>VXAA01007481.1:429-85603 GCA_013399115.1 Anseranas semipalmata
AGGAGCTGTGGAGTCCCTCAGGGATAGAGAGGCCTTGCAGAGAGATCTTAACAAATTAGATGGCTGGGCAATCACCAGCAATATGAAGTTTAACAAGAGCAAGTACCTGCACCTGGGAAGGGGCAACCCTGGCTATATGTACAGACTGGGGGACAGGAGGCTGGAGAGCAGCCCCGCAGAGAGGGATCTGGGGGTTCTGGTCAATGGCAAATTGACTGTGAGTCAACAGTGTGCCCTGGCAGCCAAAAGGGCCAACCCTGAGGTGCATCACGTACAGCACTGCCAGCCGGTCGAGGGTAGTGATTGTCTCACTCTGCTGAAGTCCCGTGGTTTGTTCCTCCTAGAGAAGAGGAGACTGAGGCCTCATGGCAGCCTGCAGCTTCCTCACGAGGGGAGTGGAGGGACAGGTGCCGATCTCTGCTCTGTGGGGATCAGTAGTAGGACCTGAGAAAACAGCATGGAGCTGCAACAGGGGAGGTTCAGGCTGGATGTTAGGAAAAGGTTCTTCACCAAGGGTGTGGTCATGCACTGGAACAGGCTCCCCAGGGCAGTGGTCACAGCACTGAGCCTGCCAGAGTTCAAGAAGCATTTGGACAACGCTCTCAGACATACGGTCTGGTTTATGGGTGGTCCTGTGTGGAGCCAGGAGTTGGACTTGATGATCCTTGTGGGTCCCTTCCAACTCAAGGTATTCCATGATTCTATGGATTCTATGCTGCTGTATGGCTTCTCTTCTAAGAATGCTGTTTTCCATAACATCCCAATATTTTCCAACTAAGCATTATACACTTGTGTTTTTATTTTGGTACATAGTTCCATGATATAATGCATTGTTCATTACAAGGAACTGAAGATTTTATAGATTTTAAAAATAGTTATAGAACTCTTATCTTTTCTAACTTTTTTCTGATTGTGTGCTTTTTTCCTCACAACACAATTGTTTAAGAAAAGCTACATTATATTAGAAAAGAAAAAAAGCCAGTATCTTGTTTGTTCAGTAATTGTAGCTAACTATAAATCCTCTATATAAAATACGTGTTAAAGATTATTGGAGGATATTGAACCATAACTGAGTGCGTGAGATTAAAAAAAAGAAATCCCAAAGATTTGCCTCCCCTCTAAAAAATCAGCCCTCCACCCAGGAAAAGGGCACCCCATTGTTGCAACAGATGAGAATTTAGTGGATGCAGAACAGTTAAATATAATTGCCAGTTAGATGTCCTGCTTATTGCAAATAAAGTTAGGTTACCCTATTCATAATTAGTTAATTAGGATTGAGAAAAGGGAAAAGGAGTGTTTCAGGTTTGCTAGTGATACATGAAAATGTCACCGAGTTAGAAGATCACAGAGAAGAGCAAATCATATAAGAGTATAATCACATAAATGCTAAAACCTCATATTTCACAAGTTAATCTTGTTTTCCATCAGTGTGGTCATTAGTGAAACAGCATCCATTTCTGCACCATAGGATGTGGTATTGAAGAGCTGTCAGATAAATTGAAAGCCCTGGGATCACGTTTACAGAGACGTAAGAAAAATATCTGATTATAGTCTGTAACTACATACTCAGGGAAAAAAGGAGCAATTCCTGAATTCAGCTGACATATGTAGACCTGATAATTTGTAAGCGATACACGAAGTCCAAAAGGTACAGTTAAAGTTCTTTTCTGGATTATAATTGAGAACGAAGTGAACATGCGCTTATGCATTGTTCAGTAGAGATGGATGAATAGGGGAAGGGGAAATAGCAATTTGGAAAGAGTGCTAGGAATGTGTCTGTCTTGTCAGTTGTGATCACAGCTCTGAAATTGCATCTCTGATACCATCACCTTCAACAAGCCCTGACAGCTTTGCTCAGTTGTGACTAACAAGAAGGTTTCTGGTTTGTTGTTGTTGTTGGCGGTGTTTTTTTTTCTCAGCTTTATAGCTCATGCCTTTGTCACCCTGAAACTGGCCTATGATGATATGTTATCTTGGAAAGCTTTTATGCTTATTAAAAAGTATCATTTTTGCGATTAATATTATCAGTATCAATTTATTTATTTTGCTGAAAGTATCTGGTGAAATCAGTTGTTTAAATCTCAGACAGGCATACATGGTTTGGGATTTGTCTTTCTGGTAGCTCTGCCCAACTAGTCCCGCTTTTCTGCCTCACATTAGAAATCAGGGTGAATCCTGATTTTCAGCTCTCCCAAGAGGCATTTCCAGTGCTCCTTGGTGTGAAAGACGGGGAACAGCTGGTAAGCAAGCGTGAGAGGCCTGCCTGGAAATGAGCTTCCCTGTTCAGAAACCTTCCATGTGCTGAAACAACCCTGAGTAGATTGCATGTTGCTAATGGCACATTCAGTGTTGCACAGAGTTTCTTTTACTGTAGATGGGATATTAATAGAAGAGTTGATTGTGTTCGCAGTAATAAATGAGTAAATTTTTGTTACATGTGTATAATACAGAGAAAGATTTATATAGCAGAAACATGCTGCTACTTTGCAGATCTCACTTTCCCCATTGCCTACCTTAATTTACTGCCTCTGCTTTTAAAAATATCTTGAAGATGTTAGGAACGAGAAGGAAGAAGAATGTCTTGGCTGGGACACCGTTGTTTCATTAAGGAAAAAGAAAAGTGTGTGGGGGAAGCATGCAATCTTGGGAAAGTGTCGGCTTCCTGTGAAATATTGTATCCTTGAAACAATGTGGAAAGTTCAAAAATTTTGTTAGTTAAGCATATTGTTGTATTTCTCATGGACGTGGCTTCGATTTCTGAGGTGAACAAACAGACTAGGTCTGTCTTCTGCTTTTCATAGAGCATGTCTTATCTGGGGTCCTGGGGAAGGAGAACAGTTTGTGTGATGCAGAGATCTAACCATGCAGCTCTGTTATGGGTCATTAATTTGTGATAAACACTTTATGTGGCCGCTGTCATCTGTTTCTCGTATTGTTCCTCATCAGTCTACCCAGACTTTTGTACAAAGGATATTCATTACTGATGCTCCAGTCATGTAGCTTTTCCTTTTGTTTTTATTTTTATTTTTGTTTTTATTTTTATTTTTGTTTTTATTTTTATTTTTATTTTTTTCAGTCCTTCTCTGGCTTCTATTTATTTTGTTTCTCATCCTCTCTGTGAGGATCGTAACAATATTGCAAATTCTCATGTTTAGCTGTTATCCTAGTTTTTTTTATACTTGCAACTGCCTTCTTTCTAACATGTGCTTCATGTTTTCTGCCTGTCATTTCATGTTGCACACAAATCCAGTCAGCTGTAATTGCTTACAAAAATATATGTGCTAATATAAAGCTAGAAAATGCATGCATTGCTGGAGTTATTTGGTAGAAAGCTTTCAAACAAGCAGAAGACAGAATTTACTACTACACAATTTGCTGAAATAGATAAACCTTTAAAAAAAATTAAGGATTGATGAATTTGTCAAATTTTGTTGGGCACGAGTAATACTCCATAATAGCGGGCACCTCTGCCACAAAAGGAAAGGAGAAATGTGAATACACTTTGCCCTAGTTATCTTTTTAGCTTTATCTAGTGTTTCAATATTCTCTCCTTCCCTTCCTGAATCACAAACATCTGAAATGTGTACATTAGTTCTGTTGTTTCATGTCTTTCCAGCAAGAAACATTCTGATAACAATTTTTTTGCTAATGATTTGTTAGCAAGATTAGACATCTGTTAAATATGTTCACAGGCCAGAGGCCAGACACATAATTTGCTTTGAAAACTGCAATGAACATTTGCCAGTGTATGTAAAAACTTCTTGTTCAACCTTCTATCATTTTTAGAGCAACCTTCAATCATTTTAAAATATTTGATTTAGTATTACAATTCAGGGTTATATTCCTTTGCACAGTAATATATGGAGGACAGACTTGCAGAGCTCAAAGTTAGGAAAACAATCTTTTCAGTGGTAAATGGAGCAAATTGATTTTTAAAGATAAACAGAATTGAGGGTGCAATCTTAGTATCTTTTTTGGACAAGTCTTGCTTTACATGAAGGCCTAAAGCATCAAAGCAGGATAGAGTTGGGATAAAGTTGATCTATTGATTTCATTTTTCAGATAGAGAGGCAATTAATGTCTGAGTCTTGAATATCAGTGTGTTGCTGTTTTTCTTTTTTTCTGTGGGACAGCTGAAAAAGGGTGAGAATTGGTTGAAGTGTAGTTACTTCCACGAAAAGGATACATAGTGGGTGACAGTTTTCAGGTGAGCTGTTATTTCTCTAAAGATACAGTTTCAGGTTGATTAATGGATTCATAAAGTCATGCTAAATAAAATCAGTATCTTTGACCAGAGGACAGTTAAGGAGTTACGAAGCTCCCGGAACGTTATGTAATGGGAGAGTACTTTATATAGTTATTTTATAAATACACATACACATACACATACCTACTAGTAAGGCATCAAAGAAAAGGCTTTGGCTGGTTCCAAAATCTTCTTCTTTATTTTCATTTATATTCAAAACAAACAAATGAAACCAAAACANGAAATAAAGGGAAAAAAAAACACAAGAACTTCCAGTAAAGTTGCAGGTGAATGAAAAAAGAAGTTATTTTAACATGTCAGTGTGACATTGTCGCAGAGGGTTGACAAGTGTTGTGTAGTTCAAACTAATTTCTTTTCAATTTATTTGAAATAGCTAAATACCATATTGTAATCTTTCTGTCTGTTTTTAGGTGTGGTTATTAATATTTTATCATGTTTTTGCAAGTGTCCATGTTATTTCTTAGATGAACATACATCATTTTAGTTGCTTGTTAATGTTTAACAAATATTACAGAAAATTTATTTTCTGATAACTAATTCACAGTTTATCCTCTATATATTAACACGTATTTGGAAATTCTTCTGTAATTGGATGCATAAAATATGTTTCTTAGTATTTGTAAACACCCCAACATAGACTTGCAGTTGTAAATTGCAGTCTGTTCATAGAGCTTCACCGGAATATGCACAATTGGCTGGAAGAGACAGTAATTTCAAAACAAGTGCTGTGGTTAAACACAGGCTATTACGTTCTATCTCCAAATACTAAAAGAAGCATTTGCTTCAAGTCCTTCTTTGTTTGTTGAAGAGTCATTTGTGGAATGAATGCCTTATATGACTCCTCTCAAAACTTAACTAAATCTGTACACCAAAATAAGCTTTCCATCATTATTAATGTCATAACATAAAGATTCTCTAGATTTTGGACCAAATTCAGAACAGATATTTGAATGAGTAAACAACATTAATTACTGGCTTGGGTCTTTTGCATACAAAATAGCCCATTAAAGGAGCCTAAGTAAGGTACATAGTCAAAAATTAGAAGATAACTGAGGATTCCCATGCAAACTTAAATCAGTCTCTTTGTGCATTATGTACATTATGTGATCACGGTCTCCTTTCTTATTCTGTACAACTGTGTGTCTTTTAATGTATAGACTGGATAGTAATCACTAAGCAGCTGCTCAGTATTTCGTCCTGTTACTGTTCGGGGTGTAGTTCTAGATCTGACTGCACACCGTTTAAACCCTTCTCTGAAAATACATGCTTCTCTATAGTTTCCTGTTTTGCTCATCACTATGGTAAATAAAGGACTTCCACGTCACTAATTTGTCGTCTTTTTCTCTGTGAGAGGAAGAGCATGCTTTATTCCCTATCTTAGAGATGGGAAGGTGAGATATGGTTGCAGAGGCAACCTTTAATTCTTGAATGTTTCATTTTAAAGCTGTATGAATTATTTTTGTTAGGAAAAGAGGGCAAAAGTGAAGTGTAATTTCATAGGTGTTCAAGAAGGACTTAAGTGTCTCAAATTCCTTTGCCCTTGTTTTTTCCTCTTTCTTCCATTTTCTCGTCATGTCCGTGTTTCCATTTTGATTCTTCCCCGTCTCTGCCTTCTTCTTTGGCCCAGTTCCCTCTTCACTCTCAAATACCCATGTGGTTCCAATTTATCCCCTGTAGGTTACTTGTTTTATCCAAGAGCTCTTCTGGGCTCCTTCTCCAATCTCAGAATTTCCCCATATACTGAGATATTCTTCATATCTGTTTGCTTAGTGAATTCCTATTTTCCTTTACAACGCTTCATCCCTGCCTTGCAGCTTCTTCTCATATCTGCTCTGTCTTGTGGTCTTCTGCAATGCTTTGCTGTCTCCTCTCTCTATTGTTTTTTCTCTTACTGCATTCTCCTATTTCACATCACTGTCCCTCCTTCAGTGGAGCCTAGTACGCTTCTCAACAAACTAGTTCTAACCTGTCCATGTCAGCAAACTGTTCGCCTTTTGTCTTCATTTCTAGTCTGGTCTCACTGGACTCCTAGCCACAGTATAATCTCCCGCTGCCACTGGTTTCACTTTTTCTCTGCAATCAAACCAAATCACTACCTCCTTTACCCGGGTGTCCCGTTTTGTCAAATGTCAGTCAGTCTTGCTGAACTTCTCTGTCTCTGACATGGAATGTGACTGGTCACCCTTGTTACAAACACAGTGAGTGTGTTGGTGGTTTTTAAATAGTATGGTGTCGTCTCCATCAGTGATGGAAAATAATAAATATAATTACTAAGACAAAGTGACTAACAGTTGAATTAACCAGGAAGATGCCTTCTGAAAGGCATCTTGGTATCTCAGCCAAGACCTTTGGTTTGTTTGGGGAGTGGGAAAGCTGGATTTTGCAGAAGTGCTAAAATTTAATTTGAGATTTCAAAGTAGATTTTTCCCATCTTAACAAAGAGATTTTTTAGGGATTTTACTAAATTGTGACTTAATAAACAAAAAGTCATCTCTCTACAAGAATAAGATGTTAATTGGAAAGTAATTTCTACCTTTCTTTAAGATTGTCAGGGAAATACACTTAAAAATAAACATAACATCATTCCCAAACTTGAATTTTATTGCAGCTAAATGGAGCACAAACCTCAGCATATCTGAGTTTTATTCTAATCTATAAACCATGAATTTTGGCAGGGTTGAAATTTGGCAAAAGTAAATTCTTCCAATCCTTCTTTTAAGTAAGTCTTTTCCAAAGTATGTATATTGTATTTTTTTTTAAACAATAAGCCTGCTTAGGGAGTGATAAGAACTGTCTTAAAATGCATTTTTATCTTAACCAGGCCTAGCTACCTTTATTCAGTGCTAGTGGGAGTTTTCCAGTAGCTCTGATGCTAATGTGGTAAATGTGTGATGTAAATGTGGACTGTATACTTGAATCTATCAAAAAGTTGAATTTTGCATTCAAGCACTTACTGTGAAAGCTTATTCTGACCATATAAAGCCTATATGACTTTTTTTAAAGGGTGTAGAAACTTTTAACTTCTGTACTAAAAAATGCTAAAATTGCAGGGTTTTCTGTTTAAATTTAGGAATAGCAGTAGAGTATGCAAAATGCTATAAAGAAATGTTTGTCCAGTCTTGAAATAAGCAGTGCTTTTTGTTGTTTTGTTTGTTTGACAAACAGGTACATACAAAGATCCACTGCAGGCAAGCCCATGCTCCAGGCACTGACACTTCTTGCTTGGCATTTTCCTATGATGGTACTGCCCTTGCCAGCCGGGGAGGTAAGTGATTACTGAAAAGATCCCTTTGATGTGTTGAATGTAAGACAATCTTAATGTGGTTCAGTAAAAAAACAAAAGCAAAAAACATTGAAATCATACAATTTCTAAATGTAATTATTCATGATGGAGGTAACATAATAAATTAGATATTAGTAATTTAAACCTGAAGCGTTTAACAATCTACGTCTTTTATTTTGATTACCATGCAATACTGTGTTCCTGAAAATACATTTTACAGCAGTTAAGGAATATTTTAAGAGAACTTTGTTGTTTATATTATATAGTACCTGATTTGTTTTGTGCCTAGCATTAGTAATACACCACAAAAAGGAAATTATCAGTTTAACTAAAGATTAAAGAAGACAAATTTCATCATTTAGTTCTTTCTGATAAAAAATACACTCTTTCTCAGTAAGAGTGTATCTGTTCTGGAGTTATTAATTCCTCAAGCAGCTTTCTGATGCAGTATACTTTTATGTTCTAATTGAAACTTTTATGTAGTTTATATTATAAGCATCAAGAGGTGATGACTCGAGGTAAGTGACCAAGATGTACCTGAATGGAAAAAAAACAAAAATTGAAATGTCTACAGGACAGGAAAAAAAAAAACAACAACTCGTTTTTTAAACTTCAGATAAAACTTTTTTTATATAAGTCTTTGAGAACAGAACAGTCTTGAGAAGGCAAAGACATTTATGAAGACTCATTCACTCCATTATTAGGTGTATTGGATGGGATAGAGTCTGCCCAAGACAGCTTTTCAGGTAGAGATTTGTGTACCCAGTTTTTTGCAGACAGGTGCAAACATACAATCCGGGCTGTCTGGATGGAAACCAGCTGTAACCAGAAGCTATGTGTATGCATTAGCATGGCCCCAAGGCCAAATAAACAGGCCTAGGGAGAGGCAGTATATGTTAATGTAGGCTCAATATTGTGCCTAACATATGTACATGACATCTGGTCAGTTTGGTATGTAAACAGAATGAGGTTATATATGCAAAATACCATGGTAGAGGTATTCATTGACTGTAAACTCTCTGAAGAAGGGGCTGTGATTCCAAGCTGAGGGGAGTGGCCTGCAATTGCTTTGTTTCTTTCCCCTTTGTCCCTGATGAGTAGAGTGGCACTGGTGGCTTTTACAAGAATACGCAGCTTCTATTGGATGCTACTTAACCTCATTTCTCTGCATGTCTTGCATGTTTCTAAGACTCCAAACATTTATGTTCCCCAGATAACATCTTTCAGAGCAAAATGGTGGTAGTCTTGTCCTTGACAGCCCTAGACTTACTAGGACACATTACTGGTGCTTGGATTGTTTCTTAATTGCTGTTAAGGCTCCTGGTATTCCATAAGTAGTTGAGGTTAAAAGTCTCAACCTTGCTGGTCCTTGCTGAACTGAACACTTGCCATGTGAGAACCTTTTTCTTTACTTTTTCTCTTTGGAAAGTAGGTGAACTGTCTGTCTGTCTGTTCTGGGCTAAGTCAAATGCTGCTTCTGCCTGCCAGCGGTGTTGCCGCCACAAAATCCACACAGGCATACTTGAATAATTTAAAGAGAAACCTCGGTGTGCCTTTTAAATATCCACAGCACACAAAGATAATACTGATGTGAGGAATATTCAGTAGTGCTGTCTTGAAACCTCCATTTACGTAAATTCTCTTACATTTTGCATTTATGAATGTAGGTAACAGAAATGACCTTCACATATTTTAATTGCTTGTGGCACTTGCTTGCCTGCTCTTCATCTGTCTCCAGATTTTGTATTGTGTTAAACAGACTTTGACTTGTGCTCTATCTACCTCACTCTGGTATAAGCTGTATAAAATCTTGATAGTTCGCAGAATATGACTGTACAGAAATTTAGCCCCTTAATGTGGTTACAAGAGCTACATTTGTCTTGTGGGTTTTTTTGCTTGTTTTGTTTTGTTTTAATTTCTGTATGCTGTGTTAAAGAATAAGGAGGATTCATACCTTATTTTGACTTGTTTGGTTAGTGCTCTAATATGAGTATTGCTTTGGATCTGTACCAATAAAAGCAGATGTGGATCCAGCATGCATAGATTAACACACCTGCCAAGTGCTGAGGATCAAAGAGAGGATAGTTGTTTGGGGAATGGGGACTTTCATTGAAAGCCTGATTGACTCTCCTGCATCTGATGTAGATTCTATGTCAGATATGAGAGAAATGAGGCAGGGCTCAGCTGCAAGCACAAGGGAAAATGAAAAGCTAAGGAGATGCTTATGAGAGTTCCCAGTCTTATTCTTGTTGGGTATTAGGTAGTAACTTAAGAAACTTAAGAAAGTGATATTTTTACACACTTGTAACCGTGAAAGTATTGTTTTCTAAATACAGTAAAGACAGTATTTGGGAATGTTTTCTTTGTTCACCAGTGAAGAGGTAAGCATTAGGATTTTGGGTCCTGTTGTAAAAATAAATTTTTGACTCCTGGTCTGTACAAAATCCACTTTTATAATAGTATTATTCAATGACTTTATTAATTTCATGAACCTCATGATAGTTATTTGTTTATTGGTTCGTCAAGTAAACTTATGTGGAAAAATCAGTTTATGTATAGAGAGAATGATACGCTCAATTATTTGGCCAGGTTGGCATGGCTCAGGTGATTGTGAGAGCTATTCCAAGTGTAAGTGCAGGATTCCTGATTCGTGACTTCTCCCAAATCCTTTGGCTCAGGATGAGTGTGGTGATCAGTGACACACCACTGATTGTGGTGTGCCTCAGAGGGCTGTTCTTTAACTATTGCAGCTCCTCTTGCTGAACCAATGCCGAATGCAGAAGCGTATGCCTTGCTCTGTGAGGTGCCTCTCCTTGCGTGTAGTATAAGCCTTCATAGAAAGGCTCTGAGTATATAAACATGATGTATATTGATGCTTCCACACGGTAAATCTTGTTGTACTATGCCTTTCCTTTGCTGTATTTTGTTTTTTAAAATCTCATTTCCTGTGTTTCATTGCTTTCCCCAATGATCTTTGTGAATTTCTGTCCTTGAGCCTTTCCTCTTAAAAGAGGAGCTTCTTGAAGGGTGTTGGTGACTTTAGACTTTTCGTATTTCTGGCAATGCTTTACTTTGGCAGTGTTTTTGCTTCCTTTTGGGTCCATATGCATCCATTTAGTTGTCTTCCTGGTCAGTATTTTCTGGGTAAAAAAAAATCAGATAAAATCTTTGTAGTCTCAGTACACTGGCCTTACTTTGACTAAAAGCCATGTGCAAAATGCCTATCCTGGCTCACCAAAGACTCTCTTTCTAGGACCTCATTGTTACGTCTTGATAAATCTGTTGCTCAATACCATGGACATAACGGTGTCTGACCTGATTATATTAGGCTAGATTGGTATCCTTCTTATTGAAGTTGCAAAGAATAGAGTTTGAAATGCCATTAAAAATGCTATAAATTTTTTTAAAATTCTGCCAACCTTTGGAGTAGTCTGCCATCAAGAAAAATATTGAATGATCTAAGAGTGGACTATTTTGAATGCTTTATACTGAACTGCACAACTTTCAACTTTGTTTATATGTGTTTGTTTAAGGGTAACTATTTTGACCACATATGAAGTAGTTGAAAAATAGGTCAGTACTGCTACAGTTTTCATAAAGAAACTCATTAAGCATCAATGGAAGGATTCTACTGGAAAAAATCCCTCGTATTGTGGAATATTGATATGTCTGTTTTCTTAGTGACAGAATTCAATTCCTAATGCAAATTAAATTTAGGCACAAATACAATTTTTACAGCACAGAAAATTCTAATTTAAAGATGGATTTTGGAAATCTTATATTATTCTTAAAGATGGTAAGAGTTTCACAGCATTGGCCAACTTATTCTACTAGCATTTCTCCCTTTCCAAGTACTTAATCAACTATTTCTGCACCATTTAAGACAAGGTTGATTTGAAATCATTGAAAACTCCTTGAGTCCTTCTGGAGTCTTGTAATTTTTAAACCAGCAGAGTACACTTCCTTGTTAACAGGAGAGCTGTATCTAAATGTCTGACTGCATCTCTCCTGCTAAAGCCTGGCAGGACTACAGCTTGAAGATCATGTCAAGGCTCATTCCACTGGGAACAGAACAGCCTTGGCTGCTAGCCTTAGATCTGTCCCTGTGCAAGAGATTTGCAGAGCGGCCAAATGGTATCATTTGCGTACGTTTATAAAGTGCTGGTGCTCTAGATATAACATCTAGACAATAAGTGTTTTTTTGTTCAGGGTGGGAGGGGAAAAGGGAGAGTTCCTATTACAATACCAAATGCTTTGAAGTGCTTGGGATGGTGTCTACTATGAAACAATAAAAAAACAGATATTCCCAAAATAGGGAGCCAACATTTTTCTTTCTTGTCATTTTTTAGCTTCTGAATGAAAAAAAATATATTCTGCTGTAGACATAATTTATTTAAGTTGTCCACTTCTTAAAAATATTTTGTAGTTAGATGTTATCCTGGTCTTTAATATAAACATACAAGATACTTGAGGCCACATGTTGCTGCTTTCCTTGTGAAGGGTACTGCTGGCCTTGATTTCCTTTGTTATGGCATGTTACATTTATTTATTTATTTATTTATACATTTTATGTCCAAGGCCTCCTTTGAGCTCTTAATCTCAAAGGCTGCGAATCCACAGAATACTCCTAGATGATATAAAAGAAAAAAAAAAATTATTTCCCCACAAGGTTTGAGCGTCGTAAGGAAGCAGGTCCATGGACTACTAATCATTTGCCTACTTGCCACTTAGGTCAGGAAGATTTTGTAACTTTTTTCTGAAATTAATCTCTGGATATTTTCAAGGAGAGTTGTTGTTTGAAAGTCCTTCTTTTCGCCCTTGAAAGCATAGAGGCACTGATGTAGAATACAAGAAGATGTCTAGGTGTCTGCATGAGGTGCCTCAGGGCTCAAATTCTCATGCAGAAAATATGTATCCCAAAGGGATGGTTAGCAGAGATGTAGATCTCTGTGAGAATAACTAACTAAGCATTTTTTTTCTTTTTTTTCGGTACTCACTTTGTTAATATGTCATAACTTTTGGAAAGGGAATAAACAGCCTGACTTTTACTGGCCTACAGAGTCACACCATGTTTATCAAACACAGATGAGAATGGCTATAAATGTCTTGCTGTAGCCTCAACTTTGGCTTTTATGGCCAAAGGTGTTGTGGAGGGGTGTGAAAAGGTTTCATTATAGCAAGCGTGGGTTCATTTGCTTCCCTTCTACCCCTTCCCCAAAGACTTCTGGCTGATTCTAGGGCCTGTTCTTCATACTGAAATTGCAGTTTGTTTCTGTTTGCCTGCCAAAGAAGCAGGAGGGCTTTATATGCCTTCTGTCCTTCCTTATCATTTTTCCAGAGCAGGTAGAAACCAGACACATAAAGCTTGTTTAGCTTTTGGTTTTGATCTAGTACATCTGTCGTAACATTTTAATTTATTTTGATATCTTCAGCAAAAATGAAATTTACTCCTAATAGTAAAGCACCAAAACTCACAAACAGAATAAATTGGTATTTGAGGAATCTGATTCCACTGTGGATAATGGTTCTTAGCAGGAGGGATTGCTGTGATAGAGTTGAGTCATTGAGCAGAAGTTTCTGATCTGCTGGAGTGCAGCAGGTGGAATTTTTCATCCTTACACATTTAGGCACAAAAAACTTCCAAACCATCCCCATTTTGAATGTTTCTACCATATCGTTCTGTTTCTTTTCCCATTTCTGAGTTAGAGGGTGACATTTTCTGCAGATGTCTAAATTCTTGTCTTAAATTCCTAACCTTTGTCCCTTTTGTTTCATAGGAGATGATACTTTAAAGATATGGGATATTAGACAATTTAAAAAGCCTCTTCATTCGGCTGAAAGATTGTCCAGCTTCTTTCCAATGTAAGTAGTCTTCAGTTATTCCAGCTAGAAAAAATGGTGGTAGTTGTCCTGAGCAGGAGGGAGTATACCAGAGTTGTTCTTATTTCTCAATAGGTCCAGAACAGTGCAGAAGGAACTGCACAGACAGGACTGTGCAGTAAGGTTCTTGGCTTAATTTTAGGACTAGTCTAATTTTAGGACTTAACATTGCTTTAAAATATCTCCTATTTCATATGATAACTCTTATCTAGCTTTGCTTGTTTTATGCCATTTTTTAGTCTCATATATCTTATGCCTAATTAGATTAGAAACTTTTCAGGAGGCCAGTTCATTGCCTTATGTTTATGTAATGAGATATCAAGTAAGCCTCATTCCTATTTGGTCTATGATTAATTAAAAGAAAATTCTGGATTGAAAAGTAGACATAACATAAAGGTGCATGGTATGAATTCAAGTTAGAAGTGCTGATTACTGTGTTTTTTGGTACTAAAGTACAGTATTGTACTATATATTGCTAAGTATTGTATTTCATATTTTTATTGGTATGGGCTGCACTTCTATACCTGTAGCACAGTCAAATCCAACTATAAAGACAATTTACACTTTCAAAATAAGATATTAGGAAGGTTAGGGAAAGAACAAACTTGAAGTCACAACCACTCACTGTATTTTGTAGCATACAGACAAACATTTTTGGCAATTATAAAAACAAAACTGCCGTGCAGCAATGAAGAATGTATCATCAGCGAAAACAGATTTCAAGATTGATTTATTTTCTTATTGAATGATTATAACCAGATTTGAAAAGACTTTTTTTTGTTTCCTATGTAAAGAGTTCACAAGACTTTTGAGAGGAAGAGGAATTTTGTTGGGAGGAGGATTTTTATATTTTTATTGTTTTTGCCAGTTTTGCACGTTCTGTGCACAGCTGTAATTGTAAATGTGAACTGTGCCTGATAACTACAGTAAAATATGACAGCTGACAAAAGATGTTTTCAAGCTTTGTGTTAAAAGGACTAACAAATAGGATTTGTAAGGAGTGTAATTTATGAATTAATTATACAGTAATTACTGGTTTGCACAGTATGATGATTTATTTTTTTCAACAGGACAGATTGCTGTTTCAGCCCAGATGATAAAATACTTGTCACAGGCACGTCTGTTAAGAAAGGTGGTGGCAGTGGGAAGCTTTTCTTCTTTGATCGGGAGACATTTCAGAAGTTGTATGAGATAGAAGTTACAGATGCGGTATTTATTTTAGTTTTCTTCTATCCACTATTCCAAATATGAATGAAATCATATTCATATGCTTTTTTCACCTTATACAGATAGTGACCTGCTACCACTGCTGTAATTAGTATTTTACTCCATATTTAAGAGAAGTATGGCTACAGGCAGAGTGCTATTTTTGCTATTCTCCTTCCAGTTAAACAAATAAATAGAATCTTTGGACAAGGTCTTTAAACACTAGGAGACCTCTGCTTTGTTGTTACTACTGTGTTGCTCAATGATTGCTGTGAACCCTTCGGGAGCTGTGAAGTGAGGCATAAATCTTAAAATTCTGATATATACATTTATGCTGTTCATTCCACTGGTTCTCATGATGAAATGCAATTTTGTGACAAAACTCCTGCTTGTCCCTCAAACTAGACTTGTGGCTGCTATAGAATCTGTTTCAGAGAACAGAAGTATTTCCTTGTACAGAAGGAAAAAGCTTAATATCATAGTTGAAAAAGTTCCTTTCTTCAGTGTAAATAAGCAAGCATATAGATTATAACATTCAGGAGTGGCAGACATTCAAACAGAATTGCAGTTGCTTAAGTATGAGACATTCCCATTAGTTATTAGAGCCTGTCAACTAGCCAAATATTTGTCATGCTATAGTGTTTCAGGTTCTCTCCTGCACTTTTCTTAACTCACCTCTTGAGCACAGTAGTCTTTCTTAGCACAGCACACCAAAACAGGAGTTCATTTAGACAGAATTTACATTTATATTTACTTTTCAAATCTCATTTTCTCTTCTAAATTCCTCCTAAAATAAATTCTGCTTATGGATGAATTTGTTATATCTATCATTTCTGTGACAGCAGTCTTGCAAATCAAACATTGAAGATCTCATGTTTGAGCAGAAAACGTGGTTTTCTGGAGGAGACACATTTTTATTTTAAACAGATATATTCTATATATAGGTTTTATACTACACTGCAATTTTAATTTAGTACTAGAGAATTTCTCTGAAGATAAAATAAACTGGATTTTAAATTTTCCTCCCATGGAACATACTAATCCTCAACTTGTACAGATTTCTGGTGGGTATTTTTTGTTTGTTTGTTTGTTTTGTTTGTTTTCTGATACAAATATCATAAGTAAGTGTTTATAACTGTTTTCTGGGACAAAAAAAAAATGAATGACTCAGTATTCCCTCTGAAGCTTCCTGACAGATCAAAGGAAACAAACTACACAAGATAAAGTGGGGGAGGCAGATTCTTGTGGGAGTTCTTGTGCTCTGGTGCACAGGAAACAAAATAGGTTAGCAGTTTCGTTCACAATGAATATGGACTGCTTAGAGCTAAGCGTCATGACTATGTCTTCATTTGGTGGTGGTGAATTTCGTACAGAAACTGCCACTGAGATTTAAGATTGCAAGAATGAGAAGCTTGTTATGATAGATCCTGTTTCTCTGAAAGAAATTAAATGGTCAGAATTGCTACTCCACAGCCTACCTATTTTGTGTTCAAAGGGAATATAACCTTCATTGGATAACTTTGTTTCTCAGAAAAATAGGTCTTTAATTAGGTCTGTTAATAGGTCTGTTTACTTGCTCAGGTAGGTAATGAAATGGGAGAGTCCAGAAGAGATTGTTTTGCTGTTGTTTTTTCTCAGAACTGGGAGATAAAGTTCCGTTGCTTCAAAATGTGGAAGAGACATGGAGCTGAGAACTAGCATTAGGAAATTGCTGGAAAAACAAAATTAGGGGCCCATAAGGGACTTCACCAGGGGCCACTCACACAGTAAAAATTTAAGTATGTATACAAATCTCAGCAGGTTCATAATTGTTATACTGCAAATTTATATAGGTGTTGATATTTATATAGTACTTTTTAAGACTGTATTGAATTACTTTTACCTATGGATTTTTAGTACTGCTGTTTTTCTTCATTTGTAGTTATAAAATTTAAGACTGTCATTCTCCTGCTTTGAATATAATGGATCAAATGAAAATAATGGAAATAGATGAGGAATTGATACTTACAAATGCTGATGTTACAGCATAGTTTTCAGTGAGCCAGCATTAATAATACCTCTACAATCATTCTGTCTAGCTTCCAACTTCAACACTACACATCTAAGAAAAACACAGTTAAATATATCAATCTGAATCTAAAAGAAGAAAAATTACTATAAGTGGTGTTTTAAAATCAAAGTAGTACATTTTTTCAAGATCTTTCTATTGTTTATATCTTTGACTTTTTCATTAGTTTTCTTCTCAAATTGCAGTGTTAGATGAATTATAAGTGAGTAAAGGCATGCTAAAAACAAATGATGTTTTAAGAAGTAGGCTTTTGTGTTTTATAAGACATACATACTATTTGTTGGAAAGATCATTGGCCTATAAATTTATAATTTAATATCTTGTTTATAGTTTATCAAAACACTTTTTTCAGCAGCTCAGTAATTAATTACTTTATTGCTGTTGACTTCTTTCTTGGTTTCCATTTTTTCCTTTTACTCTCTGAAAGATGCAGATAGAGCAGTTATTGTAATTGAAGATAAATACATACTGTTGTCTAAGACTTCATCTTCTGTAACTAGACATCATACATCTTTATCTTTTGTATGTTATCTGGTGCTTAAGTATGTAAACGCAATGTTTAAATTCTTGGTGTTCTTGTTTTTTTTTTTTAAACATCACATATATGAAGTTATACTATGCCAATATGTGTAGTAAAAGAGCACAAGTACACTAGTATCTCTCTCTACAAAGAGCTAGGTTGTTCTTATTCCTCATGAAAATAATGTCAGTGATTTCACATGGAGTTGGTTCAAATGGCTGAAGAAAAAGGACATCATTAGTTATTTATTTCAGGTATGAAATAAAAATAATAAGACTTCTTGAGGGCAATTTTATACCAGCTTAGTGGTAGGACATACATAATCAGAATAACAAAAGTATACTGTGACGAGAAAACAAACTAGAAAACAAACTAGTAACATTTAGCTTTTTGTTTTGTTTTGTTTCACAAGGATTTTTTTTTAAAGGAATTTTTAGTAAGCTTATGAAAAACAGTGAAGAACAGTAAATTTACCAGCTTGGTAAATAGCCGGTGCAATTGGCCCGTGAATGAACGTAGGAGGCAATAGGAGAATATTTAATGGGAATGCTTGACCAAAGCTGTGTGTGACATTCCTTTCCATCATACTGCACAAACCTTTTTTTCACCTTTTCTTTCAAGTTTTCATGGGAAAACCCATTACTGCGTCAGAGCTGTTGGAATGAAACCTTGTGGTTTTACTAACGGACTAATAGTCTGATTAGTCTTTTCTGTTGTGGCTGGGTTTAGAATATTAAATTATTTTCCATTTCACATTAGGATGGGGTTTTTTTTTGGTCACAGTCTGTGGCTAAACGAGTCATTACATTATTGTCCCACTCTTGATGCCATCCCACCAGTAGCCCGTGTAAGCACTGAGACTTCTGTAGAACTCAAACTTTTCAGATAAATAGCAATACTTTCTGAAGAAAAGTTAAATACTGGTAGTTAAATGTCAAAAGTGGTGCAGACCATGGGTTCTAGCAGTGTACCCGCAGAATATGTGAAGAGGGCAGATACACAGTGTTGCTTTTCTGACTATGTACTTCTAACTCCTGTGGTCTGTGACTTGGAGCTGTCTTGACACAAACATAGCTATTTTACAATTAAGAGCACTCAGTGGATTTTTCTTCTGTGAGTTTATCAGGGAGTGAAACACCCATATTGCACAATAATAGTAGGTTCATTTACTTGGTGCAGATTAAATCAAAACTCGGGTCAGAACTGCTTCTCACACTCTTATAAGGAAGCTGATGCTCTCTGCACAATTCTTCAGCCTTACTCTGGTTCAGTGTCTACACAGAGTGATTGGAAATGATGGGGGCTTTTTATTGTAACCACAGTTGTGTATGCTGAGCTATACAGAATTCTTCTTTTAACAAAAACGAAACTTTAAAAAACAAGTCTTTATCCTGCTATTTGCAGGTGCAGCTTTTGGGTAGTTTTTCTGTCACTGTTTCTGTTACTGTGACGTAATAGTCTTGAGAGTGGTTCTTTTGCCATCACCTCAAGTATTGACAAGAAAATGTTTATATTAAACATTTCATAGATTTATATTAAACAAGGTTTCATATTTCAGGATGTATGTAATGGACTCTCCTTTTGGAATGGAAGGGAGATTTCATTGTCAGGCACCAGTCAAGGAGGATTTATTCCTAATTCTTGGGTTGATTATGCAAGTATCAGATCTTCATGGGAACTGGTTATAAATACCTAGTGTATGGGAAACAGAGTTGGGTACATAGCATTTTCCCCAATGTTAAATTAATTTAAAATAGCTGTGAACAGCCACTTCAGTCACGCTCAGATGTCTGTCATTCATTTGTTTGTCTGGTTCAAACATATCAGCCAGTAGTTATCCTTATTAGAGGCAAGATTGATTTTGGCAGCAATAGAGCAGTCATTTTCCCTAAATGGAAAGGAGATGAAGTATACCCCGTTACTGCCAGGCAAGAGTGGGCACTAAAAAAAGTTTGTTGTATAATTACAGAAATTGCTATTTTTAAATGAAAATGTGAGTAACTAAGTAAAAAATCAACAAAGAAGATGAGGTTATGTATATTAAAATATGAGATGTGCAAATTCTTAAAATATCCCACAAGTTTTTGTAGATGAGCAACAATCCCAAACCATATATTTATGGTTGTTTTGAGAAACCAATTTTTATTAGGAGAATTCTTCAATATTTTCTTAGTTTTTCAAATATAAGCAAAAGTTAAATTATTAAGTACTCCTGAAAATCTCTCTGAGGGCTGTTTCAGGGAGGTCTTCTGAGATGAGCTATAAATAAACCTTCATTTTAGATTAAAGAATGAAAAGGAAAGAAGGAAAGAAGGAATAAGGAATATGAAACTTCCAGCATCCTTTATATGCGGTTGATATAGGATTGCAGTATTTCTTTCCTTGACCTCAAATGATATTGTTCACTATTTATAAGGTGTAGTAATATGGTAAAGGGCTTTTCCACTGTGGCCCATTTTGTGAAGATTTAAAGCTTTTGAATATAAGAAAAGTAAATTCTTTTTAACTTCTGGAAAAGATCAGCATGCTACTTCTGTGTTTGTTTTGTTTTTTTTTAGATATTTCTTTTATTTGAAAGGAAAATCCACATTTTCACAATAGATAAGTAAATGCAATATTTAAGGTCTGGTAAATTTTTGTGGTAATTAAAGTAAAAAATATTTACTATAAAATGTGAATCATGGGAATGTGATTTCTTTTTTAATGAGGTAACTTGTCAATTTTTATTCTCTGCTTTCATATGTGTAAAGGCAATGTGGTCCTTCCATTCTTATAATCCTGCAGCAGCCCTTGCTTTGTTTTAGGAGAACTGTCACTAGAGGTTTGAGGTGTGTGAGAAAGATAAACTGTGCAGCTTTTCTGACTGTAACAGGGAGGTTGTACGTGAGGGTTGTCTGCCTTACTTTTGTGAAATACTGTGCTGAAAAAGTTGCTGTAGTTCTCACAGAGCAGGTGCTTGAAAATGTTCTGCCTTGCAGAAACAAAGAAAAACCGTTTGCCACCTTGATCAAGTCATTTTCTGTTCATCAAAAAAAAAGTGTTATTCAGTAGCTTATTTCACTTCTAAGAATGTTTTATAGTTGTACCTTGAAAGATACGTGATACAGCTTTGCTATCCATATGTTTTACATCGGGTTCCTGTTTTAAATTATTGGCCTCATTATTGGCCTAAATGTTTTTAGGATATTTCTGGTTTCTACATAGAAAATTGTAAATTTTATCCATTTCTGATCCCTTTTCTATTGAATGTTTCCACACATTTTCTAAGTCATGTTTCACAAGGGAAAAACATTAGTGTTGTTTCCTCTACTACTGTATTCTCATGAGTATTTTAAACCTAATGATAGCTGGTCATGACATTCTAGATATTCCCTAACCTCCCACCTTATTTATTATACTTGGCTCTTTTCCTTGGACGAGCACCAAGGGAATCTCATATCTGAAGATTTTTGCAATTGGGGTATAAAGTATATTTTTAATATAATATTAGAATGTTTTTATTGTGTAAGCAGCTTTTTTTTTTTTTTTTTTTGGATCAGAACATGCATAGTATGTGGGTGTTAACTGTCTTTTTGCCCAAAAGAAGAAAGGCAGAAGTAAACCGATAACATTTGTTGTTCAGCTTTACAGACATTTGGAAATGGCTTAGTTCTAAAACTGTTATTTAATTATTTTTTTTTTTAAATTAAAAATACAGCAGTTTTGTGAGAGTTATTCAGTCTACATTTTTTCCCTCTGTGGGTGCAGCCAGGAGGCAGACCAGCCTTTCCCAAATACAGCAGGATGGCAAGCCAAATTGTTGGCTTCTGGATCAGCACTGTGCTGTAACACACCAGCAAAAAGAGATTACAGAGCATGCAGTGGGAATTAATGTCTCTGAGCAGTATTATCTTTCTGTGATTCTTAAGGTAGAATTTCTGTTCTTCTTGGAGGGGAGCAGGCAGCTAATGTAGCTGATGTTTCATGCAGACCTTCTGCAGATAAATCAAGGTAACTACAGAGAACGAAGGACCTATCTATATACAAGCCTTTCCTTTCGATGCTAACTTCTGTCAGCTGATTTTACTTGCCATTGTACGTATAAACCATCATTATTCATGATCCTTGATTATTATGTAGAAAAATTGGTATTTCTGCAGGTAGGATTGCCATTACCTTTGGATCAAAAGATTAATTTTTTGAATTTTCCCTTGAATTCCACTTGCATAGTATTGCAGAGAAAATATGTTGCTGTACAGTTGGTGACAAATGTGCTAAAACATTTGCTTAAAACCCTTTTAGGCCTCTTTCTGAACTTTATAGAATATGAGAGCATAGGAGGGAGGAAATGGTTCCTTCTGAAGCTTTCAGATCTTAAAGACAGGCAGGAATCACTTTGCTGCTTTTAAGTTATAATGCGTATGGGCCTGTCCTGCAGCCCAGCATCACCAGATTTTATTATATTCTGAGACATTTCTCTCTCTCTCTTTTTTGTTTTTTTTTTTTTTAACAAGTAGCGTATGCATTTTTGCTGAGTTGTGTTTCGTAAGCACTTGCAGAGAAGTTTTCAGTCCATGAAAACTGGGCCACTTCAAACACATCTGTGAAGATTTGTATGAACACTAGATTTGTATCCCCTGGCACTGCAGTTAAAGTATCTGAAGTTTCTTAATAGATCCACACCTTCATTATAAAATGTAAAGGCTTGAATGCCACTGCATTAATATCTTCCCTAATTGCTGAAGTTGTTTAAAAGTGGCAAGTAGCCAGAGGAATGGGGGAACAGTTGTTGAAGGATTTTGTGTTTAGCTGTTTAGATGTCTTTAGCTGTTAGCATCCAAACGTTTTAATGTTTTATTTAAGGACATAGAAATCTTTTGAAATAAGTTGTTTTTATTGTTGTTGTTGTTTTTTGTTTGTTTGTTTGTTTGTTTTGTCTGAGATAACTTTGTACATTTTCCTTTACTTCTGGGAAGATGCATCACTAAAGTCAGATGGACTTAATGCTGTGCAAGTGCCAAAACTATGGAAGATCAGGTTGGAAGCCACAATGAGATTTGATCCCTCTCTCCAGCACAGGCTTGAAATTGCTTATCCCATTCAAATAATGTAATATATAACTATAGGCTTAGGAAATAGGTAATGATAATTTGAAAGATAATTATTATTTCTTAAAAAATACTAGTAAGAAGCCAGTAAGGCTTCCTAAGTAGTATTATGCATGTTTTAAGCTCCTACATGTTTTTAAGATATGGCACTGCACAAGCAATTCTTCATCAGGAATACATAATATTTTTTATAGGAGTAAAGACAGAAGAGATGTGCTAAATGAACTAGTTGCATGCATATTTACACTGTGTTTGCAGATGGGTTCTTTCTTTCAGCAATGTCAGAATTTGTAAAAATACAGTTAAAATAAATACTCAGTTCAGTCAGAAAAGCCCCATTTGTCTGCTGCTGTAGTGACCTATACTTACAGAGTCTGCGACCACAGTCAGAATGTAAATTTACAGGTTCAGATTCTTCCCTGCTGACATGCTGCTTATCTGGCTGTCTGGACAGCCAAGTGCAGCAAATCTGAACAGCGCTGTTCAAACAGGACCCATCACATACCGTCATGGCCACTGAAGCAGAGCTTGCATGTAGGAGAGAGAAGCTTTGTTTAAGTTTTTCTTCTCCTAACGGAAAATATTTTCTTAGAGCAGCAACTCTTGCTGCCACTATTGTATAGAAGAGATTCTGAAGGAATTATTTGTTATATTATGGGCTAGGAGAGGGGGAAGAAGCAAAGGGGAGTATAGGCTGTGTTTGTTTCTGTTTTATCCCCATTCAGTGTTTAAGCATCTCCAGAGCTAGACCTGATCTTTCAAACTAAGATTCTGACGATTTGTCGGACAGTTCTAGGAGTTTGTATCTGCTGTATCATTCTGCACTAGGAGTATTTAATTTGGCTTCCAGAATCCTTTATCCCTGAATGGCAGAGTTTTATGTAAGTAGCCCAACATACTGTAACATGGATCCTCGCTGTGTTGCTCCATTTAGTTTTCTGTTTTTCTTACATAGTTATTTTGGCCATTGTAGGCTGCAGGGGATTCACCTGACCAAATATAGATGTCTACAGCTGATCCAGCCACCCTGGGCTCCCTTTCTAATAAGCAGAGAAAATAAACACATCCAGACTGTGATTTATCTCATACTAAAATAGATATCTAAAATAGGTTAGATGAAGGCCATTGTAAAATGCTTATTTCTCTCCATTAACTGTAAAGGGAGGTGAAAGGCTTTGGACATTTGAAGAGTTGTAGATATCTTAAGTTTGGTGAGGTAAGTCCCACCTATGATCTTTGCTTCCCTCTTTTGGTGTTGATTCTCTCCTGCCAAAGCACTGGAACATTTCACCTCTCTTGCTCTAACTTTGTCAATAGTAAAGTTAGACAATAGGTTCCTTCTGCACTTGTTTCTATTGATTTAAGGATTTATGACTGTAGGAAAGTTATAGCAGGATGGGCGAAAATCCTGCCACTACATGAAAGGATCATGCTAGATAAGATTCAAGCGTAAGCTCTCTTACTTGCGCTTGATTTCCAAACATAATTGTCAAAACATCAGCAGCTTTACCTCATGATTACAGAATATTATCTAAATTTGAACAACCTTTTTATTTTTAAATCAGTGAAAACATCACGTGAAGGAAACATCAGCAAACATACATTCTTGTACAACAGTTAGAACGTGTGAAAGTCTAGGATTAGCATATTCTCTTTCCAATTTCAGTATTAATCTCTAATTAGCAATATCTTTTTTTTTCTAGTTGTAAATTACTAGCATGTGGCAAATAACTTGTAAGGAAATCACTTTTGCTCTTTCCACCTTACAAGTGGGGTGTTGGCTGCACACTCACCACAGGGATAGTACGAATATCAGCTGTATGTTAGCATCATTCAGCAGAGATTTCTGCCCTCTGAGCATAGTTTTGTGTTGTGAAAATAGATGCATCTTCTCCACTTACCAGTTTTGTTTGTCTGTGCTTTCATTCAAACAATTTTCTTTTGGCTAATAGCTGTGGGAGTAGACATGAATTCAGTGAACTTGGTCTAAAAGTCTGATAGCTCCAGATAGCTGAATAATCAATTCTGAAATTGTGGAGCTGCCAGAGGAATGAAAGGCTGTACCTGAAGCAAAGAGAGAAAAATTGAAAAGGTTTATTCCAATAGTGCATAACTAATGTGGAAGCATGTTTTTCTTCCTCTTCTCTGCATGGCAGGAGGATCTTTACCAATGAATTTTAATAAGCTGATACATTATCATGCAATATCAGAAAATGCACTTCAGATGAAATGTTCAGTTTCAAAGACAAACGTATGGTATTTAACATTAAAACTTAACTGTCTTTAGGGAGAAGGGGTTGATTCCAAAGAAAACAATGCCTGGTTGAGAAGCAGTAAGACCTCCTTAAGGAGGGAAAAGAAATTAAAACATCATTATAAAATATGGCCCCAACTAAATTTACTTTTCATTTTGCAGTAGCAAGGAAAGAATATAGCCCCACCGAGCTGAGTGCTGCAGAAGTGTATGGTGATTCCTATTTATGCCAAAAATATGTCCTTGGAATGTCTTAGAAGACGGTGAAACTTGATATCATGCCAGTCTTGAAACATACTGCATACTCCAGTAGATCAGTATATGCATACACACAGGCACACAAATGTGTATGTTTAATGAAATTTTGCTAATAACAAAAGATTAGCTATTATCTTGGGGTTTCTATACATATAAAAGTAGTTACATTCTATTAGATGTTGGTTAAACTTTCAACTGAAATGCAAAAAAAACTAAGAAGTCTGTACTTTTGTATAGCATCAGCTCACAGACAAGTCAAATGTTAGGAATAAAAGAAGACAGTGATGGAGGGAAACCTTAATTTTCTCTAGCTGTCTTGCAGGAGAGTGAAGGAGGATAGAGATGAATAATACTTCTAAGAGACAATCTTTATACACGCTCTCCTTATTTTGTTGCATAACAGGCAACCTTACATTTTGGTAGGTTCAGAAGATACTAGTGAGATTAAGTGACTGCTCAGGCTCTGGAATGCGGCAAGAAAATATTTGCAGGTGTAAGAATTAATGTTTATGTAAAGGCCATACATACTCTGTAATAGTAGGAACTAGGAAGACTTGCCGGATTTGCTCAGATTTTTTCTAGATTTGCAACACTGGCTTGCCCATCTCCTGAAACCTTGCCCTTATGTGTTGATAGACCAGCTTGGCAAGCCTTGGTCCAGCTGTGTCTGTCGTTAATGCCCCCAGCCGATTGCTTCACTTCCTTTTGGAGGTTTGTCCGAGGACAGAAGGAGTGTCAGCCCAGGCTGCCTCCCCTCTGTTGTGGGTGGCTGCAGGAGCAGGAAGCCCTGGTCTCTAGAAGAGCCTTTTCACGCCCTCAGTAGGGAGAATGTCATGGTCCCTTCCTGGCAGCTGAGGTCGTGGGGAAGCTCCTGTTACTGGGTGGAAAAGGGAACTGCCAAGTAGAGGAGCTAACAAAGGAATAGGAGACCACAACAGGTATGGGAAAATCTGTAAATTCCAGAAAAGAGTAGGAGGTGGATGATCTGCAGGGGGAGCAGACCTGTGCAGGAGAAAGAGAAGGGACCTTACTAGCATCCCTGCTGAAGCTCCTCACCACCCCAATAAACTGCCAGTCCCTCTTCCCAATATGAAACCTCTCTGACCATTCCTAGTCCCTGTTGCTGGAATTTATTAACCTTTCCTCATCTTCCTCCCTCCAGCCTGCACTGACCCCCCTCAGACTGCCCTTCCCATCTTGGGTCTGTTCTATCCATGGTGTAAAACTGAATGTTTTTACTTGAAGAATGGGCCGAGGAACTGAATTTTGCCGTCACTGCTTCAGTCTTGAACTGGCTTTATAACCAAAGATCCAGGAGAATTGTTTCAATCCTTTACATCAGTCTGTAGAGCTATGACCTTACCAGCTTCATGGTTTCATCGTAGTGGTAAATTTTCCATTCCTATGCAACAAATCATTTTCAATCTTTTCTTGCTGACCTTGTAAAACGCCCTCTCTGTATTGTTTACCCCTGTAGGGGTGTTAGCCCAAGTGTTCTGGACAGTTTCAGTTGAGGTAATTAGCTTTTACTTGCTGAGAAATCTGTTTCAGTTATTATTCACTTTGCCTATTAAACACAAGAGTATATTTCTAGACCAGAGTAAATGTCCCATTCAGTGTTACAGAGAATTCTGTTTTAGCCTTCAGCATCACATTTAGAGGCCAGTCCTGTCAAAGCACAGTTTATGCATAGTACCAACAAAGCCATTTGGGTAGTTGCCTACTGAGCTAACCCAGATGGAAAATAACCTAATAGAAAAATAATGTGGTGTAGTTTACTGTTTACCTGTACCAGCAGCTCTGCTAGTGTGATACAAAGAGAAACAAGCAGGTGAGAACAGACTGTCAGGGGTGAGGCTATTTATGAGCCTTCCCAGAACTGCACATGAACCGGTCTGTGTTTGTCTCAGAAGACATGCAGGTGGAATAGCACACGAGGAAGAAGGGATATAATCACCTTTGCCTGCCACCTTTTTTTGTACTTACAAGTTTTATGGTTGAAGATTACCCCATGTTTTTAAGCTCTTCCATTATTACAGACGAATTTTCTAAAACTGGAGCTTGTTTTTAAAGAATTGGGAGTCTGAGGTGTGTATAGTGCTTACTTTAAAAATAAAGAAAAAAATCAGGTAATTAATATTTTTAAAATAATGCTATAGCTATTTTAAAGATGGTATGGCTAGCTTTAGACAGTTATTTATGAAAGTAAACATTTTGATCCAGATTGCAAAAACATATGTCATTAAAATTGTATAGATACATTTTTGTTGATTTTCAGTCTAAGTCAGTATTACAGAATAATCTGTTACCTTGAAAATAATGACAAAGGTTTACTATCAGTAACACCCACTGAATCTGTCCTAACCTCTTTCACAGTGACAATGAAGGACTTTTTCTGTTAACATTTTTAACGTTCTCCCTGCCTAACTTCACAAAAATATTTTCACAATCTTTTCCCCCTATTTCCTAATGCAGGCTAATGCATTTGTATATGCAATAGATCTTGCCAAAGTCTTTTCAGATGGATTTCATTTGAAGAACTTAATATGTTTACAGCAACAGAAGTACCAAACAGCTTTTGAATCATTACTACTAACTGTAATTTGTAAGTGCTGCATTCTAAGATAGATTAGTTTTATGGTCACCAAGCTGGCCATTTCAGGTCCACTGATGAAATTATTCTGAGTATTTTTGTGACAGAGTTCCAGGACTTCATGCTCCAAAGATGTGCTGTCCAATACCTCCAGCCACTGCAGAAATCTTTTTTTTTTTTTTTTTTTTAATGTTTAAGGTGTTTACATGATGATACATTCTGCATTTTATTGTTCTCATGTGTTTTAGTAAGACATTATTTTGCATTTGCAAAGCTAAGGTATGACCTGGAATTTTATAATTTTCAGAACCTACATAGCTTTATCTTTGTTTCAGCATTAATTGTTATAAGAAACAAGTTAAGTCTTTCAGTGTTGAATGGTGGAATCTAAAATTAATTAACTGAATTTGTTATTCTGGTGTTTGTATTTTCTGAGCCTTGAAGCTAGCGTCCACTGAATTTCCGTAAAACTGTTACTGGTGGTTAGTCAAGCCTTTTGTGCTAGGTTTTCGTAAAGCGCTGTTCGGCAATTTAATTCCATGCTTCCGTTTTACTTCTATGACAAAGCAGAAAACCACCTTGGTGAGTGCAGCAAGAGCTTGCAGTTAGCTTTTAAACTGCTGGCCTAAGCTCTTATCTCAAGGGAGGCAATTTGAATTACCCTAAGTACCACCTTGTTCATTTTGGGTTCCATTACAGAACACAATCTTAAAACAAAATGAGCTATTCTTAAAAAGTCATTGTGTAAATTGGAATTAGGATTCAACGTAAATCCCCCTTCCATCTCGGTGAAACAGAAAGTGGGAGCAAGAAGCTCATGGGCATTTGTACCAGGCGAAGGAGCATTGCCAGCAGGTTGAGGGATGCAATTGTTCCCTTCTGTTCAGCCCTGCTGAGGCACATCGGAGTGCTGGGTCCAATTCTGAGCTCCCCAGCACAAGAGAGATACAAACATATTACAGTGAGTGCAGCAAAGGACTGCAGTGATGATTAAAGTCCTGAAGTATCTGATACAGAAGGAAAGGCTGAGAGAGCTAGGATTGCCCAGCCTGGAGACGGAAGGGCTCAGGGTGAATCTTACTTATAAATACTTGATGGGGGTAGTGAAGCAGATAGAGTCCTCAGTGGTGCCCGGTGACAGGACAAGAAGCAATAGGCGTAAAATGGATTACAAGAAATTCCAGTTAAACATAAGATTATTTTTTTTCTATGGTGGGGATGGTCAGTCATTGGAACAGGTTGCCCAGAGAGGTTGTGGAGTCATCATCCTTGAAATACTCAGAATCAAACTGGGCAATGTCTTGAGTTACCTGCAGTAGTTGACCCCGCTCAGAGTAGGGGGTTGAATTAGATTATCACTGGAGGTCTTCATCAGCCTCAGCCATTCTGTGATTCTGTAATATCAAGTATCAGTAGGTGGGTATGTGCCTGTGTGAAGCAGGACCTTCTTTGACTGGGAATTTGATGCTTTACATTTCCAGTGATAAAGATGCCTACCTGAGTTATTCTAACTATACACAGCAGGAAAGTTAGAGGTATCGATGGTGAAATGCTATCTTTAGGAATCGGTTATTTTTGTATGGTGAATATTCCCTTTCCCTCATCACTCTCAATGTTAAAACCTGGTCTACAATGATCCCTCTGTTATATAGTTGTTTAGAATTTTTACTTCTTTAGGATTATGTGATTGCGAAAGATTATTAGGATTCAGTTCAGGAATTCAATATTTTGCTCTTCTTAAAGTATTGCCCGTTTCTAAAATAGTCTGAAAATCTATGTAAGTAGTTTTCATTATTTCTTACAAAGTAGGTTTATATGCCAGTGGTTTAATAAAATTACTTGCATGTTCAGAGTTTGTATTTGTTTAGTTTTTAACAAACTGTATTCTGGGGACGTTTTACAGTTTCAGAAGATTTATTGTGCTGCATTTTATAGCAGTTTCTTCGGCCTGCTCTGGAGCACGTGCCATGGTGGTTTTAAGTGTGCTGTGGATGTTTGACAAGTTAGAAACTTTAGCAATCCCCATCAGCGCTTAGCCACACTGTCTCAGACTTTGTTTTTGTTGGCTGGTATCCAGTACCATGCTATAAAATACATTTACTTGACACCAGAAAGTGGAGAACCACATTAACTACACAGTTTTAAAAGGCTGGCTAAACACATGCAATAAATATTAATAAAAGAAAAGGCCACCCACCTTTGACCTTCAATACTTGTTATTAGCTTTGTATGTTTTAGAATTACTGTAACATTTTGAGTAATAGCATTACATAACAGTATGTAAGAATCTCTTATTTAAATTAAGCAACTTATTAACAACGCTGTATTGATTATTCTGGTATCTTGTGGTGGGGATTATGGAGATACTGCATTGCCAGAATTTTACTTTATACTTCAGAGTTATCTGCAAAAAAGGTTGTTGCCCTTTAGTTGTCTCATAATAAATAAACCAGGTTTATTTGTACCTGTAAGTAAATGGGAAGGTATAAAGTTGTATGTGCTTGTATATAGTGGGCAGGATGTTTTATAGAGCAGCCTTGTAAAGAACGATCAGTTGATTCATGTAAACTCATCTAACTCTTCTTCTTTTTTTTTTTTATTTAAACAAGAACACCAAGCAGAAAAACAGTTCTAAAAAAAGTCATCCTTCATCTGGTACTATTGAAGATGTAATTCATGATGGCTGAATGGCCTTCAGATTTTGTTCGGTACTTTTTATGTTAAATGTCTTGTAACATCAAAAATAAATAAATTAAAAAGGGATGTAGACCAAACCAGAGATAAGAAGGAATGTGAAATGGGAAAGTGATTCACCATTCGGTAGAGTTTATATGTAACCATTCTCTTCTGATTACATGGTTGTCACCTCCCAAGTTAAAGGGCTATATTTCACTTGCACTCCTAATTATATTTTAGCTTTGTTGTATTTCTCTTGGTTAGACATTAGTGGTTTCCATTTTGTGAATTTTATGTACTGTATTGTTTAAAATAAATAAATAAACTACAGATGCTTTCATGATAGGTAAGTGGTTGAATATTGAATTAACTCATTTTGAGAACAGTCTGTACCATTTATTTTTTTTTTTTTAAAGGAGAAGGGTAAGCTTGGGAAAAAAAGGGCTAGAAAAATCAGCATTATTCAGTGAAATACTAACATGATGATGCATCCTGCTAGCTTTGGATATATTTACTATATAGCTAACACAATACAGTCAAAACATTGTTATATAGCTAACAAATAATTGTTGTAGGGGTTTGGTTTTTTTCTTTTAGTTAGATGCGCATATAGTTTTTGTTAGTATTGAGTTGTGTGGTCCTTCATGGCAGATTGTGACCACTTCTTTGGGTCTCTCAAGTCATAAATCATGGCAGTCTTACAGAGTTTCTGTGTTGACCTGCTGATTCAGATTGAGTACAGTGATCAGTCACATGGAGAACCACTCTGTGTGTATAAAAGAACAGTACTCTTAATGTCTGAAAATGACTTTCTGTACAGACTAGAAGGGGTGACAGAGCTGTGAGACATGGGCTCCAAATACCAAGTTTTTCTGGGTATTTAGGGGAAAAAGATCCAAGAGTGAGTATCAGCCATTCGTCTGGTTCTGCAGTCAGCAAGTGAAAGGTCAGCACTGTGTAAGAAAACTTCAGTGTGAGAAGAAGGGAAAAATAGATAAAGTAAGGAACACGGTGGAAGAATTAAGAATTAAAAAGTAAAATACAAGAGTCATGAAGGCCTGTAATGCTGTATCTGAAGTACTTAATTGTTCTCCTTTAAATGCTCTTTAATTTTCCATTTCCATTATGCCCATGAAGACCCTGGGACAGTTAGCCTGTGGAAACCACTTTTTCTCACTGCTGCCCATTTGTACTTCCTTCTCTGCCTACATCCATGTGTTGTCACCCCTTTTACATTGTGTTCTGCTCTGGAGAAAAACTTTTACTCATTCGTGTGGTCACATTCATTCATGTATTCAATCTTTTTTGTACTACATTGTAGAATCTGCTGTTTGACCACATTAATATTAATGCTAAAATCTAAATGAATGACCAACTAACTATCGATATGTTGCTTTATTTCAGAGTGTTGTCCGTTGCCTTTGGCATCCCAAGCTGAACCAGATCATGGTTGGTACAGGAAATGGGTTAGCAAAAGTGTACTATGATCCTGTTAAAAGCCAGAGGTATGTAATTAGTGATTTATAATTAAGAACATGATTTCTCAAATTTAGCCTGATTCTATGATTATACTAAGAGATAAGAAAAAATGATTTAGTATCATTTGTTTTGCAGTTTTACTTAGTTACAGTAAAAAAGAAAGAAAAAACAGTTTGTTTTTGAAAAGCAGTGCATTTTCCTCCAGGCTCTTCATGGTACGTATGATGGTAGTTCTGCCTGAATTTACAAACACTTTCATTTTGGAATTGTATGAAATCTGCTGTAGGAGTAACCAGCATTTCATTTGAGCTCTTGAAGGCTGCTGATAAGGCTACTTACTGAAATTAGTCATATTTTTTTTGATGTCATATTTCATTTTTTTATGAAGTACAAATATTGTTTAGAAGCATTAGCTTAAACTTCAGGGTCTGTGAAGTAATGTTGGAAGACCCAATTTGAGACCTTGCCATTTCCCCCACCTCCTCCTGTCACGTGTAGATTTTGCCTCTGTATCTAATGGAAAGGTGGTAGTGATTCATCGGAAGGTGACTTGTCAGCATAGAATGAAAAGAGGAGGATTTAACTAGTCTATAAATACTTCTGCAATTAACTTGCTTTTACCATCTGGATTGGCTGGGGAACTTCCTTCCTTCCTTATCAACTGGGGAAAAATGCATGCTTCTTAAATACCGAGTGGTATGAATATGTTCTTCCCTTATATCCCCTCGTCTTTGTTTCAGTGGCATCCAGAAACATACTGTGTTACAGTTCAAAGTTTCTGGATGCTTACTGTGGCCTGGACACTTGAATATGAATATAAATTGTTGTTTTTAAGAGTGTCAGAAATAAGTGTTATTTTTCTGTTCTTCATCAGTTTAGAAAACAGGAGGGAAGTTGGTCAGCATTGTTTGGACCCATTTCCAGAGTGCAGTGCTGAGTCTCCTATACAAAGACCACAAGAACCCTAGCTCAGTTTTGTACCCAGTTTGATTCCTGGTACTTATCGTAAGAAGGAAAATACCACCAGTTTAAATTAGTCTTGCTGCAACTAGGCTTATGCAGAACTTCCCAGTGCAGTGTTACAAACACATCTGGTTAGATAACTACAACCCCTGCTGCTTAGGAAGGGTACTAGGAGCAAATCATTGCCCACATTTGGAGAGGAGCACTTCCTGTGTGCACACTACGAGTACTGTGGACAAATGAAGTGTGAAGTGTTCCACACCTTCAACATGTCATATAAACTGATGTGTAATAGACTAATTTTTTTACCCTCCTTCACATGTGCATCAACGTACCAAGATGTACACAGTCATGAATATTTCAAGCGCTATATAATTTAGTTAAGAATATGTTTTGAATAAAAAATGCTTTGTGTTTGATGTAAACAGACCAACTGAACTGCTATATGTTTTCTCCTAGGGGAGCAAAATTATGCGTGGTCAAAACAAAAAGAAAAGAGAGACAAGCAGAGACTCTTACACAGGATTACATTATAACACGTAAGGAATTTAAACATCTCTTTATATGAGCATTCTTAGCTCTTTCTCAGGTATAATATTATTTGTAGATGATTTAATTTTATATTTTCCACTCTGAAAAGTTGCAGTCGTTCCTTAAGTATTGAGTGCTTCATACAAATTTATTTATAGCCCTGCAAAACTGAAAAGGTATATATTTGGTATGCCCTGTAAAATTGTTAATGGTGGTTATTTTCTAGATTCTGGTGCAAGTTTCATGCACCTGAGAGGACAACTGCCTTAAAATGTTGGGCTGACCTCTTATAAGCATTTTGAATTTAAAAAAAAAAAAAAGGAAAAGAAAGACTTAAGCTCCAAGATTCTTTCTTCCTGTCTTGAATCTTCAATTTTACATAACTAAATTGATGAGTGTAGATGAGTTGAGGAGGCCTTTTGCCACTTGGGAACATCAACAGTACCAGTGGCAGAATCAGAGATGTGAGGGATAGGTCTTGAACAAATTCCTAGTGGTTCTTCAAGATTTAGAACTTGCCCAGAGATAAATGGGTTTTCAAATAGCAAAAATATCTTTCCAGCTTAAGGGTTATACTTCTCTTAAGACCTCATGTTCATATTGAAACTCACTGATGCATAAGAAATGGTTATTGTTGTTACTGTAAAAAGTTTTATGACCTGCATTTTCCCAAGGGCAAATTTTATGAGGGTAAGAGGGGACTGAGAGATTTTGGCCCTCCCTGTTAGCACCACCCTATGTAGTGTTTCCTCATGTGGAGTGAGAGCAGTCATGTGATCGTGCTGTCCTGCTTCTTTTCTTCCTCTTCCAGTTCCATGGTGTTTGGATCTAGCTCTGTTTTCTAGTAGTCTTGGTCTTAGAAATAGCTAAAACCTTTGTTACTGAACAGAGAAGTTGCTTGGCAGCTTAATAAACAATGTTTAGAATGAGAAAGTCTGCAATCTTGGTAGCCAGGCCTATATCAAGGCACTCTAGTTCTAGGTTCCCATCTCAGGTATTTTCCAGCCACAGCTGTCTCCTGCTTACCTCACTGCTGCAAATGTGCAGCTCCAGTTCTTAGTCTGCAGTGGGTGACGTAGTAGCTCGTGAAGATCAGGGACATTTGTCTCCTCTGAGTGCCCTTCTCACTCCATCCTTACTACAGCCTTGATTATATCAGTACACAGTCTATTGTCTAAATACCTTGTGTGTGCTGTTGTTTCCCTTGGACAACCTTGACTCTGCATGTGGCAAAAGCTTAGATCTGTGCATTAGTCACCTCAGGTGCTCTATGCAAACCAATCAAGCTTATTGCTTTGAAATGCCTGGGACAATTTATTGTCATACATTATGAAATCTGCAAAAATAAAACCTAAACATGTATTCCCAAAGATGTGCTGCTGTGTCATATGGCTGTGACTTTACATGGTCTAATAAACTGAGCAGGCTTCCAGAAGTAAGCTAGAAAATCAAACTGGTAGGTCTCTGGATGCTGCCTTTTTTTATTATTATTATTTTTTATTAATTATGAAGCCAATTCCCCTACACTGAAGATTTGCTTTGTTTGGGTTTTGTCTTTGTTGAGTCTTTTGACCCCAACACAATTTTCTGCAATCTGGGGGAAACAGCAGCAATCATCACATGGGAGTGTGAAAGCTAAGCCATGCCACAAGAGAACTGTGTCCCTTGACATGATGTTTTCCTGGTGCTGACAAAAGTGTCTCCTGTCTGAGCTAACTGAAACAGCACACAGGTAAATCACTGTGATTGAAGATGTTGTAGCAGTTTTATGAGGAAATAGAAGTTTTAAATCCTGATAGTTTAGTCAAACTGTCTCGGTTATGGGTATTCTTCCAAACTTGATTAGTGTCATAATTTAAGAAAAACGTGAGTATGACTTCATATGCAGAAACACCATATCTTGGTGTTCTTATTGAGGAGATTCCTCTTCTCTCTGTCTCAGATCCAAAAATACATCTAGAGTTTTCATGCTGCTGGAGTATTAGGAAGCTGTAGAAAAATGGAATGTTCAGGAAAGAGCAACCAGTTGGTCACAGTGCTAATGTTGAGGATTGGATGTCAGAGAAATAGATTATATGTGCATAAACTATGCATACAGTATTTCAGATGAAAGACTGCTCCCTGAAGCGACCCTGGAAAATTGGCTACTTTCATGTTTGAAAAATGCATCAGAAAGAAGTCCTCTGAAATACACCTCAGTAAACCATTGCTTGGATACAATAGAACTGGGAGGCTGCTTCTGCCAGCTTTCCCATTCTATGAACAAACCGCAGTCTTCACCTTGTACCTAGAATGATGAAAAAGATAACAGAATTTCTAACATTTTTTTCGTCCAAACTGTGACTCTTTAGCCCATGCGCTTCCAATGTTCCGTGAACCACGACAGCGAAGCACCAGGAAGCAGCTGGAAAAGGATAGGCTTGACCCCATGAAGTCTCACAAACCTGAACCTCCGGTAGCAGGACCAGGTAATCTAGGCATAATCACTTCATACTGTTGCATGCCAAAGGGACTGTCCTGCTTGGGTTCTACGCTTGTTTGGATTTGCATTCAAATGTTTTTGGGTGGGGGACTCTACTGTATGTGTGGGCAGTGTCCAGCACTGTAGGATATTGGCCTTTGATTGGAGTGCTTGCCAAAAACAAATTAATAATCACAATTACTTACTTTATGTAATCAGTAAAATGTTTATGTGAATGCAGCTCTAAATTAGGCTCTTCCTGTAATATTAGATAGCTTCTTTGTATTAGACCACTGTTACAGACATAACACAACATGTCTGTGTTTATTTCTTATTTTTCTCTAAAATATTTTTTTTTTTTTTGCTACAGGTCGTGGTGGCCGTGTTGGAACCCACGGAGGTACCTTGTCGTCATACATAGTCAAGAATATTGCTCTGGATAAGACAGATGATAGCAACCCTCGAGAAGCTATTTTACGTCATGCAAAGGAAGCAGAGGAGAATCCGTACTGGGTTGCTCCAGCATATGCTAAGTAAGGAAGCAATTAAAAATACAAGTAATATTTCTGGAGACTAGTGGGAGTTTGTAAAAATAGAAGACACACATTTTTAACAGTATACTTTGCCTTTTCTGGCTTGTTGCCATTAATATGTAAACCAAGAATATGTCATGCTCTTATATGAAGATGAGAGTTTCCAGGAGGTTAAATTATTAAAATTTGACATTTCCATTTTTAAAATCTAACAGTCAGTGCTAGAAAATTATTTCTAAATATGCTAGTCTTCTACAAATCAGTACGTGAAATTGTAATATACCTTTTAATATGGTACTGTCCCTCTGACAGACTTTGGGATGATGTTTTCCAACGTGCCCTCTAGCTCTGACTGATCCTTAGGTTAAACCTTCAAAAATATTTGCTTTGGTGTTATGACAGCATATTTTAGATGACTTCTTAGATGTCATAAATTATTTGGATTTTTTCCTACATCAGGACCTGAGTACTGCTTGAATTAACTTGGTCTTAAAGGTATAGAAATGTTAAAAATTATACTGATAATTGCACTCAGTTTAAATTATATGTGTGAGTGTGGTATTTGTCCATATGTGTTACAATGAAAACTGCAATATGCTTCTTTAATGCTTTCTACCAAATATCTTTATTTTCTAAGAATAAGTACAATTCAAGCCATTAAATAAATAAATTAACAACAGTACTGAAATACATACTAAATAAATGCATTTCATACTAAGGAACAGAAACTGCCACTTTAAAAATGACCAAAATCTTTATATTTTGTTATTACCATCTGTGGTTTTTACTGCACAAAGTGATCTATCTAGAGTAAGTAGTATTTTCAAAATGCATAAGGGAAAGATTGTGAAGAGATGAAATGGTCAGCACAGAACAGGCAGAGCCAACAACAGACTTTTTTTTTTTTGTATTTGCAGCCCATTATTTTATCTCCTATGCTGTACTTTCATTAGTACTTTATTTACTGTATTTTCTTTATTAGTTTTTAGCTCCTTAATGGAAAAATCATTGCATCTTTCCAGAAAGTCAGAATATATTAAGAACCATAGGTCTTTCTAGTGTTGACACTTACTTCCTGACTTGACCCTTGACCCACAACAGCTTTTGCAAAGTAGCATGAGAACATTAGTGACACCCCCCCACCTCCCCTGGCTTTGACTAGGTAATTAATAAGTATGACATTGTTGTGAAGTACATCAAATCAATGCTTTATACAATATCACCCTTGATACCTAGTCAAAGAAAGAAACGTTTGAAAGCCTGATTCTGTAATGGTTCTTGTAATGAGTAGGCTAAATATTGATTTTTAATTGTTTGAGGGTTCATGTTTCCTAGAGGTGAAACTTAGTTTGAATGTGCAGGTACCCGCTTTTATTTAGCATGTGCAACTACTCCTTCTCAGAAGTAAATACAGTCACACATTCCGTCAGGTAGGTAGAGACCTCAGTATATTTTTGTCTCAGTAACTTCATTGATTGTATATTAAGTTTCACCCCCAGCATCTGTAGTGTAGGAGATGCGAAAGTTTTAAAACTTAGCTGTATTACAGAAGGCTTACTGTGTCAGGTGGGCAGATCTCATTATGGTTTCTCTTTAAAAGATGTAGCTGCAGGGAAAGAAGAGAGCTGACTGAGAAGTGGGGAGGATGCAAGTCCAGACTGCTATTAACTTACACACCAGAAGGTGATACGTATGTGGGGGAGTTGGGCTGCAGCCAGCAGCATGCTGCCTTGACAGTTTTGTCAGCTGTAAATCTCATGCCAAGGAAACTGCTGCTATCCTTGCTTTAGAAACTTTACTTTAAGATGCACCCTATGCAAAGAGCTTTTTAAAGCTTCATTGTTAGTATTTATGTATTATTACTTTTTATTATTTATATACAGGCTAAGACACTGAAATGCAAAAACTTTATAATTGTGTTATGTTCTTAACTTTCAGAAGTGGAGGTCTACATTAACAGCTGCAGACCAATGGCAGTCATAAGTTTCATTTGCTGCTTGCCTGCAAACATGCATAATATAGAGAGATGTGTTAATTATATAGCCAATACCTGACTTTGCAGGGTATGCATGTTTACTTTGTATATAAAGCATCTTACAGACCTTCTTACAGATGCATATTTAATGAAATATGCTAAGTACAAGTAATTGATATAAATTATCACATAATACTGTATTGGAAGAGTGTCCCCAGTGACCCTGTTAAAATCAGGGGTTCGTAGTAATGAGCAGTATGCAAACCTAGGGAAACTGTCTCCTTTAGCTATACATACTGTATCCTGTTATAGCATAAGATATACCAAAGAGTTAGGAAAGGTAATACTCTGATACATACTTAAAATTGCGTGCTGTCTTGAGACCTGGGAAACATACAACTGGTATATTTCCTTTTTTTTCAGTAGTGTTTATTCTTTTTACCACTTTATTTCTCTGCTATCAATTTTTCCACATTCGTGGTAACTTTTCATTTAAATATGGTATAAAAGTATCCATTTGAGATATCTCTTTTTTGACAAGGCTTTTGTTTGTGTGTTGTCTCATGGATGGTTATCTGCCTACAGTTTTCCATTTTCCTTCTTAAGAAAATGTCTAAGGAAAAGATAGTTACTTTATTTTCTTCGGTATATATAAATAATAAAATAAAATATATAAAATAATTTATATAAAATAATATAAAATAATTTTAAAAATATATAAATAATATAAAATAATTTTAATAATATAAAATATATTATAAAATAAATATAAAATATTTATAAAATATTTTAAAAATAATTTTAGTCCAAGAAGACTAAAAAACGCTCATTTTCTGGCTGATAAGTTTTTATAACTCTGATTGTGGTGACTGGGTTAAGAGTTCAATTGGTCCTGATTTGTAGTGATTAGGTCATTCTAAGTCAGATAACTGATTTCATGGTTTTTAATTGTGTTTTCACTTCAGTAATTCATATAAGAAATATCTGTGGCATGACTTTAACTGTTAGTTTATACATTGTATGTAAAAAAATTTCCTTTTCATTGGAGTTAAAGGTGTATAATCTGTTCTTGAAGCCAAATAGTCATTTGCATTATTTATCACTTGAATTTTTTTTAAGCTTGTTATTGTTAGCATGACCTTTCTGTTTCTCCTATAATTTGAGCCAGAAAAGGAGGGAGAAGTACGTAAGTGGCAAAAGAATGGGCAAAAAAAACAGATGCTGCTGAAAAGGTTATTGGGAATTGATAAGAAGTACATGCTGAACCAGGAGATGTCATATCAGAGAAGGCCAAAGTGAATAAATTGTCAAAAAGATATGATCAAGAGCAGAGAAGTCTAGATGAGGAGTAAAAAAAAATAAAAATAAAAATACGACTTTGAGATTTTTCAGGAAAAAGCTTGTTAGAGATCTTGGCAAGAGTTGTTCCAGTGGAGTGAAAGGAAAGGAAGGACAGATTGAAGATTTCAAGTAAAGAACTACAGGAAAGGAACTTGAGGCATCAGTTGTAAATGTTTGAAAATTACATTCTTTGTGAGCTGTTTGTTTTAACACAGCTGTACAGAAATACTATAATGACTTCAGATGTCCCTCTGAAGGATCAGCAGGAATTACTAAGCATTGTAGCTGAGGGCCTAATCAGGCCCAGATGTAGCTTTCTTCTGTACCACAGGGAAGGTGAGGGTGAAATCTCCCTCCCCATCAAAATAAACCACAGTTCTTAGAAAATATCTTGCAGTACAGTGATGTTGCCACTATATTTGCTGTCTTTGTCATTGCTGCTTGACACAGGCAAAAGGGAATAACTTGAAGCAGCAACCTGTAGCTGTGCTGTGTTCACTGTTCTTTTCCTCAGTGGCAGTGCGTTAGTCATATTGTGGCTCATGTATCTTCAGCTGAAGAAGGAGGACTGAACAGAATGTTTTAGAACAGTGATTTTGCTGACACATGTTGGTATATTTAAGCTAAATCTTTTTTGGAGATTGTTAATTTTGAAAGGGAAGTCCCTGAGATTCAGAGGAGAGACAGGCTGGTTGGTGGGATTAGGAATATAAAGGGGCCTGATGCTGAAAAACCTTTGCTTTTCTGTCTGGAAGTAGCCTTTCTGACATTATTCTGGTTTCCAAGCATGCTTGGAAGTCTTCTTTTTTAATTTGTTTCAGTGCAAAATAAACACAAATTTCAAAAGTTACTGTGACATGAGTCACATGCTGTGATATGCAGTTGTCATCTCCAGCTGGTTTAACTATAGCAGTGTTTTTTTAGCTGCTAGCCTGTGAATCACAGTTGTTAATGGGCTAGTTTTACAGGATCTGTAAAAGGTAACTAAGTAAAGCAACCAGTAACCAAAGGGATTATAGTGACTCTAGAGCAGTCTGCATGGCCGCTGGAAATTTTTTAAGTGTTTGAATATCTGAATATGTTGAAAAACAATTAAGTAAAGAGGAGTGTGGTGAAAATCATACAAACTAATCTAGTAAGACAAATTGTCTTAGTTTGTTTTCCCATTTTTTATTGGAACCTTTCAGTGTAACCTACAATATGGATGCATTTGTCAGTGTGTGAGATACTGGTTTCCTCCAGCAGTCATGTGGAATCACAGGATAATAGAACAATTTAGGTAGGAAGGGACCTCTGAAGATCATCTAGTCCAACCTCCTGCTTAAAGCATGTTCACTTAGATCATGTTACTCAGGTCTAATTAAATCAGGTTTCTCAAGGACTTGCCCACTTGAGTTTGAATATCCTCAAGGATAGAGATTCTACAACCTCTCTGGACAGCCTGTTCCAGCATTTGACCAACCTCACAGCAGAGAAAAAGAATTACTTATATATAAAATATATATATGAAATTATATATGAAATTTCTCATGTTCCAAATGTTCTATTGTCCCCTGTCTTGTAGCTGCAGCTTCAAGAAGATTCTGACTGCATCTTCTCTGTAGCCTCTCATGATGTAGTTGTAGATAGCAGTAAGATCCCTGTTTAGCCTTCTATTGTTAAGGCTAAAGAGACCGACTTCTCTCAGCTTCTCCTCATATATGGTGTCCTTCAGCCACCTAACCATTTTGGTGGTAGCTTTCCACTGTCCTCAAACCAACCTGATAGCCCACCACTGACATTGTCTCAGTATGCCAAAGTCTCTTGTACTGGAGAGCCCATAAGTGGCCATACTACTTCAGATGTCATTTCACAAGTGCTGAATAGAGGAGAATCTTACAGCATCTAAGGCAATCAGGTTGGTCAGGGACAGTATGCTTTGCTAAATCCGTGCTGGCTGTTCCCTATCACCTTGTTAGCCTTGTTTTGCCTAGAAATGGCTTCCACGAGGATTTGTTTCTTAGCCTTCTCAGAGAAGTGAAGTTAGGTAGACTGTCCTGTGGTTCCCCAAATCTTCCTTTTGCCCTTCATGAAGATGAATATTTTGCTTTTCAAGTCATCAAGAGCCTTCCCTGATCACCATGATTTCTCAGAGATGAGGAGAATGGTAGAATCCCTATCAATGGAGGTTTTGAAGATGGGATTGGACAGGATGCTAGGTAATCTCATCTAGGCTACCTTTTCCCAGAAGAGGTTGGACCTGATATTTCAAGGTTCCTTTGAACCTGGGCTGTTCTGTGTTTGATTCTGTAGCTTCCAAGGACAAGGATGTATAAAATTAATGAGGGAGTTGATGGAGAAAAAGAACACAGCTCTCCACATGTATTATTTAGCCCTCAGAAATGAAAATATTTTGAAGTAGTAAACCTGTTTTGATAATTTTTGTATAAATATTAATCATGCAGCAAACTCCTACTACATTGGCAATCTCTAGTGCAGTTACTAAGCAGAACAATGTGTGTTTAAACCGGTCAGGCATATGAATTACCCTAGGTGTCCCAGTTACTGCTGTATAGCTTGTGGAGGTGGAACAGTTTACATTTCAGCTGAGCTGATGCTACAGCCATTTCATGCTAATTTTAAAAAACGAGATAACACGCAGACTTCATTTCCTTTGTATGTTTTTTCTTGAGCTGGTTACAGCTAGATTATCCTACAGATTCCCCCCCCCCCTTCCACCCCCCACGCCCACATCTTTACTGGACTCGGAGTATCTTGCTAATGTTTACTGAAGTCTATAACTTTTCATTGTGCTACTTCTATCATGGAAAATACATAGCTTCTGCTGCTTGTTTCACGAACTGTAATTGTTCTTGAGTGGAAGTTTCTGACAAAAATTGTGACAGTTGAAGTTTCATGGTCAGAAATGATTGGTTTACACTTCAGAAGTTGTGCTTTACTAACAAATAGCTCAATACTGACCTGATATGATCCTGTATGGCATTTAGATACCCTTTTTCTGTGTATTGTGGTAAAAAGAAGGTACACTGCTAAAATGGGCTAAATAAACTATCATCAACAAATCTTGAAAAACTATGAGAGAAAGAAAATTCTATACATTCCATTTCTTCAGCAGACAGCAGAATCCAGTATTTGAGCCAGTAAAGCTTTCATCCCTGGTGGCTGTTTTGGATACAATATTGATATATATTTTTTTAAGTCCTTCTTCAGTTACTGGTTAGGTAAAGTTCATGTAACTATTTTGCAATGGCTCTGTTTAATTCGGAGAATGTTAGTTTTTGTTTTTATTTATTTATTTATGTTTTACTCATAATTCTGCTTTCCATGGAGAACAGAATGACTCATATAACTTCCAGTAGTTCAGGTCCTCGTGTGGGTTCAAGGTCTGCTTATGTGAGATGTACAGCCCACACCAAGGGACCATGTGCTAACAGAGATTGCCTCAATAGGACCATCTCTGGAACATCTTGGTACTGTCCTTATGTCCATAGCAAGTTTGGAGGATGGAGAAGAAGGCAGGCCAATAGAAAGATTCTGTATACACAGAAGGTTGTCTTTGACTAGTTTTGGTGACTTCATATCTAGTTTGTGTTGCATATTTAACTACTGGAGAATCCTGTTCTTTAATGGCAGATGGTTTGCTATTATATTACTCTTCAAGGCCAGTGGCAACATTGAGTTATGACTATTCCATTAAGTAAGGCAGACACAATTTTGTTAAGCTTTATGCATTTTGTAGAGCCTGCCAAATAACAGTTGTTATAACAACAGTTAGTGCTTCGTATCCTCAAACTACTGTGAAAACATTAGTTAATATATTAATGAGATGATGACTGACTTGGCTGCTTTTTATACTTTCTAGAGTCTTTGTTATAATGAGAAGTTGAGCACAGCCAACTTCAGAAATCTAGTAGCATCAGCTCATGATGATTGTGCTAAGAATTAGGTTGGAAAAGGGAAACATGCAGTGATTAAAGTGTAAAACAGGGGAACTGAATGTCCAAACAGTTTGTCAAAATGCTACCTGATACTGTGTTTGTTTAAAAAGTAATCAATAATTAGTTTTATAAAGTTTGTGTTATTTAAAATACAGGTAAACAGTGGAGGAATAGATACTATTAAGCTTGACTGTAGGATACTCTGTGTTCTCATATGAAGATAATCAGTTTTATTATGTTACGGTAGCGCTGGATAGAGTCTCTGGAGGATAAACTGTTTTTTCATGCATGGACTAAGCCAGAAACCATGCTGTTCTGTTTTCACTACTGGCTCCCGTCATACAGCGTATCAAAATGGAGGTTTCTTGCTTTGAATAATGGAATGAGAAGACCCGTAGCTCAATTTTTCTACCATTCTACTAAATTGGTTTGTTCCTCTCATCTATCTTAATTTTATTCATGGAATACACATATAATGATTGCAAGCTAATGAGGAGATAATACTTGCAGAAGATGTGTGTTTGTTATGCTGCTCTTCATACTTTTGCTCTTTGCCCATGAGCTGCAAGTTTCTTCAGCTCTTAGAAGATTAGTTGACAGAAGTATTTTTTGAAAATGAAAAGCAAGTCTAGGATGCTCATTTGTTAAGTATATAAAGGATGTCGTTTGTGTCTAATGTATGTCTAAAATAGTTTCTGGTAAAGAATTGTAGCCTGATCATTATTTTAATATTTTTAATGTTTTCTAGAACACAACCAAAAACAGTTTTTGCAGAAGTGGAACCAGAAGATGACGAAACAGACAAGCCAGAATGGAAAAAACGTAAAATTTGAAGAATTTGGTATAAAGAATAATTCAAAAGCATTTGAAGCAAACTGCAACATTTATTTCTTTCTTTTGGGTATTGGGTCAAAATTTGAAAACATAAATTACTTCAGTTCATAAAACTTGCTGCAGTGTAAAAGGGATTGTATTACAATCGATTGTAATCCCACATCTGAATTTATAATAAGGAATGAATTATATTGTGTAAAGGAGAACTTTTCCCTGTCAGTTGTTTAACTTTGTGATTTAAGTGAAAAATATTTGTCTTTATAATTTTTAATAGAACTCTAATGAGTTCAGTATTTTACCAAATGTATTTTTTTTATGCCAACTTTACTAATGCTGTGTCACAACAGTGTTCAATGATTTCAAGTATATAAATAAAATAATACAGTTTCTCAGACTTCTTTTTATTTTTTCTGGTAAGGTCTGATAAGATACCCCAAATAAACAAAGCTTACACTTTTATTTAGATTTATTAATATGAAATAGTACATTTTAGTTCACTTGTGTTTAAATTTTAGAAAAAAAATCTATTGTTTATCCTTACATAAATGACATTCCTTTTAAGTATGTGTAGTATCTCACAGTAGTATTTTATATGGCTTTTATTTTTCAAAAATGTGAACTAGTAATGGACAATTTATATTTTGTTTTAATGAAAACAACATACATTTGTTTCCTAGTTGAGGATTCCTATCCCTATTAGTTTGTATTGATTAGTGTTAGGATAGAGCAGAGCTGTGTGTTTATTACCAGGTCTTTGATGTATTTATATATTGATATTGTTGTATGCCTGAATTATGTACATCTTGGCTCACACACTATCCTTTATAAAGTGTTTTATTTAAGTATTAAAAGTTTTCAATGTTTAACATGGAATTGCAATTCTGAAGTTAATAAAGTGAAGGACAAATTTAAAACCAAAGTCCTTTAGAGAAGGAGAAATGAACCGATGTTAGTTTAAGGCATTTATATTGTGATTATAATAATATATAATATGATAGGTATTGTGATTATAATAGTATGCAATATAGTGAGCACTCTGCATTTCCACTAACAGTAGGGAGCAATAGACATCATAACAATCAAGCTTTCTTAATTATGAATAGATTCTGAAGGCATAATTTAAGGCTATATTTAACAAGCACTTAATCACCTTCCTAATTTAAAGTGTGTGGTCCTGATAGAGTCAGCAGAGCTTAGATATTTTTTTTCTTTAAAGCATTGTTCTGCATCACAATTTCATTTTATGATTTCCTTTCCCAAGCTTATCTTTTTCTCAAGTATCATTTCTATACATTAGGAAAAAGTAAGCCTGACCTCAAAAAGTGTTGTGAGCATTGGTGTAACATTCCCAAAATGAAGTATTTCCACGGCTTTCACTCAATATAGTCTTAGTGGAACCTCACTAAATAATCCACAACTTTTCTTTGTCCCTTTTAAAAAATGTTTTAGTACATACTTATCTAGAATAGCAAATAAATGCTTAGTTTACAGTCACATCTGTAATATGTAGAACGAAGGACTTAATACCTAGGTAAGCAGTACATAGAGGAGAAAAAGGAGTACAAGACGAAGAGCAGCAGTTGTTAATGAGACCTGCTAAAGGCCTTCCCGTGCAATGTCTCCCTTGGCAAATTAACATTAAATGGCATTGTTTCATTTAAGGCTATTTTTCATCTTTTTTTCATCCATATAATGCACTAGAAAATAAAGTATTTCAAATACTTTTCTATAAAATCTTGAATAATGTTTTCAACAGTTTGATATGTCCGTGGTTTTAGGATGAATATTAACATTTTATCATTTCTATTGTTAGAAGTTGTTCACTGAGACAATGTGGCTTAGTAGGAAGCAGAGCAGGAGGGAAAGGCAGATGAGGAAAAATGCTGCAACTGTTCTCTGAGCTTGAGGGAATCTTCTTCTTTTATGTTATTCATTCAGATCAGCTAGATCTTGTTTCCTAATTCTTAGAAGAATTAGTTCTGCAAATGAGCCTTGCAGAAGTTATGTTAGAATTTCTCTAAGAGTAACAATGATTAATTTCCCAATTGTCTTGAGTGACTGTTCTAGCAGCCTGAAATTTAAAATAATGTCTGTGTGGAAATGTATTTAAAAGTTTTGAAACTAACTTAAATAGTACATAGTCTTGTACTTTAACTCCTGGCTTGGTTTGTTTCCCATACACTGAATCCAGACAGCATGTTCACGAACAAGGCAAATCTTAATGCATTTTTAAAGGCAGTTTTTCATATTAAAGAATTCAATGGTAAAAGTTAATCCGTCAGGAAGGAGATATGAACAGTCTGCTTGACCACACTTGGTATAACAAACTCTGACTCACCTTTTTGCACAGTCCAAGGAAAAATATTAACATGATTAAATATTTGGTATGAAAGGTGCAACTCTACATGCAAACTGGAATATTAGAAACAATACTTTTATTGATTTTTTTATGAATCTGATTTTCTTTTAAACTTTACCCAGGACCTATGTTTTAGTCATTGCGAGGTTGTGATCTTGGTCTACCATGTGTCTGTATTGAGTGTTAATGTGGCCTGAGTCTAGATGGGCTTTTGTTTCAATATTTCTGAAATAAGGTGGGTTTTTTTTTGTTTGCTTGCTAGCTTTCATAGTAGGCTTCCCTACAGAGGTCTCACAATCATCACTAGCTTTTTGGCAAGCTGAATGGCTTCTGTGGTGCCTTCTCAAAACCTGGACATTTCTCTCCATGTTCTGTGCAGCTTCTAGATGTTTCCTTACAGTAATTTCTGACCTTCTGTCCTTTGTGCTAATGACCCATACAGTACTACTTGCCTGTTCATAGGGCCAGGACTTTTCCTGCCAGATTTTTGCAGCCCACCAGCTAGTGGGCAGCCCAATTTCACATTCATTGTTTGTGTTGTTGCTGTCTCTGTAGAGATCTTATGTTGACTCTGTAGTCCCTTGTATTGCTTATGTATCTTTTAACGTCTTCTGCAACAGGTCAGGTGATTGCTAAGGCTGTCTTTCCTGGCACTTTCTCTCTGACTGTTTGCAACTACTTTATGGTTGCCTAAGTTCCTCTCTGAACAGGTACTTTCTATGACCTATAATTTACTGAGGATTGTACTTTTGCCTCTGGTTTTTGTGATTGTTGGCAAGAACTGTGAATTTGTGACCAGAGGCCTCTGCTCACTGGCTCTTTGCTTATGATCACATGTTTAGTTTGGTGTTCTTTGTCATGCCTGCCTTTCTTCATTGGGCTGTAGAAAAGTATTTCTTATGGGAAGAGAAACCATGAATCTTTATCCTATCAGTTCAATCTCTGCTGGACCCTGAGGAGTGTTTCACAATGAGCAGTGTTGTTGAGGAGAAGTGCCATTGTCTTGGTTGGATCTTTGTCCATTAGTTTCTTTGACATCTGATGACTTTGTGGGTATCCAACTTGAGACATCTGTAGTTCGGATCCTCATTTAATACTGAACCATTTGAATTTTGATTTCTTTTATTGTGGCCTGTTAGTCACAACAGTATTGCAAAATCCCTTCTGTTTCCTGGTCATGTTAAATGCCTGTGTATACTCCTAGCCTGCCTCTCAGCAATAGGAAATTACTGAAAGACACACAGCTAAGCTCATTAAAAATCAGCAGACTGGTTCTGACTTTTTACCATGGGTAGACTAGGACTTCAGGTTCTGTCCCTGTTGTTGATCCCTGAGCTCTTCTCATCTGTAGCACCATCTCTTGCATACATGTAAATGAAGAGTTAGGGAGCTGGACAGCAGGAATGTCCTTATGCTTGCCTGGCATTGAAGCATGGAATCATCTTATTACATCAGTTTTTAAATTGCTAGGATTTTTGGCTAATCCCATTTATACACAATTTTGTATACAGTATGTGCTTCATCCATCCTCTGGGACTCCAGTAAGTAATTGCTTCATGCAGTCTGGACGATCTGAAACAGAAGATATTTCCCTGTCTGTAGCAAATAATCTTGGTTGAAATATGCTTTGGTTGCAAAAGCTTCACATCCTGCATGCAAAGGTATTGGGGCATGCTGACAGTCTCCCACTTGGCAGCAGTGCCGTGTACTGAGATACCTTGTTGGAATCTCCATAACCTCTGTGTTGCTTGAACAGCTTGGCAATACTTTGTGATATTTTCTAATGGCTGATGGTCAGACAGCATGTTCATCTTTTACTCCAAGAGATGACTCAAAAGAAGGCTGATGCAGAAAGCAATGTCTTTCTTTTTTTTTTTTTCTTTTTAACCTTAGCTATCATGTTGTGTTTCTGCAGGACTGTTGTATGTCGGGGCTAGTACTTAAGATTTTTCTTAGACTTCCGAAGACATATTCCTGTGGGTGCTGGCCTTTCCTTGTTGTGTCATGAAATAATAGATGCAACAGATAAATACCTGCAGTAGGTAAACTGGACTGGATGAGTCCTTGAGAGATTTTGTAGTCCATCCTTGACCCAAGTTACAGGTACACCTGAACCAGTTCTGGCATGTTTATCGGATCAGATCTTTAAGCACTCCCGTGGCAGGGATTCCACAATCTCCCTAAACAATCTGTTCCAATCATTTGTTCTTCTTAGCAGTACAAAATTTTTCATAATCTCTAAGAATAATATTCTTGCAACAATTTAAGTCCACTATTTTCTATCCCATTCCCAGCAGCCATGGAAGTCAGTTTATGACCTTCCATTTTGCAGCAGCTATTTATTATATTTGAAGTTTACTATCTTCTTCTGTCTCCTCTTCTTTTTTCTTTTCCCTTAATGTTTATGTTTTGTGACATACCATTTCTGTGCTTTTCTCTGCCGTGTTCAGATTGTCCACATGTTTCTTGAAGTGTATTGCCCACCATGTACTCAGTGTTTCAGATGAAGGTACTTTTTTTAGAACTACTGAGTAAACAGGAAAAATGTTTGCATGTCTCATTACAGTCTCTTTATTCTCTGCAGTTTGGCATTATTGATTTGTGTTCAGGTCCTAATCCACCCCTAAGCTCTAGAACCTCTTCTGCGGAGTTGCTGCTCGGCCAATTCACTGTCTACTGTTTATGTATTATTCTTAAGTATTGCATCTTGTCCTTTGTACTGAGTTTCATTGCATTTTCTCAGAGTATATCTCCATTTTGTTAAGTTTGTTTTGAATTTTGTCTTGATCCCCAAGTGCCTGCAGCTTTTTACAGCTTCCAGTTGTCAGGGGATGTAATTAATGTATTCTCTCCTCATTCAGCTAAGCCACTGAAATTGCTGGTTAGTGGCAGACCCATAAGGTTTCCCATATGTATGGGAAGGAAATGTTTTATACGGCATTAATTTTCTTAAGGATTCATAAGCTTCTAGCAAACCTACTCAGAAATGTTTGGAAAAATAGTTGGCTTTCCCAGAAATTGCTGGATTCCCTTCATGTCCTTTGGTTTCAGGATTTCTTTAATGGCTCTGTCCCTTTGTGTCCAGCAGGAATCCTTCTGACATTAACAGTGTTTGATGTGGGAGACCTCAAGACATCCTTGTGCTCAGCTTTTCAATACTCCATATTCTGAACATAATTTCCAGCCTGTCCCAGTTAGGTGTTTTGATCCTGAATTCTCACTCCCTTTAATTTTCCTTCTATAATAAAAATATGATCTGGTATAATCTTATATGATCTGCTATAATCTTATATGATCTATGAATTAGCAGTAGGACTACCTGTAGGTGTCCATCTGGTCTGATTTACTCTAGGATTGAATTACAGAATTCACACCTGCTAAAAGCTGTGAAACTTCAATGACATCTGTGGTTGCCTTGCCTGTGGTGATTTTGTTGCCCGCCCATTGAGTTCCCAAAACTCTAAGCATGATTGAAGCAGCAATGTTTCTTGTTGTATGGCTTTCCTGTTCACCATCTGCTCTACCATTGGCCTCAAGAAGGTTTTACTGAAAATCATCGTTTTTGTCTTATTTTTCTAGCCCAATACTAATGCTTGTATGACAAGATCACAGGGACTGCATTGTGGCTGACTTTACAGTCCCTCTAGAATCAAATAAATTGTTTGGCTTAAGAATGATGATGTGTACATATCACTTAGCTTGCAGGTATTAGATGACAGTTAGTTTGCAGGTTTCCATAGCACTCAGATGCTAAGGAACTTGGAATTTATTAGAGATCTTCTCTGGAAGTCTGTCTTCAGGTGCTATATGCTCTTTGCTTGTATTCTGTGCATGCCAGTGATCACCTTGTATCTCTGTTTCTCACATCCTTAGAAGCAACATTGTGCTTAGACTGGAAATTGTTTCTTGCTGTTGCTTGTTGATTTCCACGGTGTGCACAGTTGATGGTGAAACCTGCATTCCTGATCCATCTCTTCCTGCGTTACTTGCCTGGATTATGTGAATCTGTTGTGCAGCCTAGGATGCCCTTTGCTATGGAGTTGCCATTGCTAGTAAGAGGCCAAGAGTTTTGTATTAAGCTAAGAGGCCTCAGGACTTTTCTGGGTTTAACTTGCCTTGGGCTGCTGGAGCTTTGTCTGAGGTTCCTTAACTGCAACAACAGCCATCTGACAGCCCGGTGACCACTGCTTCATTTGCGGTTTTGCCTACCTTTGTACAATTATGGGGAAACACGTATTAAGATACATAGCTTTTTAACCGGTAGGTAGTAATTAGTGGTCGTTCCATGTTGAATGAACTATTTATGACCCTGGAATTAAACGCAGCATGGAGAAGTACAGGCATGGGGTGACAGCAGAGGCTCTGAAGGTGTGGACATGGGACTATGCCAGCCGCCCTGGGGCTAGAAGCAACTCACCAGTGGTCAATAGCTGATCATTCAGAGAACCCAACCTTGGGAGCAGGGTAGGCTGGTTTTAGGAACAGCAAAGAGGGAAAAAATCTAGTATCTAATAAATACAAAGCAGGCCATATACAGTAAATCTGGACATAACATGGAACTGCAGAGAAACAAAGAAAGAGCAAGGGGATAGTGAGTCTTGCAAAATGTATAAAAATAATCCTGTGCATATTCTAGAGTGAGGAAGAAACCCTTGCCATCAACATCCATCTCCTGGGAAAGAGATAGGGATGCTAACCACTTGCTGCAGCACCCCATCTCCCCATTGCCCCTCAGGCTGGAGTGTATCACAGATTGCAAAGATACAGGCAAATCTAATTCAATCTTTAAAGGCACAGTGTAGCAGTCAAAGGAAAACCAGTGGCAATCCCAGACTATGCAACTAAGCCGCAATGATTAGGCAACTTTTAAAAATGATGACATGTCACGCAAACACAGTATGAAGTCTTGTAGAAGAGTAAGGAACTGGTCATGATGAATAGTAGGGTGCAGAGGTGAGTGGGAGGTGGTTGGTGGGATGCTGCAGGAATGGGGACTTTATGTCCAGTTTTATGTAATATTTTAAACTACACCCTTCAAGATCATTAAATAGGATGTTAATGAAATTAGCAGCTGATGCAGATGAATACTGCAAACACCACTGAAAGAAGAGAAGCAGGAAATAACAAAAGGAGTCACCCTGACAAATGCAAGATAATACATCTGGAAAGCAATAATTCAAAACGCAGATTATTTTTTCCTCTGTGGTAGGAGGACTCCCAGCTACACCAAAGTTGGTGGATGGCAATTTGCGATTCTGCATTTCCTCTGGCATGGCAGCCAGAAAAAAACCCTGTGGAGATTTTGCCAAAAGGATTGCTCCCAAGTGAGCAGCTTGAGTGAGACCCGGACCAGCACTGCTGCACGTTGTGTCTCGCAGCCGCTGAAGAGGACAAAAATGGTCAGGATGGCTCTTGTCTGAAAATCTGCCTGGTAAATACAGCACAAAGGGGTCTCTTTGTTAACACCAGATGCTGATGCAGCATGTACTGCAAGTTAATAGTCCTTTCTGCTTACAGTCCTGCAAACTTTGCTGCTCTCTGGGAGTCCAACTCTGTCTCCTCTCAGCATAAAAAAATCTGCTCTCTCTCCCCTATTCATAGTTGCAGCACTTTGCATCCTTAAAATCCCATGGCTTTCAAGGGAAGCTGCAGAAAGATAGGAGAGATTCCGTCTCTTTCTTCCCCTCTTTAGTTAGGAAATCTTCACACTATGAGCTCTTCTGCTCTTTGCTTCCCAATTATGCTGTTATCCATAAAGCTGTGCTTCAGTTTTTGAGTTTCTCATGAATGTTGAATTGTTGGGACAGATTTTTTTCACTTGTAAAAACAACTTTGAACGTTTTGGGGTTTGATTTTATTTATTTATTTATTTATTTATTTTCCTGCGTGTAAACAGTTATATAGAGACTTCAAGGAAATATATGATAATGAAAAAATAATTATGATAGTGGACTGGCCAGCCTATTATGAAGTGCCTGTATGTCTGTGTGTAGTAAGGTGGAATATTCTTCCTGGCTTGTTGGTTTCCTAAACAGGCCACGCTCAGCTCCTGGATCCATGATGCATGTAAGAGCTGGTGCTCAGACAATGCCAGCACAGCGTGCTCCTGGTGCACAGGAGGCTCTGCCTCATCCCGCAGTAACACAGCTTCAGTTGTCTACCACAGGTAGGTTACCCTTGAATGCGAAGGATTGCCTCAAAATTATTCTGACAGGAACATTCTCCTGTGTTGCACTGCCAAAGGAAAAAAAAAAATGACAAAGCCTGATGGTTGAAACTGTGACTTTCTTGCAGATTAACAGGTCACGTGCTAAAGTAACCAAGATCTGCTTTGTCTTTAATGTGGCAAATATCTGCATACACGTGTGTTCATATATATTGCTTCTTTTATTGACAGCAATATGCTGTTCAGTGAATTTTGCCTGACAGTAACATGCTACCTATCTCAAACAGTTCCAGTGCATTAACTGTGTGGATGAGCAGTTATCTTGGGGAATATTTACCCTTATAAGGGCAGTATCTTACGTGAAATGTAGAGGACCAGAGGAACTGAAGCTGGCCATGTAGTCAATGAGAGTGAGAGCTGACAAGGGGAAAAATGGAAGAACCCATGGTTAGTATTTTAATCAGAGAGCTGACCCTCCATCACCCCAGCTGGGGTTCGAAATACTGATGGTAACCCTTTGCAGAATGGAGCAAGGTTCCATGAGTTCCCCAGAGAGTCACAAAATGGAAAAAGAAAAAGAAGAAAAAAAGGAGAGTCAGACTGACATAGTGCTAAAAATTTCCTTCTTGGTGAGATTTTCCCTAGTGCTGAGGCACCCATTTCTGGTTATCCCCAGCTCTGAAGTTCAGGTTTATGGGGTCCTGTTGGAATGACACATTTTGGGAAACCTTTCCTCGAGTAGTGGGGCTGGCAGATGGGCACCCCAGGCTCTTGTTGGATGAGGATGAGTTTCTAGTCAGATGCCTATGTATCACAGCCTGTAGTCACACACAAATCAACTAATCAACTTTCAAAGTTTCCATAGTGTTTTCTAAACACGTAATAATATCATCCTGTAATGCAAGAAAGATTACAAAAGATTCACAGAATCTTAGATCATACAATCACAGAATGGTTTGGGTTGGAAGGGACCTTAAAGACCACCCAGTTCCAACCCCCTGCCATGGGCAGGGACACCTCCCATTAGACCAGGTTGCCCAAAGCCCCATCCAGCCTGGCCTTGAACACCTCCAGGGATGGGGCATCCACAGCTTCTCTGGGCAACCTGTTCCAGTGCCTCACCACCCTCATAGTAAAGAATTTCTTCCTAACATCTAATCTAAATCTTCGTTCTTTTAGTTTAAAACCTTTTGCCCTTTTCCTATCACTATCTGCCCATGTAAGAAGTAATTCTCCATCTTTTTTACAAGCCCCCTTTAAATACTGGAAGAGGAAAAGAAGGTCTTCAATGAAGCAAAATTCAATGAAAGAAGAAGGTTTTCAATGAAGATGACAGCTGTTACATTCCAAAATGCAGGGAAAGATTTTGCTGTTCACAAAGTGTTAATCTTTCTGGTTAAGATCCCATAAAATGTCCATTTGTAGGATACTTTTATTAATTCTTACTAGCTTTTAACTCATGTTTACACTAAAAAAAAAAAAACTTTAGGTCTGGAAGTGAGATAAGTATCACATGGGTATATATTCTGTCTGTTGCTTTTAATTACTTGTTCTGCAGTCCAGCATACTGCTCTACTCTAGCAAACAACTGAGTTTGAAGCAGTTCTGTAAGTTGTTAAATGTTCTTCTTTGGAAGAAAAAAAAAATAATGTAATCAAATCCTACGAAGTCTCCCTGCATTGCTTCCTGCCTTTCCTTTTTGCTGTGCTACAATAATCCTTGTTTAAGTCTCCTTTTATTCTGTTTAGGTTCTTTTTAAATTCTCTTTAGGTGCTTCTCAGCTTGATGATCAGAGAGGGTATCTGCTCTAAGAACCTAAATGGGAAAACTACTATTACTCCCAGACTGAGAAAACAGAAATACAAGATGGGGAGAGTTAATCAAAGTCAGGTTAGTGGCAGATCAAGAATATAGTCCAGCTATTTCAGTAGGAGCATTTGGTGCTCCTTACCAGGCTCTTTCTGCAGGTGGGAAGTCTGTAACACATCTTTTTGAATGAGGAAGACGTTCTTATCTCGTGGTCGTAAACTGACTTCTGTGGTTTTGTGTTTGAATTGCAAACAGAGCTGTGTAACTGCATCATCAGCCCTTTGGTTGTCATGAGAAACTGCATGCCGGAGAGGGCGGGCATGTTGCACTGGCAGCGCTGGTTGCAATTGCTCCTTCGGAAACGTACCCTGAGCGGCACGCCGCTTAATTCCGCCTTGTGCTTCTCCAGCGCCGTCGCGGTCTCTGACTGCCTCGTCCTGGCACTCAGTCCCGAAAACATCCACTTCCTTCGGGACGCGGGGTGCTGCGCTGGCTCTCCGCTACCCGGGCTCGCTGTTGATTCTGTTCATTAGCGAACAGCCAATCCTCTTTAATTAAAAACACTTCGAATCTAAAATGCAGGGCCCTCTGCCCGCAAGAGCGACTGTGGGGGCTGCGATCCCACAGGGTCCTGCAGGGTCGTGTCCTGCTCTTTCGCTCGTGCTGTTTCGTACACGCCTGGGGAAACGGGCAGGACCGCAGCGGGACCACGAGGCTGCGTCCTGAAGCACGATCAGCATTCCCATTCGCGTCGCTCAGCATTCCTGAGTGGCTGGGCTTCACTTTCGTTTTTAATCTGTAGATTAAGTGGGATTTTTCACAGGGAATTTTACAGTCAGTTCTTACCACGTGGAGAATTTTATTGCTGATATCACTAGACGTAGGGTAGGTGCTTGTGTGGGGGCAGGCTGTACCTAGCTAGCTGCACTGACACCCAGCTCCCAGCACTACCCTGGTTTGTTTGACTGCTGCTGACAGCGCTATCAAAAATATTGCGCCAGCAGCACGGAGCGAAACGCGGTTCGGGAGCCAGCACCTCTGCTAGTGGAAACAAGTACTAAGGAGCTGCGTTTACTTAAGCCAGTGAAGGATGTTGCGTCGGGTTTTAGCATGTTTGTTTTTCCAGAAATTGTCACAAAGACACTAGTTTTGTCTTAACTAGGCAGAAAGCTGGGCCAGAGTTCTGTCTGCAGATTGTAGCGCTGCAAAGTGGGAGAAGTGAGCCTGCGCCAGCACAACGTGAGCATATCTCCGAGGTGAGCTAGTTGATTACACAAGGGACCGGGACCGACTGCCAGCTCTCCCGGCTGGAGAAAGGCTCTGGGCAGCGGTGAGGGAGAGTGGGCAGGGAGAGAAATCCAAATGTCCAACAAGGGGATGGGGGGATTAGCAGAGCTGGGGTTTGGGGGATCATAAAATAGGAGATGGCTTTTCTGTGTAATCACTCATTTTGCATGCTCCTTAATAATGTGCCTTGGTTCAAGCACTGTAGATAGTCTTGAATCTTTTCTGTAATTGCAAAGAAATCCACCAACCTCTTTTCAATATGTTTCTGCAGGCACAGGGACTTTTGAGTAATGCATGGAGATTTAGCGCTTTAAGTGATTTAGATAAAAGACACCATAGGAATAACCAGACATTTAAAGCCACGATTTTCATCCTTAGAGCATACTTACATAAAAATACCAGACAAAAAGTGTAAGAAAGTCTAGCCGGATCAAACAGGGTCGTTAGGCTGGCTGTGTCCGTGGCACAACCTGGAGGGCTTGGATGCACGGGGCGCGTGGTGTGTACCTTACCCCGAGTGGGGCACGCTGCCTGCCTGCAAACTGCACGTGGGACTCCCGAAATGAGAGCCCTGCCTTTTTGCTTGTTTTCCAAAAGCAGAGGATCCTTCCGAGGGACATTCCAAGGCTGCAGCTAGCGCATATAAGCCAGCACATTTAATTTGTATCTGGAGCTTGAACCTACAAATGGCATCAAATGTGCCTGTGTCTGCTGTTATTTGGTGGCAGGGAATAGGGCCTGCAGACACTTCAGCTGAAGCATGTAGCAAAAAGAAGTCCTTGCTCAAAAATGCTTCTGCTTAAGAAGTATATTCATCAATGTTTTCTCAAACCACAAGAAACAGCTACTTCTAGCAAACCATGTGGTTTTACTTGAGCATGTGTGTGTCTGGTGCTTGAATTATGGCTTGTATCACCTTACTGCTTTCTTAGGGCTGTTCTTATTTGCAGCTATTATAAGACCCAAAAGTCCTGTGCTGTACACGAGTGTCATGAGCGCTATTACCACTGTGATGGCCAGCTAATGATGTGTCAAGGTGATCAGGAGCAGCAGAAGACTTCAACGTATTTTGAAGAGAGGACTTGCTGAAGGGAAAATAACACCTTGAGATTTGCGTAAGGAAATAATTTTAAACCAGGAAAATAAAATAACCTTGAAAAAAAGCATTTGGATATTTGACAGTTATTCAGAGCTCATAATACACTGTGGTACTGTATGTTGTTCACTCAGCAGCTAAAATTAGGTGATTATGTAAGGAGACCACAGCGTACATCTGAATAGCTACTGTATTGGGTTAATGATGTCACTCATCTTTATTGAGTCTTTAGCTATTCTATGGCTTGGCCGGGAGCAGTGTGAATTCAGTAGTCATGAAATCATAGCCAAGTTAAACTTTAGTGAAGTAAACACAACAGAGCTTTTACAAGGGAAAGCAAAACAGCTCCCAGCCAAAGGTCTCCCACCCTGGCTAGACCCAGGTGGCGTTGCCACCAACCGTTATTGCACATAAAACTTTAGGAAAGCACCTTTATAGCTCTTAAACCATTGACAATTGAACTGCTACAATGGATCTGTTGATTTGCAATTGGTTTGGAGAGCTCAGAGTAGCTATTGATTTTAGTATTTTGTATGTTGACTATGAAATCGGTTACGTTTGTGTTGAGGTCCTATAGTCAAGACAATTCATGAGCTTCTTTGATGTGTATAAATAAACACATGTATGCCAAAAGTAGAAGAACTAAATTTTATCCACATATAATAATGTTCCTTAACTTTCACACCAGAAATCATCCAAATCCAAACTGAAGATCCTATCATGTTTTTGTAAGTGTTTTATTTGCTCCCTTACATTACGTGCTCTATCTTTTTCACACTTAGTGGTATAGATGCCATACGTTTCTCCACACGGTTTGCTGAGCCTTTTTCTTGAGTGGCTGCCAGTTCTGTGTCAGAAAGGAGTGAGGAGGACTGTGAGGTAAAAGCCTGGACGCCAAGGCATCCAGGTTGTGTTCCTCAAACCGCGCGTGGCCGAGTGGCTCAGAGCTGCGCCAGCAGCTGCCCGTTCCAGGGCTCTGGTGCCCCGAGACGGAGCAACGCTGTTCAGGGGAGCTTCGGGCTGCCCTGCCTGCACATCCACAGGGGATGCTGCTTCGGTCTAAACTGAATGTGGGTTTGTCCCTCTAATGGCCTCGTGTGTTGGTGTCACAGGCCCTGACAGACAAAGCCTGTAAAAGGAAGAAACCTGGAGCAGAAGCAAATGAAAGCCTGTTTATTGCTCAGAAGGTGCCCAGACCTGCAGAGTCACTGGGCTGTTAAATGTCAGAGGTAATTGCTTCGGGGATAACTTGGAGAAGAGCAACGAGGGTCCGTGCTGGGAGCAGGGCATTGCTGCTGGCCGCTGTTTGCAGAGCGCAGCCCGGGCAGCACACAAGCAGCATTGGAAGCGCCCGTGCTGGTCATGGGCATAAGCAGAGCAAAAAGCAAAGGCTGCATTTGAAAACTTGCTCTTTTCCTAGATGTCTGCTCCCTTCTTTGAAGTAACAGTTCCCATGCATTTCCTGTCAAGGGTCCCCCAGGCCCCCCCACTCCCTTTTCACTCACTTCTTTTTTAATCCGGAAGACTGCTTGCTTCAGGAAAGTGCCTGGGATTGCACTGTACCCATTTGTTTGCAATGAATGAGAAGCATTTTTCATTCTCTCTGTATTGTCATTGCCAGATATTGTGTGTACACATGTTACAGGCCATCTTGCTGAGGGAGCTGGCAACTCCGCAGAGCTGATGCACGTGGCTTCGGCAACTGAAATGGGCTCCTCTCAGCCAGACCCCTGCTGAGGTCACGACACACACATTTATTGCTCTCTGTCAGATTTCAAAAAGAGGGTTTTCTTTAGTTGGATGGAAATAGCGATATTGCAGCCCAGCCTCCCAGCTCCAAGCACCTTTCTGCTTTCTCTCTGCGTTCTTATCAGCCCTGCTTGCTGGTGGGTTCAGCAGTTCTTGGCAGCACAGGGGACCCGGAGTGAGTGAGGCTTTTGGGGAACGGTCACGTATTTCTTGTATGCTTGCAAAGTGTATGGGCAATGAGGTGAAAACACTGTGTTAGGACTCCGTATTCAAATTATATTCTTCTGCCTAAATGGTTGAAGTGGAAGTTGTTATCTTCCTTCATCTTCGGCAGGATTGTTCTGTCACGGTTTGCTGTGAGAAGGGAGTGGCTTTTTTCTGCTTTTTTCATTTGTTTCACCTTGTCCCAGAAAATGTGAATATGCATGCCCTGACTGGCATTCATTAGCTGGCTGGTCACAGAACTTGTCAGGATGGACACAACGCACCTGCAGAGCAGTACTGGGCTGAACGATGGCACTTCTTACTAACAGAAGTGGTCCCGGTGGGATACTTCGCCTCTGCAGTGCCGGAGCGCTCTGTTCCAGCTTTGCCATTTGGGCAGACGCGGGAGAGGTAGGCCGCGGTTCCCCTCCTCGGTCACCACAGGACGCACTGGCTGGACAGGTGGGCTACAAAAAAGGGTTTCCATTGCGCTAATCAGCATTTTCCGATGGAGAAACAAACTGCTGAGCCTGAAAAAGTGTAGGAAAAACAGTCAGCGTTTACTATTCTTTTTCAATATATGTAAGTGGAGACGTTTATAGGCGGCAGACTATTTGCCTGGCTTCTGCTGTTAACTGTCGTCTCTGTGTGTCCCTGCAGGTCTGAATGCGGCCGGTACCTACTGAAACTCATCACTCCCCATCATCCTCTCACTGTTCCCGGGATGAGGCTGCCGCGGGCACAGGCAGCCCCGTGGTGTCGGGAAGGCGCTGTGGAGGCCACCACACTTTTATGTACCACCGATGCACGGTGTCGAGCCACTGGTGGTGTCTGCCCTGTTCACGCGAGAGGCAGATTTCCACCGGGCAGTGTGTGTGTTTTCCCACTGCCTTGGCCGTAGTGCCCCTGGTCACGGTGTCCATCCCCAGGGGTGGCAGAGGCCAGGCACGAGCACCCCAGCACGCGTGGCCTGTGCCTTGGTGTCACGGAGCGGAGCCAGAAGGGGATTTTCCATGGGGCCTCCTGAAGTAAGGCAAAACCAGCACGCATGGTGAGCTTTCACTGCTGCTTACGGCTCTTGGATGGGGATGAATGTAAGGATCAACACATCAGCTGGGCCATTTCTAGTGTGTGAGAAATTATTGAGCCAAAGCACTAAAAAGTGAAAGAGAGGCCCTGTTTAAAAAAAAAAAAAAGCTGTTTCTTGGGAAAAAAACAGCCATAAATGTCATCAACAGCCTAGAGAAAAGAAAGGCAATAGTACCAAATGATAAGTGGGACTAGGGGGGATGTGTGTTACAGAAAGCAGGTCTCTCTTTCATAAGGAACAACGTTTGACAGTTTGAGAAGAGCTGACAATAAAACACATGATTAAATGAGCGCCAGAGAGCAGACTCAGCCATAAAACTATACATTTAGAGGCTGTCCTAGCTAAGCCATAGCAGTATTTATTGAGTTATAACACTGGAAGAGATGAATAAACATGACTGAGACCATGCGAGCTCAGAGGGATTACCTTTGTTTTTAAGAGAGGCTTTACCATATTTGCTCAAAAATCTTCACATGGTGTAATTTTGCGTCTATAGTTAGACAGTGTCAAAGAAGATAAAGGAGATTTATGTTTTGTCGTGAGATGGGTAAATTAAACCAATACATGAAACTTTCAAAGAACTTTCTTGTCCTAGATACAATAGCATCACTGTGACCTCTGATTCTGGGCACTCCTGCGGTTATTCTGTTTATCTTTCAGACGATGGGGATGTGGAAACAATTTTAGGCTGTTCATTATCTCACCTTATGCAAAAAGAAGCATTGCTGATGTCAGGTAGTGAAAATCTATGAGGGATTTGTTTTCATTAAACATGACCAATATCACATCTATTCCAAAAGAATAGTCAAAGACTTAATGGGATCAGCTGGGATAAAGCCGTCTCCCCAGAGCAGCTAGCCGAAGAGATATCAGGACACAGAGGTGCTTCATGGCTTCATACTAACACATAATGTACAGACTCATAGTCAAATATAAATTGCAGTCTACTACTGAGACTTATGTGCATTGTCCTACAATAGTCACATACTACTGACACTAAGAAATCAGCCTAATGTATTACCAAGCCTTTCTTAATAGATTAATGGAACAGATTCCAAGTTTGTGGAACTATTTTTTAACTATTCCAAATTTTGTTCCACTAGTTGTCAGAATAAGAAAGGGAGGTTTTTGTACTCCTTGCAAAAATGCCTTGTTATCGCTGACTTACTGTGAGTTTTAAATGAGATTCCCACTTGCAGCTGAAATGAAACCAGATATCCCTGATAGGAAACAATTCACTGTTAACGGATTTTGATCTCTTTTATAAACACCAGAAAATACTGCTGTGGGACACTCTCCAGCTCTTCCCAAACATCTTCCCCTTAGGTCATCCTTATTACTGCATTGTGGTCGGCACCCTGTACATGCAGGAGCCACAAGAACTTTCTCTTTTGGGTACATTTTTGCATTTACCCACTTGTTTCCTGGCTTGATAGAAACATTTTTCCACTGATTGTCACAGATTGGGGGGACGGCCTGTGCCACATTTTTGCAGTCCCTGAAACCCTTGTTTGCAGCAGCACTTGGTCACTGTTGCCTGTCCTTGGGCTACTGCCATGTCCCTTCTTCCAGGAATTACTGTTTTCAAGAAGGGCCAGCTCTTTGTCTATGATCCTTTTTGATTTAAGGCAGCCCTCTGGGTAGCTCCCAGAAGAACAGGATCCCTTTAATAACTTTCTGTGAGCAATGAGACACAAGATCTGTCCTTAAGTCCGATGGATGCCTCAAACCTGGAGACTTCAGGTCCTCATACATGGACAGCTCTGGGCAGTGGATGTCTGTTGGCATCGCACAGCAGCACAGCCTTGGGGCAATGCCTTCTGACTCCACAGCTGCTGCACACAGTGGTTTCACAGCACTATCACGAGATCTCATTTCAGCTGCCAGAGTGTATCTTGTACTGACTGACACAACTGGAATTAGGTCCATATCTAATATTTGGTAAAAAGTTTGGTGTCTAATGAAGGGCCTTCTCAAAAGGATGCAACATGCCATCTCTGAAGTCGTGTTTCTGGTGACTTCCCCATCCAGCACCTGAAAAGAATGATTGGAAAAAGAGCGGAAAACAGAACAAGAAATATCAATGTACATCTGCAGAAAGCCAGAGTTTGCTCCCATGCAGCATCCTGCTGTGAGCATCTTCCCCTCACAGGGTACATGGTCCGACTGAAAGAGAGAAGGGAGGCATGAAGGGTGAGAGAAATGAGGGCTCCTCAGGCTGGTGAGACCATGAAGGTGGAGCAGGACTGGAGACTCATCAGGACACAGGAATGAGTTGGGCAGTCAATGAAATGGAGGTTTAAAGCTAGCAGAGAAGAGCTTGCTCGCATTGCACAGAATTAAATAGCCCGAAAGAGTAAATTCACAGAAGAGGTTGGGTGCCTTCCCGGGGAATGACAGACCTGCTGAGTGCTGTTAGGCACCAATAAAACATCTGGCTCAGGAAGTTCCTGAACTGCAAATTGTTGGAAGCAGGGTGGGTTTTCCAGGGAAAATATGAATCTGAATCTGCATTTTTGTTCTATCTTTCCTTTCCCAGTCAAGGGCCACAGCCAGAAACTGGGTATTGGGAGATTTTCAGCCTTGCCCTGCCTGTGTAGCCACTCTCACCCCACAAAGGACCTATCTGGTCCTGCAGGAAAGGAATCTCTGAGTCTTTTGACTGTCATAGTTATCCAATGTTGATGTCTAAGTTGTGGGGTTTTCTTTGAGGAAATGTTTCAGCTCCAGATTAAAACTGCTGTTAAAAATAATACCAAATTCTAGCAAGGAGTGCCTGTTGACCTCTGTTGTATATCAGAGGGGAATGATTTTAACCTGAAATAAGGGAATATTTGGACACATTTACAGCATCTGTAGGGCCAGAGATTAATGTAGGAGTGATGAGACAACAAAGGAAGAGAAAGCAGTGGGAGAGCAGCAATGAAGAGAGAGAAAAGAAATAGGAATTAACAACATGGTAAGAGCACAGTAAAAGGTCCTGGAGCTCTGGAAATCCCAGGGTGTATGAAACAAGTTGAGTACACAATCACTGAGAGAAACTTGGGAGGAACAGAAACAAAAAGATTAGGGGAATTATACACAGACCCAGTTTTATAGTGTTGTGTGAATACTGCCAACAAACCCAACAGCTCTCAAGCAGTTATTTACAGTCCTGCGAAACCTGAGTAATTCCATGGCAGTCAATGGAGCAGCTCTGGGGTGGGTCGGTGGCCTCAGACAGCCCAGGACCACTCGGGGACAAGGTGTGTGGGCTGTGCCAGGGCCTGGTGCCCATGTGTTCCCTGCGGTGAACAGGGCAGTGCTCCTCATCCACCGCACTCGGCCGGCAGCGAGCCGCAGGCTTGGGGCAGCGGGACCAAACCTGCAGCCGGCACTGGGGCTGCTGCCAGGGCTGGAGGAGTTGTCCCCACATGTGCAGCTGCAAAGCAGAAAGGGTTCCACACTGCTCGGGGAGCCTTCTGGGGAGAAGGGAAGGAAATGCCCCATTTTCTGAGTGAAAAAGGCGAAGGCGAGTGCCGACGCCTTGGGGACGGGCACTTGGTGGGTGCAGGGAGCTCCTGGGGCTGGTCTGCGCTGAGCTCTGGGTTTCTCCCTCTGGCTGCTGCTGCGGCTCTTCTGAGAGCCGGTGGGACTGATGCTGCTACAATATACGGTTTGTTTAGCTATTTTTATTGACCCGTGAATATACCTACTGTATAATTTATGGTACCGTTAGTGGCTCAGTCCTGCGATGTTTGCTGTAGAAAATCTCCACTGAAGCCAGTGGGAGATTTTGGTAGGGTGAGGAGTGCAGGCCTGGCCTCTGCTTAGCCTTTTTTCTTTTCCATTGCAACACAATTAACCTTTTCATTAGAAGAGCACTGTTCCAAATAAGCAAACCTCTCAATGTGTATTACTGAGCCATCTGAAGCTGTCTCTTGCTTTGGAACAAAATGTCTTTGTTCCAGCCACACATGACATTTGAAGACCTATTTATACAATGTGTCAGCTCCATTTGTTTTCTTCATCCTGATATTTTCCTCTGTATATTTGGTTAGCTATCCAGACTGCAAGGAGCAAGGCTGCTGCTGGTTTCCTCCTGCTCTGTTACAGACCGAGGCACTGGCTGCCCTTGGCCCGTCTCCCCTTTTGCGGGCAGAGGTGAAACAACCCAAAATCAAACAGAGCTTTGCCTCCCTCATCCTCTCTGTACTGAGACCAATCCTGCCAGGCAGCTAGGGGTGGAGAGCACAGGGAGCTCGCAGAAGGACCTGATATGATTGCAGTTTCTCTCTTGCCACCCTGCCTGTGGGTGGCTGTGAGATGTACGGAGCCCCCTTCTTTTGCTGGAGGGGACCAGGTTGCACCATTTAAATATTCCACCCTCCAAGTACCTGCATTTCCCACAGACTTCTTCATAATATGTCCCAAGTCTAATAACTCCTTTCTGGTCCGACAGCTCAGTGCTAACCGATGAAAAAAAAAAAAGAAAGAAAAGCAAAACAAAAATAAAACCCTTATCAAGATGCCAAGTGGTAAAACTTGCAGCCTCCTGATTTTATGAGCAGTTATGGAGTTTTGGTCCATATGGAGTAAACAGTTACGGAGTATTGGCGCATCCTCTCCCTGGGGATAAATAATTTATCTAACTCAAGACCCATCTTCTCTTTGTGGAATGGCCCCCAGGTAGTGCCATCCCTGCTGCACAAACAGCAGCATAACATCTCTCCCGGTACTGACACTACCTAGTGACAAATGAAAGCTTAAGTCCTTTTTGTAATCCTTCACACAACCTGCCAGCTGAAGGTTTAGGGCTGCTTCAGTGCATGCAGGGTGCCAGGGAAATATTGCAATCCTTACCTGAATCAGAAAATGAGGCTGATGGTGCCCAGCCTGGGGTTGCAACAGCAAAACCTCGTCTGCTGTCACTAATATTATCCTCATTGGAAAGTTTGGATGAAAGCTGGGGAAGGAGGATGAAACAGCTCCATGCAAGCAAGCCTGCTCCTGCCAGGTATTACACATCCCAGTCAAAGCCTTTGATAAGGCCAAGCAGGACTTCTTTGTTGGCCTCACGCTTCCCTATCCACCTAAGAGGAGATGGGAGATTTGGGCTATCAGGTCAGAGATTCATCATCAGAGCATCTCACCATTGTGTTTTACATAGACATTCCCTCCAGCTCTTGGGAAAGTGCACAATCTCCATTAAACATAGAGCTGCAGGTCATTTTCATGTCAAACGCCTGATGTGAGCCATATTGAGCCAGACTGCAGTCAGCAGCCTTTGTGCACGGTGGATGGGCTTTTGCTGCAAGGCGGAGGCAGTGGCATGTGAGGAGCCATGCCCCCAGTACCGTGTGCTTCAAGCGCAGCCGCAGTGCTCGTGAGCTTTGCATTCCAGCAGCTGGGCTAGAGCTGCGTGCATGGCCTCACTCAGCATAAATGAAACCAAGGCATCCATATGCTGTACATTAAGAGAAAGAGTGTTTGATCTGCAGCGAGCCCTGGAAGCCTCCTGCTCACTGGCTCGCTGCTCTGATATTCCCTCTTCCTCTCCACAGCAGTTTCAAGGAGCGCACGGAGCCCGGTGTCAAAACCTGTAACTGCATTGTGTTTATTGACACTGTGACGGGAACTGCAGCACTTAAAACTGTTGAGAAAATGTTGTTGGCCACAGCCACAAAGCCTGCCCTCATTTTTTCCATGATGGTGGCAGAAAAGAAAAATTCAAGTGGTATTTTCCTATTTAAAGAAGAAGGGAAAATGACTGCCAAAGTGGATGGAATTTAGTCCAACTGATGCAACGCCCGGGTTAGAAAAGCAAAATGCAAATCTCCCCTGAGCACAGGAATTGCAGCCGTGCATAGCCAAGGCCACCACAAAGATGCCACAGCCTGGCACAGGCAAGGGACAGCTTGGGTAACACCAGGCTTCAAGCCTGCCACCCGGTCTCTTGTTGTGCCATGTATTTTGGAGTCACTTATTACAGTCGCATCACCTATTAATGTTATGTTTTACAATGAAGTTACAGACATCTCTGATGATGCTAAGCGTGGTGAGGCGGAAGAGAAAAGCTGCCCTGCAGAAAGGACTTGCTGTTTCTCCAGTGCTCCCCTGTGAGGGCTGGGGACCGGGAGGTACTGCAACTTGGAAGAGGTACGATGGGGAAGAAGCACAAGCAACAACCGGGCAACAATAGAAATGAGTTTTATTTTGTAAAAAGTTATAAAATGAATATTGTACAAAAATAAAGTCTGTAGAGAACTTTGGTTGATTAACACAAATGACAGACATAAATTGCAGGTGAAGTAAAAAACTCCAGAAAAGCACACTCCTGTTTTCAATAAGGTCTTAAAAAAAAAAAAAAATCACAAACTTTACCCTTTTGTATTTTGAACATAGTGATTTGCTTTGGTTGCAGCCTCTCTGAGCTGCAGAGAAATGCTCCGGGGGCAAGCGTTCAACAACAGGGGCTGTGCACCCCCTGGCCAACTGGGCCGGGCTTGGCAGGCTGCTGGATCCCCAATCAGGCAATGCTGCTGGTGGCATCTCAGCTGTGCCCTGCCCAGCGCAGGGGGCAAGATATCCCCATGACCCTGTGAGAACGAGCCCCGCGGGCAGGCTCTGCGCTGCCTCCGTCAGCACAGGAAAGCAGCGGAGGTCGGGGCTGAATTACATCTTGTACACGCAGTACGTCTTTCTAGGTGTGTTCTGGACTTTTTTGACCACTAGACCCTTCCTGTGTGGTGCCCTGAGGGGCCCAGGGCAAAACGAGTGAGGAGAGCCATTGCATGCATGAGATAAGAGGTCAGACCATCGCTTTTGCTTTTCAATAGGGATTTTTTTCTTCCTTTTTTTTTTTTTTTTTTTGTGTGGGAGTTGATGCTTCAACGATTGTCAGGTATGGCTAGTGACCTGCACTGCTGCTCCTTCAGGAAAATAGTCCCCAGAACGAGAGAGCGGTCAGGTACGAATGCCTTTGCTGTACAACCCCCCCTCACTGTAAGGAAACAGACCATTCTGCTGTGTGGGTACAATCCTGTAATGTTTCAGTAAATTATACAAAACTCTTTGGTTATTTAACACCATTGTTTACCTGCAGGCTATATTAAATCCAGGGCTAACTAATAAGAGGGATTTAACCTTTTCTATATGGAAATATGGAAGGAAAAGCTTAAATAAATACAACAAGAAATTATAAGGCTAAATGTGATTAATTTCCATTTGTCAATATTATATGAGGTCAGTTGGCAAAAAGTGTGAGAAAAAAAATGTGGCTACATTTTAAACATGACTAGAATTAGTTTGTCTAACAAATGGCTAATGTTGAGCCAAGTCCTGCGACCCTCACTCAGGCAGAGCCGTGTTTGCTCCTGCACGTATGCAGGTATGGCTGCAGTCATTTTCAGAAGTATTAGTGAACAGGAGGAAGGGCTGCAGACCTTGGCACTACATTCTGTGAACATAATCAAGTTTTTGTTTAAAAGAAAAAAAGGTAAAGTAAGTGATTTTTTGCATTCAAGTTAACACTTTCAAAAGCACGGACTGTTGTTCCCAACTTATTTGACTCTCTGTATCTTCCAAGCACCTTCTGCTTTGGCACCTTTGAAAAGAAACTTTAATAAATAAGGAAAGGAGACTCATTACTGAACTGTAATAAATAACAATAACTTAATCTCAATAAATATCTTCTGTATATTTATGTCTCTGAATGGATGCATTGCATCAAGTAGTCTCTGCTCACTCACAATGACCAAATATAAACGTAGTTACGCAAGTGACATTAGTCCTTTGTAAACCAAAAGAAACACGTTTTGTGTAGGCCAGGCTTGTTATTTCTCTTACTATACTAGGAAGAAGCGCTTAAAAACTCAACTTGTTCTCATAGGTAGCAGAAGAATGAAATCCTACACTTGTTTTGAAGAAACACGAGATGGAAATAACCAAACTTAATCAGTAAGTGGAACTGTTTTGCTTTCTGCTGATATTGGCCCTACAGAACTTGAGCCTGGGAATTTTGACTTTTGCCCAATACCATCTTATTTAGGAGATTAATATTACTAGAGTTTAGAAGTGGTCCTAAGCGCTGAGGAACCACCCTACAATGAGCAACAGCACAACGTGTCTTTCGGTAGAGCTGAGGGCGGAGGGGTTGAGCAGGGTGCTCCTAAGCTGCTCCTCAGCTCCGCTTCCTGGCGCGGGTGGGGATGACTACACCACGGCTGGTACACAGGGGTGTGTTTTTAAGCATGTTTCTCGTGGATCCGAGTCTCACTGGTGGTGGACCGTGTCAAGTGGGAAGGGGAGCACGCATGCCATCCCGTCGTCGGCATCTCCACCTGAGCTTTTATTTACTTCCCATAGGGCTTCAAAAGCCTCCATCTTCTAGGCAGCCTCACGCCCCCCCGGGCTCCCATGCCCCCTCGTTCTGCGTTCTTGGTCCTCTTTTCTCCATTCTGAGCAGACGCTTCCCTGGGAACGTTGGTCCCTCTCTTTGCATCATTGCAGGAATGCAAAACTGGAGCCGCCTCCAGTACGCAAGAGTCAGACACATCCACACCTTTTTGCGGAATGTTTTTTCAGTATGTGGTAAACCAGGTTATCATCCAAAAAGGACAGGTCATCATCAAAGGCTGTGGGTCTGCAACAAGCTTGCCTCACTTTGTCATTGACTAGTTTTTTCTTTCTGGTTAAGTTTTTCAAAATTTTGTCATATGTGGTCTCGGCTGCATCACAAGATCCACTGCAATACCGGAAGATGAGCTCTTCTTTGGTTTCATATCCCAAATCCAAGTCAGTTACATTTAAATGTATTTCTGTTAAGACACATCCTCGATTTTTGCCCTTTTGATTCCTCCTTCCCTTTTTGCTGGAATTCTCTACGTTCATGGCTGCATTTTGCCGGTTCCTCTCCCGCCTAGAAAAAATCGGAGTCTGTTTATCTGGCGACCTCCTCAGTCTTTTAATAGTGGCTTGAATAAAGTCCACTACCTCATCAAACTGATCTGGATAATCCTCTGGCATATTAGCTGTTTGGGAAAGAGAGAAAACGCTTTGTCACATGTCAATTGTCATGAAGAGAAGTTTCTCAGTTTGTGGCTCAAAAACATAAGACACATGCAAGCTGCCCTGCACATTACTTCAGACACGCTGAAACTGGGGGGAATTTGGCAAGGTTTAGATCATAACAGAAACTAATTTGGGGAAAAATAAATGAGATGTGTATGTATCTCTGCAGGTGTCTGCTTATGCTTGGTAGCACTGGCACATCTTTCAGTATTGAATGAACCCTGTCAAAATCGAGGGAAAGAGAACAATGTCACAATATGAATATTAGTCATTGGATGGATGAAGCTACTGTAGAGTGTTATACAGGCTCTTCCTAGCAAAGCAGCAAAGGGATGAGGTTTCTTTGATGCAATTTTGTGATTGTAATTGTTAGTTGTCTTTTCACACCAGCAGCGGTTAGTATTGCCAAAGCCACCTATTGATAAGGGTTTGGGGCTGGACAGAAAGAGGAATTTCCTGGGGTGCCAGGCTAAGCTATTATTCCTGGCTGAATGCCTGCTTTTTAATGCCTTTAGGGGATAATTATTATCAGAGCTTTTGAAAATTATCCTGTGGAACTATTTTGTATCACAAGATGCTTATTAGACTGAGTAGAAATAGGTCAGAATAGAAACATAATGTTAATTTCCAAGGGAAATTTTATTAATGCATTTTCTTTTTATGAAGTTAAAATATCTATTGCATTTTTCACTTGATATGTACTCCACCAGAGACAAATTATTCAAGTAAATTAAATGTTAAAGTCCATGAAATGTTTTGACACTAGTAGAATGAACTTCTTCAAGGAGGGTGAAATTGAATATCACAGAATCACAGAATATCCCGAGTTGGAAGGGACCCATAAGGATCATCGAGTCCAACTCCTGGCACTGCACAGGTCTACCCAAAATTTTAGACCATGTGACTAAGTGCACAGTCCAAACGCCTCTTAAATTCAGACAGGCTTGGTGCAGTGACTACTTCACTGGGGAGCCTGTTCCAGTGTGCAACCACCCTCTCAGTGAAGAACCTCTTCCTAATGTCCAACCTAAACCTCCCCTGCCTCAGCTTGACACCATTGCCGCAGGTTCTATCACTGGTGATTAAGGAGAATATGTTCTTCTGATATGTTCTGAGATTTCAGTTTTTCATCATGATTTGGAATAACATCACTTTTGAAATCTTCCCATGGACTAAATCCCTCAGTGTGATTTGTTTTAGTGAATACAGTGACTTTATGACAGGTCAGGCTGTTAGGGGCCGGTGTCTAGATGCCTTTATGTTGTATTATTAATGAATGTATCTTAAATATGTAAATAATGTTGCAGTATTGAGATTTTTTTTTCTCATTCATTTTGCCAAAAATGTAGTCTTTGAAGACTCACTTCCCTTGCAGGAAGACATAAGAGGATGCTTCTTTCTGTACTTAACTCCTAAGTGTCCACCCGCACAGCAGACTGGTTGCACACACCCAGCCCTGTATGCAAAGGGGCTCCATCTCCAGAAGGACCCCTTCAAATGTCCCAGGAACTGCAAATTCTGGGAAAAGTGATGCCCAATGTGGTGTGCCAGGCTAGGGTTTGGTACATGCATCAGGCCACCATGGCTCTCACATGGATGGGCACTGAGATAGAAACAACTCTGAAGGCAACAACTCTGCCACATTTCCCTAATGAGCACTATAACAGACAGGAGCCCTGGTGGGAGACCAGGCAGCAGACGTTCCCAGCCCACACGTGAATGCATTGACCCTGTTAACAGAAGAGGGGAAGATATGCCTCCCATTGCCTGCAATATGTTAACTCTGTTAGTGTAAAAATCTGCTGAAACACAGTGCATCTGCACTTAAGGACGAGTACGGACCCCTCCCCAAAGCAGTTACATCCTAGTGGCACCCCCCTCCACGATAACATAGGGACGGATCAGAAATACATGTTTTTTCATGGATGGCTCCAGCAAAATAGTGCAGATTGGTAAAAGAGTAATGAAGGCAGGTGATCTTGTACCTTCACATAACGAGGGTGACACATGGGAAGCAGGATCCTATAAGCTGAAGAGTTTGGAGCTGGGAAACGTGAATTCCGCTTTGTTTTACAGGTATCTATGCTAAAGGCAACAATCTCTAAGACCAGTGACTATGAAAAGACACAAAGAAGGGATGGCTGCTACCTATACAGCCATACGGGACCTGAACAAGGCAGGATCCTGTGCCAAGCCCCATATTCCTGTACACCAATGGCAAGTGCACCCTTCTGGCACTCCTTTGTCATTACCTCTGTATCAGGTTCCAAAACACCCATTACGAGCCATACCTACGGGAGGTGGGTAGCATGGATAGGTGTGTCCACTGAATGCACTGCCTGGCTCTGTTGCAGGACAGGCTGGTCTGTCTACACCGTATGAATACTGACCTACTGAGCAAGGTTCAGGGCAAGGTTGTAGGTGGGCTGCATTCCTTAAAAGCAAGAAGAGGTAGACCCCGCGCTAGACCCAGTCAAGTAAGATGACCCACTTGGAGCTGGCCCAGCACCCACTGCTAAAATACAAGCTTGGCCCTGGCACAGATGCAGATGGAGAGGGGTTTGGCAGGAGGCACTTGCTCTTGTTGCTGTGGGACTGGGTGGTTTCTAGGTTTCTTACACAGAAACTAGGTTTCTTAGCTTATAACTCCATAGGGGAAGGATGTGACCCTGACGAGATAGCTCTGGATGTGCCATTCTTTACTCTCACTTTCAAATTACCCCACTCACGCTACTGTGACTACCCCAGCTCACACATCTGTCACATACTCCTGGCCCAGCTCTTGTAGGAAGTGTGACACAATGAGACATTGGCTGTAGAGACTGAAGCACAACAATCAGGGAAGCATACTAGGGTTCAGCAAAACCCATGCAGCAGTCAGCTGTCAGGAAGAGGATGGGAGATTGTTACATGGAAACCCAGCCTGGAGACTTGTCTGAAACCTTCAGCCTCATACTTATCTCAAGCCTGGTATGCTGCTGATGCAGCGTGGGAAGTAAGTTTCCTCGCAGCCTAAGAAGGGAGAAGCAAAACTGTGGATTACCTGAAGAAATAACTACACAACCAGGCATATTGTTTTCAAACTGCTTGCAATTCTGGTGCAAAAATGTCATCCACCCCTGTAACAGTACTATGCACAGGAGTCTGCTTGGGTTACTAATATTAATCTGAGAGCTATAGGGTCCAAGCACTGTCCTGCCCAAGCCAATGAAGTATGCCCTGGAGGGCAGACAAAGAGGGGAAAAGGCCCAAGCTCGTTTGGAGCCCATGCTGACATCTATCCTGGTTCATGCAAGATCATGACCCCAACTGCAAGGGCACTAATGTCACTGAGAGCCTTCTGCGCTGCAAAGTGGCCTATGATATTAAGGTGGAGGAAACACATTGTAGAGGAGACGTATGCAACACTAATGCAGGCATGGGGTGTCAACACAGGAGAAGGTGGAAGCAGAAGGGAAAAAGTAGATCAAGTAACCAAGTCAACAGGGTACCAACTAGAGGAGCCCTACCTATACACATGGACTTGCTGCAAACAGAACATGGGGTAATTAGCAGCATGACTGACTCCACTAATCTCACCGGGGCTCTATCACAAACCACACAGGAAGGACTCCAAGCTGTAACCTGGGATGAAGCATGTGGGGCCAATACAGCAAAAGGAGCTGGAGATCCCTGCTCAGCTCTTCCCCTCTTGCAACACCAGGCCACTTGGGAGACTCACTGGGAGGGCTGCCAGCGCTGTGAGTATGACGAATGCCAATTTTCTGTCTCCAGGGTGGACTTCCCCTTCAGCCCAGGGAATTGGAAAACATCTCCAAAAAAACATCAGTCCAGAGGACTCCTGCAGTCACCCTCAGTATGTGGGGATTACATCACTGGAGGAAACACACGGCATGCAGGTGATATTTGGGAAGCTGTGGGAATGGTGGGCACACAGTCCCCCTTGAGGAAATGTGCTAGACCTCTCAGCCCTGGACAGTGTCTGCCCACCTACAAATGCATGTGCTGCTACAGGACTATGTGTGTACATGATTTTAAACACAATGGCAGCTGTGTTACTGGGCCATCCAGTGAGTCCTTGTGAGCTGACATAAGCAACAACACCCTCTACCTGTGGAGCCTCAAACTGGTCACTATCAATGCGTTGATGTGCTTTTTGGCACCTTCCACCTGTACTGCAGATTCGCCCCAAGTTTCCTTCTGTAATTTAGTACTAGTTGAGGAACACCTCCAACCCCTGCAGTCAACCAGCCTCTGGCTGGTACAACTGAACACAGTCCCATAAGGCTGAGTTTCAACACGCTCAACAGCATGGACCTATGCCCTTGGTACAGCACCAAGTGCAGCTGGACCCAGCAACCACTAAATCATGGACACAAGCAGTGGGTGATTGGAGTGGCTTGGTGCTAATTTTCTGCACATCTACTAAGAGTGGCTTGCAGGGTTTTGAGGGAAAACTTGACAGCCAGGACAGCCACTTCATGACTCAATAGGGATATTTGGTTGTCCAACAAGCATAGGTGCAAAACTTGAGGGCGTGAAACAAAATGTTGTAAAAAAATGCTGAAGTAGGACCCTGGGCAACCAAGTAGAAATGCCAGCATCAACACAGGGTATGACAGGTTGAAACAAGGCACTAGAGATAAGTGCTAAGTAAGTTACCACTGGGTATCATACATGAATAAGCAATAATCACTGACCAAGGACTAAGGACCAGACAAGGCTAACAGACAGCAGGGAAGGGGAAGACGGACAGCAGGACTATCCCAGCCCACGGTGCACTCGGTAAATGTGCTCCAGGGATGCCAAGACACCTCCCCGCACCACAGCCACTGCGTGATGAGCACTTGTTTGGTCTCTGCACTGCAGTAAGTGCTGCTGGGGCGGTGGGATGCTGAGTTGTGCAGCCAGGGATCACCAGCGCACTCACAGGGCTGCCTTGGCATCCAGTGCTGGTTTGTAACCTGAACAAAGGCACTCGATTCAGCCATGACCTCTTTTAGTTAGTTACCCCTCTGTTGCAAACACTGTTTGAAAACCATTTATAGTTTCAGAATGAAGGTCAACAGCCTGGCAGCTTCACTTCCCTATGGAGAAGCTTGCTTCTGCATGGACCGTGCTGGCTTAACTGTACAGCAGAAAGGGCTTTCTGTGGGGATTTCACATCCTTGGGAAAAAAATGGGATTATTATCCCTTCCTATAAAACACACAGTTGGCATATGTGTATGTGTGTGTTATATTTACACATACACACATACAAATATATAGAATTACACACACATTTTTTCAAAACAAACTAATTTACTGACAACACTTCCCTTCTGGTGGAAAAGCTGAGAGAACAAACATGACAGATGCTTGTCAAGCTGTACAAAGTGCCAGCAGAAAATGCTCAGAAAACACAGCAACAAAAGCAGCAAAATCTTTTCTGAGCAGTAGTCCCTGGTTGTTGGCTCCAGGGTGTGAAGGAATCAAGATCTAAAAATCTGAAGCCATCTAGGATAGGACAGGGGGGGACAGGATAGCCCACAACAGGCATTCCCTGAGGGCGAATGCATGCATCCTGGAAAAGTAAAATCTCCCTTCGTGGGCACAGGGCCTCCATGTGTCTTGTTCACAGCGTGGGAGAAGGGCTAACAGACCTCAGTGGGGCAGTGGGACAGGACTGAGCCCCACCACTTACAATGTGGTGCCATGAACACTCACAAGACTGGTGTAAAGTCGTGAGGTGTTGTCTGGGGGTTATGTCACATTTCTGAAAGCACTTTCCTGACTGTTGAACTCTCAGAATACCACCCTGCTAAGCTTCTCCTTCCCACAACATTAAACCCCTTGCCCTGCGCTCTCTTCCCTCAGCCCTCTCACTTTCCAGGGATACACATGTTTTAGCATCACCTCTGCCTCGCACCCTGCCAGCAGGAGCATGGGGCAGGCAGCAGTGCCCCAGCAGGAGCTGTGGCGAGTGCATATGCCCTGCTCCTGTTCACAGAATCACGGAATGGTTTGGGTCGGAAGGGACCTTTATAGGTCATCTAGTCCACTGCCCTGCCATGGGCAAGGACACCTCCCACTAGACCAGGTTGCCTAAAGCCCCATCCAACCTGGTTTTGAACACTTCCAGGGATGGGGCATCCACATCTCGCTCTCCTGCAGCTCCCTTCCACTCCCGCTCTTTCAGTGCTGTGCTGAAGACCTGACCTCTCAGCCAGGAGCAGGCAGAGCCTTTTCCTCTGGTGGCAACCACAGCATGAGTGTGCTTTCTAGTGCTGGAGTGTCAAGAGCAGGGGCTGTGAATGGCAGCCACTCTGCTCCCGGGCAGCTCCGTCTTCCATGTCCAGCTGAACCAGGGCAGTTGATCTGCCAGAAGTTTCTCAAAGTATCAGAAAATTGATAAAAAAAGCTAAGAAGGAGAGAATGAAACATCACAGACTGGTAAACACAGGCATCTGGAAAAGTGACCAGGCTGGTAGGAGAGCAGGTCAGCACCAAATATCCCTAACTCTGGGAGTCAAACAAAAATAAAGAAATTAGACCCATTTTAAGAAGATGCTTAGAAAACAAGAATATTTGCATCTTCTGTTTGCTGTCTGCAAGCTGTCTGCTTGCTTTCTGAACCTCTAGGGCACAGTCAGGTTACCATTTTGACCCAGGTTAGGAACTTCCCTCTTGAATGCATACCGAAATTCTTGCCTCACTGCTGCTCTCAGAACCTGAGGCTTTGACCTGCCTGTCCCCAGCACGGTCCCTGTCCCCTGGACACTGCACGAGCTGGCAACGGGTGCAGGCTCCTGCAGCAAACACCCTCATTGCTCCCCACCAGCCCCTGCAGAAAGCCAGCCCAGAACTCTGCTTCGGGCACACAAGGAAACGTGCCTTCCTCTGGGCATCTTCTCTGCTGCAGCCCCCCCCAGAGCCTGCCATTGCATTTCCAATTAATTAGAGACGCTGTGTGCCAGCAGGACAGGGATCTGGTGCCTGCGCTTTTTAGAACACTAAACAGTGGTCAGACAGACTCCTACATAAAATAGGTTTGAATGAATATCCAAAGCAAGCTCGTCACATTCTCAAGAAAACTGTTTCCATTAAGGAAAAAATGGACATTTTATTTCTGTCTGTTCAAATGGGATCAAAATTACATTTTGTAAAACTATTCCTTTGATTTCACTAGCAACAGATTTATTTTAAAGCCAAATATTCCCCCGCAGTGGCAGTAACCCAGCATGGTAGAGCAAGAAACCCTCAGTTTGTACCTGACCACAAATTGGTTTCAGTGGGAACAGATGGATCTTCAGCTTTTGAGAAAAAAATCCAGTTACTCATTTTGGTGCCTGGTTATGGATTTAAAAGGATAACTACAGTCTCTTCTAACTATGCTGTCTATTATGGCTTACAAAAAAAGGCTTAAATTCTATTAATTGCAAAATAATAATTTATATAAGCAGGTTCTCTTTTTTATTTTTAATCTCATAAATCTTGAAGTTTGAAGGTATTGGAAACTGTATTTATGGAACAGTTTTCTCTACTGATCTTGGGAAAATGTAAGTACGTCACTGCAGTCTCAACTGGCACTCTGAATTAAAGTGATGTAATAAAAGTCACATAAGGTATACTAAAAATGATAAAATTAGACTTTTGTTTTACAGTGTAGCTTTTATGCATGTATTTGTGGGATTGTGTAGCTACTACATCAAAACATCATGCTAAACGTTTAATACAATTACCAGGATAATATTTCACTAAAACACAGCTGTCTTTCAATTAGAGGTTCAAACAGCAGCATTCAGACTCTTGTTTAAAGTAAGATTTCAAAGTCCAAGGGATTTAATCCAGCTCATTATAATGATAAGCATTATTTAGAAAACCTAGATCCAGATCTATGTTAAGATCAAATGGCCCTTTTTCAAAAACAGTTCTGGTACTTTCATCTGGGCCCTTAACTAAAATATTTTAATTTCCTTTCTTTCCTGGTTAATTTTAAGTTTCCTCCAAAGTTATAATCACAAAGACATTTCTTCTTAGATCATTTGCTGGTGGGAAATATACAAGTAATATGCCTCTAATTGTGACTGCAATGAATCAGCCTCGTTTTTTCACTGCTTACGAAGATGACTCTGGTATAACATTTATTCGTTAATTAATTTTATGCTTAGCTTGCTTTGTGGTACTTATTATAGTGGACAAGCCCTACCTCAACACAGAATCTCTCCATCTCACACCACAAAGACATATTTTAGCAGACCCTTGGAGTAACCTGTTTGTGGAAGTGTGACCTTAACGAGGCTAAAATTACTCATGTTATGATCATTCTGCTTTGTAAAGAAAGTGTGAACTATGATGGGGATAAAACATGTATTTTACTGATAATGAAGTACTTCTCATGAAATCAAAGCTTATCATGCAGGCTTCAAATCAAAGGCAGTTGCTAAAACTAGTTATACTGAAAAGTTTTCAGGATTTAAACAATTAAAACACCACCTCTCTGAGGAATGAGTTTGCTTTCATGCCTTGCATGAAAATCTGTGAGGCTAAGAGTGAAATGGAAACCAGTCGGTTGTGTGCATTAGGAAACAGAGCACCAAAGACAGCAGGGTCAGCTCATCTCTAAATGTTTAATACAGTTCTGGTTCGCTACCTTGCTCCCTGCCTCGCCAGCTCCCAGGAAACACTGCGTCCCTGCTCTTATGCAGAAAGCTCTCAGAAATGGAGCTTCTCACTGGTGTCACTTTCTCATCAAGGCAAAGTGCTAACTAACCTGGCTAAATAACTGGGGCCATTCACACCAGTCAGGTACAATAAGGCACTACTGGAAATGGGCACAGGATTCAACAAGATGTGCTTGTTCCTAATGGAGCAGCCAAGTTTTGTGTTCGTAGCTCACCAGCTCTCCCTGCCAATTCCCTTATGTTGGTCATAATGGTGAACCGGCAGAGTACTTCATATTTTCACATTGCCATGCTTGGTGCCTGCCCTTGCATCCTTTGCCTGCTTTCTCACAGGTATGAGATGCTGAGTCTCCCCTGGGAACCTCACTCTGTGGTTCCCACCAGGAGAAGATAAGGCAGAAACAACAAGACTATCGCAATTGCTGCTAGTGGGGGAATGGCTTGATAATAACAGGAAGAAAAAGCAATGCCATGTGAATTGGGTGAGGTAAAGGAAGCTGTCTTGTGGGCTGACCGGTCCACAAGAGTCTCTCACTCTTAAGCTGATCCAGGTGAGAGTCACTCACAAAATCCTGCCTAACTTCAGGGCTGGGCACCTCCTCTGGCATCTCTGGGGTGGTCAAAGGGGTGTTGCATCTTACAGTCAGGTAGCAAGGGACCAGCAGGTGGATGTGGTCTCACCTCTGATTGAGAGCTTTGAACAACCAGCTCTGAGGCACCAAGGAACAGACAGCTTTTCAGCAGGTGCTCCCGAGGTTTTGGTGCAGCTCCTGCAGTAGCTGCCAGGACCCTGTCCTGGTCTGATTGTACAGGGGCTGTGTGGGTATTCAAGCGCACACAAGGCAGTAACTACATCTGAAAAGTTACAGCATGAACAGTGGAAAAGGGGAAAAAAAAGAAGCAAAGTGGCTGTCCTGTGCCTGAAGCCAGTGATGGAGCAGGAGCCAAGCCTGGGTGAGGCACATACCTGACCTATTGCCCACCAAATCTCCTTACTAGGGCCTTGTACACCTCCAGATCTGCACCATGCTGAACAAATCTATAGCTTCCCAGTATAAGCTGGGTTTATGCTTAATACTTGGTTCTGTTCCATCCCTGAGAGAGCCTTAAACGAGTACATATTGCTGGGACCTGAAACTTGTGACCTCTACTAGCAACAGGGTGTGCAGCCAGCTAACAGGCACAGCATGGAGACTTAAACGGAGGAAATACCGTTGGTGATAAAAAGAAACTCTCTTTAGCATTCCTGGTGCAGAAGTGATCCAGACCAGCCCTCGCATGGCACCAGTAAAACCCCACATTGGTCACGCAGCACTGCTCCGGTGCCAGCTCTCTGAACGTGAACAGCAAAACTGAAATAACAGCAGAAGCACTGCTTCAACAACAGGTCAACCCAGCTCCAACCAAGCAGCTGCTCCTGGGCTGCTCTTGCACTGGATCTCCTGGCTTTAGGGGTGTCCTAAGGAACAAACACAGGCAGCAATGCAGCAGGAAGGGGTCCTGTCCCAGTCTCTATCCTAGAACAGTAAAGCAGACCCATGAGGGCAAAGCCATGACTGACGACCCTGCTGGGACAATCTCTGCCGCTATCAGATTTTGGTCAGACCTATAAATAACACATTTGCTTCCTGAATTTCAATCTTTTTGCACTAGGAATAATATAGAAAGTTTTAACATCACAGTATTGAAAGTGTTCTTATTATATTAATGAGTTCGTGGCCCTCAAGAAGGTGCTCGTGCTCTGCTGCAGGAGATGTCTCAGTGGGATATGTGGAACACGACCTGTCAGATGGTGTCGGTGGCTGCTCAGAGGCAGCCAGGTTCTGAAAACCTCTGCCCCTTTCCCAGCCACTATGCTGGACACATGCCTCCCTGTCAGAAATTTTGTGAGTCATTGCTGGTTTTGTCAAAGAAATCTTATATGTTTGGGATGGGAGCAGAGGTGGTCCAGATATTTGTCTGTAGCTTGTTAGTTGAAGGGGATATGACCAGCTTGCCTTGAAAAATGTGGCCACCTGAGAATCTGGCATACCTGCTTTAACACTGCCTTGCCCAGATACAGAAAAACAAGTATTTAAATCCAGTGTTTGCTTCTTTTAAGTCTCAATAATCACTAAAGCATTTGTACAAGTCTCACTGAATTCAAAGAAATGCACCTGCAGTTTGCAGTATAAGTGCTGTGCCAACAAATACAGACGAAGGCAAAAGCTTAAATATCTGCTAAGTCATACACTGTGGCTTTTTTCCCTAAAAAGAACCCTGATATTTGAAATGTCTTACATAATTCATTTTCTGTCCTTGATCTTAAAAACAGACATATTTTGTGTCTTAATGTTTTGTTTGTACCTGTCTCAAATATATCTTTTTGATTCTGTTTTCTTTCTTGTCTTTGTAAGCAAGACTGGATTGCCAAGAATCATTGAGATCTTTCCTTTGGTCCCCCTTCCCAGATAGTACTTGCTCAGAAACTACAGCTGCTTTTGTCAAAAATGACCATCCTGCTGTGTCAACCATTCTACCAGCACTAATGTGTCAATGGCCTCTTTAGATCACTGATGATCCCAAATGTTGTTATGCCACAATATTTAGTATTCCTCATTTACTACTTGTCACTGACTTACTACCACAGAATCTTCAACAAGTGTCATTATGTGGAGTTTGGCCTACATACCCCAGGTTTTAAGCCTCAGTTGCTTGGTAGTGTGTGTATGGGATAAGGACTGGATATTTGCACTAGATATCCATCCCTGACTATTTGCAGTTATGGTGGATGGCACTGGATAACCCCAATGGCTTCTCTCAGCTTCTGTAACTTTAAATGTTTTAAACCTGCTTTATGCAGGAACACCCTAGTTTACAAAGTCATTGCAACCTATCATTTTGAGGATCCTGTTCTAGTGGACAAATAACGCCTCTCCCAGCAATCCATCAACAGCCACTACAGAGCTGAGGGGGATTTCTAAAACATATTCAAGAGGCCTATGAAAGGTGACCAAGAAATGCATGTTGAGGTATGTTATCTAGCAACCCACATCTGCAAAACATCTAAAAGGATCCACACTTCCACTGGAAATTTTTTGAGGCCCCTAAAATGAAAAGGAGCATAGGCATAACACTTTAAACAAAGGATAACTGTTAAAATGAGAATAAAACCAGATTCTCTTGCATTTCAGTCAGTTTCTCCTGAGGTCTCCAGATACCCTTCAAGGGAGTATATTCAGGAGATATGCCTGAGACTGCAGCGAAAACAGCTTCTAGGGCTACACACATCTGGATTTACCCAGATGTGCCCTGTTCTTTCTTTTCTAGAATTTTGTGCATGAAGACAAGACAACTTTGAATGCCTGGGATTTCTAAATGCCTAGAAAACCCGGGCGTGCCCCTGCACAAACTTTACTATATATATGCTGGCCCAGTGATATACGCGCACTCAGTCTGAGAGTGGCTGGATGCGCCGGCTGTGTTGGATACACACAGATCGAATGACGAGTGTGGCACCTGCTCAGTGTGGCAGATAAAAACCTCTCCGATGCCTTGCATTTACTGTGCAAGGGCAGGTTACCTCTGTGGCTTATGGGTGTCTTATGCTAAAGCACATCTGCTGTGCTGTAAGTGTTTTGGGCAGGAAAGCCTGGACTGAAACATGAGAGTTCTGGTTTGTAACACAAAATCTGCCTAATAAATACTGTAGGGAAGGAAATGCAACCATTTGGATGTATAATTTAATACTGTTTTTGCCTTAAAGAGCCCTATAATATCACTGTTCATTCTAGATACCTTCCATACTAGCTGACAGCATTCCAGCTAAATGCAGAACCTTAACATTAAACACCCCTGAGCAGGGATATGAAGAACGTTTAACAGAGGTATAACGCACATATAATGTGGTGTGCTACGGTATAGCACGCCAAAGGAGCTCCAACAACAATTCACTATCCTGCAGCCATGGAGTAACTCGGCCATTGTAATGCTGAGAAACATCTTTTCCTTCCATCAGGGAGTGAGATTTTTCATCTATTTTTGCACGCGTACTGCTAGTTCTTACTCAAGATGCCCACTTGATCAAGAGATTACATGTCATGTCCTGGATCTTGGGATACTCCAGCAATCACACGTGCTGATTATATACACAGGGGCAAGCATATTTCCTGGGAACCACATATAAGTCAAACCGAGTGTTTTTATAGTAATTTGGCTTATATTTGTTCTGTTCTCATGTGCTATTCAAGCTAATTATGTCCTTCTACCAGCAGACAGTAGCATGAGGGAAACAAAGTAAGTGTCTTCTAACGTTATGAGTACTCTTCCCATATGAAATAAGCTGTCCCATCAACACGGATGCCTAAAACACTTACAAACATTGGAGTCATCTCAAATGCACCACAGTTACAGAGGCTACTCTCACCCCTGCGTCCAGCCCAATGAAAAATGCAGAAGACTGCAACTGCCAACACACTCCGCCCTCTCTAATTACTGTCCCGAACAACAAAGGTCAGCACATTACACCTGACCAGCCCGGGAGGTTAGGACCTTGCCTGTAGGCTGGAATGAAGGAAGGTTTCAAGCCAACCTGACAGAGATGGGGTACCATCAGGCGACCTCCGAGCACTTTGCAGAGAAACAATCCCATCAAACAAGAATGCATAAAGGTGTTGAGAGCCTGGGAAACCAGATCTGTGCTCCAGCAGGGTGTTTGGCCTGCCCCTAGGAGTGGGGTTTGATCTCACAACCCTCCTGACCACCGCTGCCAGAGACCTGAGCTTCTCCCCACCCAGCCCACACGGGGACGGCTTTAGGGCAGAGCCGTGCACCCCTCTCCGAGCGCGTGCGGCACCCTGTCCTGCTCAGCACCCGAGGCAGACGAGCCAACGTGGGCATCTTTCTTTCCAGTTGTTTACCCAGTGCATGGGAAAAAAGGAGGAAGCAATGACAAGTTTTGGACTGGTACCCGTCCCCTCGAGCTGCTGGCGAGAACCATGAGGAACTCATGAGGAAGCTCATGAGGAACCACATTCCCAGAAGTAACTTTTACGATAGAAGTGGTGCTGCATAAATACTTCCTCCCTGGAAAGATGCAGCACTAACGCTCTCCCACCCCGTGCTGCCTCCCCCCTAACGCTCTTCTCACCAGACAGCCAGCATTGCAGCAAGCCCATGCTGACATGTCCAGCACAGCACCCAAAAAGCTGGTCCCTGCCTCTTGGGGGTGGCTCAGCACCCCAGCACCTTCCCCGCCATGGCCCAGCGGCAGGGGACCGGGCTGGGGCGGGAGGAGGCGGCAGCCCCGTCAGGGGGAAAACACGAGCGAGGAGAGGAAATAGGGGAGACCAAGCGGGGAAGGACGAAGACGGGTGCGTGGGGAGGCGCGGATGAGGAACTGGGCGCAATTTCCCAAGTGATTCCCTGCTCAGCGCCTCCACGCCGCGCTAACCTGGGGAAACCAGTGCGGGGCTGCCCGTGGCCAGAGCTGCGGCAGCCGTGGGGAAGGACTTGCCTCCCGAAGGGGAGATAAAAATGGATCTCGGTCACTGGACTCTCTCTGCATCCTGCAACGAGCTAGACGGAGGGGGCTGAGCAAAGGCAAAGGGAGCAACCTCCGAGCTGCGTCTCTGACTTTGCCAAGTGGACATCTACGCAATTCATGTGAGTATTTTGCCACTTCCCATTGAGTCATATTAACTCCCACCTTAAAAAGCCACTGGTGTTAGCGTAACACTCATGTACCACTGTGAAAATCCTGTATCTGCTATTGTAGGAGACCTATTATTAGCAAGGCATTATTATTATCTGTCATTTGGACTGTAAGCTGTCTTACTGTGAGCTGGTCATGTGGATTGCTCTGCACTGAGCTCCTAACCCGGCCGCTGCTACTCTTCTGTAAATTTCCATGCGGACACACTAATTTCGGGATAAGGATCCAAGGAGGACTTAACGAAACTCAGCAGCACTGCAGGATGAGTACTGTGCCTCACGGCACGGCGCCCAGTCTCCACCAGGACTCGTGCCCGCTGCAGACAGTGAATAATTGCGCTGGCAGGCCCGAGCACCGAGAGGAGGCTGGCGCGGTGGGGAGGGAGCTTCAGCGCTGCCTCGCATGGTGCAGGTACCTGACCCTCCCATCTGCTCCTCCGCACACAACCAACCTCCCCATCTCCCAGGGCCTTTCAACCAAAGGGATCCCAGCACTGCCAGGAAGGTAGGGCTGGAGTCGGGGGGGCACTGCAAGCGCCAGCCCCGAGTTTTTGAGGACAACTTGGTTTGGAGCTGCTGGAGCCAGACTAGAGCCGGTGGCACTGCCTGGGGAGCTATGGGGTAGAAAGTAGGGGTGGGGGGGTCCCTTCCTCACCCTGATGCCTGGGCAAAAGGGAGCGGGTTTAGCAAGACAGACAGCGGTGGCTACAAAGGGGAATGTTTCTTACAGTCACTGTGCACAGCATAGGGAGGCGGCAGGCTGATGGGGGAGAGATCGTCTTCAGGCCCCTCTACCACTGAAGGGGGCCCCTCGGGAGGCATCTTACCGGCGGGCAGGGGCGAGGTGGAGACCGTGTTGAGCAGCACCACGCAGACAGCCACAACATCCCATAACTTCATCTTAGATCTCCTTCCAACACGGGCCCCTGGCAGGGAGGAAAGGTAGGGTTAGCTCCCGGCTGCTGTGCTCCCCCCTGCCCTGTCCCTTCCCTGCCAGCCCTGAGGCCCCCCTGTCCCCATCACCTGGCAGGGCGAGGGATGGGGGGGGTCTCCCACGGTGGGACAGGGGGCGCGGGGTGGCCACTGGCCCCCCTGTGCCCAGGCGCGCTGCTCTGGGCGCAGGCTGGTGGGTCCCAGGGTCGGGCAGGTGTGACCGTGTCCCCGTGCCGGCAGCCAGGTCACCCTGCGCTCATCCTCCCCCAGCACCCCGGCAGCACCAGGGCACCTGTCCCGGGGCTGGGTCAGGGCGGACCGGGCTGATCTGGGGCGCGAGGCTGCGCAGTGTTGCTGCAGGCAAACCTTCCTCCCCCCTTCCCTCTCCTCTGTCCTCTCTTCTCCCTCCCCAATCCTTTCCTTTGCGGTTCTCTTTTCATTTTCCCTTTCCTCTTTTTTTTTCAATTTCCTGCTCTCTTATCCCTTTCCCCCTTTCTTCCCCCCCTTTCTTTTTCCCAGTCCACCTTTCTTTCCCCTTCCTGTTCCTCTTTTTTTCTCCTTTCATTTTCTCTCCTTTTCTCTTTCCATTTTCCTCTCCTCACACTTTCCTTTTCCCTTTTCCCCTTTCCTTGTTATCTTTTTTCCCTTTCCTTTCCCCTTCCTTTCCCCCTTTTTTCCTTTCCTCTTCCTTGCCTTTCCTCTTTCTCTTCCTGTTTCCCTTTCCCTTTCCGCCTCCATATTTCCTTTTCCCTTCCTCTTTCCCTTCTTTTTTTTCCCATTTCCCTTTCCTTTCATTTTCCTCTCCTCTCCATTTCCTTCTCCCTTTCGCTTTCCTCTCCGTCTCTTTCTCCTTTTCTTCCTTTTCCTTCCCCTCTTTTCTCTTCCTCCTCCTTCCCCTGCCCGTTCCCCTTCCTCCTCTTCTCCCTTC
>VXAA01007488.1:0-82924 GCA_013399115.1 Anseranas semipalmata
TCCCATTTCTGGGGTTCTTATTTCAGTTAGCATTTATCTTTCCAAGGAATGTGATAATCATGATATTAACAAATCAGTCTTCTTTTTAGTATAACTTCGTATTTAGCCGTGGTTTCTTCAGTGCTCAGCTCTTACAAAGAACTGACAAATAGATCTGTGGAAAAAGAGAACACTCAAGAAACATGTTTTTCTATAACCTAAGTGACACTTAGTAGTAAATGTGACTCTGTGCATGTCACACATTTATATACATGTATATAAATAATATGTTATAACATGTATATAAATAATATGTTTATAGAAACATATACCTTTGTACACTTGCACTCATACAGACTATTGCTTTTTGAAACTTAGTTTTAGGTAATGGCCAACGATTATGCCGCAGTTTAGGAGAAGAGACTCCAATATAAATCCTTTGTTTCCCCAATACCAAGACACAAGGCTTACAGCCAGTTGAGCATCCATATGGAGCTCTAGGTTTTCTACCGATGAGTCAAGGAGTTATAGGGTTTTCAGCAATTCCCTATAGCAGAGTCCTCCCCCTTACTAAGAAAATCCCCAGTGCTGGGAGTGTACTTGTAAAATTTTATGGGTTGTAGTTGCTATATTAGAATTTAGAGCCAAAGCTGTGGCAGAGATTTTTTCTCAGATCTTTCAGGACGTATTTTTACTAGTGATGTTATAATCACAGTTGTTTTTCCAATTCTGAATGCATAATTAAAGTGCAGTTTTCAGATCTGGTGGTAGAAGACACACTGGCCTTGAGGGATTGGTAATTACGAAGAGATTCCTAATCTATTATACATGACAGTAGGAAGAGGTGGAAATGAGGAGCAAAAGCTGAAGGACATCAACCTAGAGTCATCTGGGAACAGGGAAGTGCACGAGGTCAGTCTGTGCTATGTAAAATTTCCTTGCAATCTCAAACAAAACTACATCAGTGGTATATGGGATAAAATAAGACTTTTTCTACTTTTCTTCTTTCCTCTCTTGCCATAAACCTGGAAGAGCTTCTGTGTTGAGAAGACTTGTTCTCCTGGGAGGAGAATGAAAAGCATGTATCACATGGCATATGTTAGTCACATTTCTTCATGCATCTAGTGGTAAACAGGCTATACAGCCTAAACAGAGGGGGAGATTTGTGTTCTCTCGATAGGAAAAGGAGAACAAAACTATATTTTTACTAATTTGGAAGTGGACCTCTCTGTAACCGTGAACAGTCAGGTGTCTCCATATTGCTAAATCTAGAAGTGCCTTCCAGCTCTTGGAGCCTGTTATGTTGCCTATATCTTGTTTCTGTATCGAAGACCAATAGGCAGAGTTGTTGCCCTGCAAGCTTGTTTTATATAAAAATGAAAACCAGTTTTACAGGCTAGGTGGAAGCTGAAGTGCATTTTCACAGTTTCCTCCACCTGAAGTGAAAGGGACGTAGACCCTTGAAGCATATTACACTGCTTTGAGTCAGGTAGTCCTCATGCAGTTTCTGAGACTTGTTTTAGATATTAAGAAAGATTCCCAGTGATTTTTTAGGTCACTAGGAGATTTCTTAACGAATTGAAGAAAGGAAGCAGAGTAAGAACATGCCTAATTTGTAAATAATTTAGAAAATTACCATCATTCTGACCAATTCAAGTCTACTCCAGCTTGCGAGGCTTAAGGGAGACCAGATGGTGGTAGTGCATTGGAAGTTATCCAAAATTGCTTTTGAGTTAATTGATATAGTGGAGGGGAGATCTCTGGAGAAGTATATATCCCCAGGTAGTTGATTGCTTTGGAATTCCAACAGAGAAGAAATGTGTCAAAAATGAGAAGGAAAACATAAGTTATTGAGTAGTTATATCTTAGACTTGGCCCAGTTAATTTCTAGCCAAACATGCATGAAAAAAATGAAAAACTGTGCTAAAGAAGGAGCAAGCATTTGCTGTAGAACTGAAGTGAATTTCAGAAATAGCTTATTTACCTTCTGTATTTCATGTATTTACACTTTATTTCCATGGTATATTAGTGCATAGAAGAAGTAGAAGATTTATTTTTAATTTGAACCTGTAAATTTTAATCAGAATGGCAATGGTGTAGCTGCTAACCATACATTGTTACATTCTGCTAAATGAAAGTGTCCATGTACTAAATTGGAACTCTTACCGGAGGTTGTTTAAAATCTATATAAAATAGATCAAATGAAACTGGAAAAGTAATTGATAGCTACAGCAAAACTGAAAGTGAATATAAAACTTAAAATCGCAGAGAAATGAGGACTTACATGATGAACATTCACTCCTCTCTGAGGCCTTCTAATTGAATGCCTTCAATCAGCACACTTGATAAGCAAGGAATCCACTTCAACCATATGTTTGATATCATGATGAGTACTTAACAGGCACAGAGCATCATCTTTGGTAGCTTAACTTAGTTTCCTTTTTTATTTTCCTTTGTTTCTTTTCCTTTTTCCTTATCTTCTCCATATCTTTTAATCTCTTTCCCTTTCCCTCACTCTTTCTGGTTCTCTTTCTCTGTCTTTGCTTTGCTTTCTCTTTCCCCCTCTCTGCCTTTTTCTTTCTTCCTCCTCTTTCTTTTTCTCCTCTTCCTCTCTTTTCCTGTTCCTCTTCTTGTTCCTCTTCCTCTTTCTTTTTTCTCACCCATTTATTGTTTCTTTTCCTCTTTCTTTGCCTTTTTCTTTCTTCCTCCTCTTTCTTTTTCTCCTCTTCCTCTCTTTTCCTGTTCCTCTTCTTGTTCCTCTTCCTCTTTCTTTTTTCTCACCCATTTATTGTTTCTTTTCCTCTTTCTTTGCCTTTTTCTTTCATTTTTTTCCTTTCACTTTCATACTTTTTCTTTTATTTTTTTTTCTTTTTCTCCAAATATACTTACCTATATTTACTTAGTTCTTAATAATGAGATAAATCTTTCAACAATTTTATTGATTTCATTTTGGAACTGTTTCAGCTAGGAGACTTAGCATTTTCCCTGCTTTTATTTCACATGATCTTTTTCAGTCTTTTTAGTGTACATACCATTAAAAGAGCAGTCTACGTGACCTTTTTCTATGGGGTTAATAAAGAATGCAGTTTCATAAGCTTGATTCAATTTCCTTTATGTGAGCATACGGAATAAGTGACCATTATAGTATTTGTCTGTTTTTCCATACTTCAGTGTGCAGTTACCAACCTTTTATATGAATGACCACATCTGGTGTGCATTTGGCCACGTAAGGTGAGACAAAAGCAAAATAGATTTTCCTTAGCATTAAATCAAATTTCCACACAATGTACTCTCTAATGTGGATCTCAAATGTATCAGGTCATATATTATTTAGCTGCATTGCATTTTGTGCTTTTTTTAATTCCGTCCCACATACTCAGTTTTAATAAATGCATGAGTAGATGCAATATTTGAGCTTTATATCTTACAAATTCAACACTTTCAACAGATTCTTCAGACTTCAAAGAATTTAATATTAGTATCATAAAAGGTCTTTTGAAGAATAATACTGGAACATAAGAAAAATGACTGCCTGAGTGTGCCCTATCATTTTGAAAGTGTTTTATTGCTTTAATTTCCTGTCTTACTAAAGTAACAAGCAGAATAATAGAAGATATACTGTAACAGGGTTTGCAATTTATTGTAAGGCTTGAGCTGGTTGAAGACTTTATGTGATGTGAAAAAGAAAACCTCTGTTTAGCTGAAAAATGGAGACAAGCTACAACATTAATGTTGCAGCAGCTTTAAAAGGAGTACTGTCTTTGACTGTTAAGTTGTCTCTACAAGCCCAGTATGTTGGAATGGGATAAATCTATAAGTGCAGGGCTCACTTGGTGCTTCTTGTGTGTAGATAAGCTCCTGGAAATCTAATGTAATTTCATCCATGATGTGTATGTAAGATGCTGTTGCTGTTTGGATTACATAGAACAAAGGTACCTTTGCAGCTATGTGCACAATTCACAATGTGACTTTTCATTTATTTATTACAGTTCTACAGAATGACTAAATTTAATTCTGGGCTTTGTAATTTAGTATAGTCAAAATCTAAACTATGATAAGTTTTTAAAGTAACTTTCACCTATCTTAATGTTTTTAACATGAATGTTGGGAATTCATCCCACAAAGGAAATGGTAAAAATTCACTTATCCATTTTAAAAGTATCTAAATGAAAGATGAGAAAGTAACTAACCTGTAAAAATGTGATGTAAGATTACTTCATAAGTAAAAGCACTTATTTCCCTAGAAGGAGCAATAGACTATCCAGTTGCTTTTTACAGTGTGCGTAGCCAGATATTCAGGCATCAATCTGTATGCTTGTGATGGAAGTTACATGTTTATCAGTGCAGAGCAAGAAGTACAAGAATCACAAGGGCTTCTTAATCCCACCTCTGTTCTGCCACTGAAGGATTACAAAACAGCTGGTTGTAACAGATTGCTTGCTATTTCCAGAAGACAAAACAAAATGTGTAATAATGTGTGGTCAATCCCTTTGAAACAACGGAAGGAACAGTTTAGCTGGAGATTGTATTGATAATACTGTTTTTAGTGGATTGTGGACTGTGGGAATTTGAGTAATTTTATTCCTGTTTCTTATATTTGGGGGATTATTAAAGAATAATATTTCTTCTGTTTTTCAGTTGAGACACTCCTAGTTATGTTGTGAGAAGGGCAAATAGCATACATTCGTATAGTAGAAGTCTGTCATGTATTTAACTAGCATATTGGACTCTTAGGGGCTCAAGTACAAGCAAAAGACCAAATATTACTGGTGTCCTCAGTTATCTATGTTAGTCTTTGAAAGAATAATGATTTGCAAGCCTTATTGCTAACTGAAGCGCAAAAGATTTCCTCTGGGCTTGCCACAGAGAATCCTCAGGCACATTAGAGGAGTCAACTAGAGTTAGTTCAAAGTGAATTGTTCCATTTTAATCATGGTGACTTTAGCCTCTCAGTCAATATGCTGTAATGGCATATTGTCAGTATTTTTTTCTTTTTAAACGACAAGTTTGGTCACTTTGTTTTAAAGCATATCTTAGAGTGTTTGCAAGATTTATAGATTCAACAGCTCTTCAAAGAGACTTTCTGTCTTGCTTTACAACCCTGAAATTTTGTAGTGCTGCTATTTCATCACCTTGAGGCAGTTCTTAGTTAAAATATGTGGAGATGTTTTACAACTGAATGAGTTCTTAGTATGATATATAGCCAATTATATTGCTATAATGAGTCCAAATTTTAAAAACCAAATAAAAAATGTTGCACTAAGGATTACTAAAGACTAACATTACCCTCTCTTCACTTATTTGCAAATAGGAAACAGGTATGTAACCATAGTATGCACAAATATTACTGTCATTAAGTTAAAAAATTCAGCAATTTGATTACTTTAATACTTTAGCTAATTAACTCTGAAACCTTGGAGGTTTTTACACATTCTCTAAAGTCAGTGTCAATTTCCTATATACTCAGCTCATTTCCTAAACAGCTAAGTTGTTCAGGATACCAAATAGTTATTAATGAACAAAAAATACGGTTCTGTTCCCTATCAGATTATTGGTTGGTTTTTGGGGTTGTTTTTTTTTTTTTTTTTTTTTGTTAGCACACCTGGGACAGGTTGTTGCTGAGATATTTTTATTTGTTACAGTGTAGCTGATTAATATACACTGAATCTTCCAGGGAAGCTGCTGCTTCTTTCGCAGTCGTTCAAGAATTTTAAGAACCTTCTTCTAGGCATGAGGGACTAAACACCGAATCCTTCCCATTCCTGGACCTGTCTGAGAGTTCTGTAAAGAGTAAAGGAACAGGCACTGCAGTAACACAATCACTGCTGTATGTTTTGTTAATTCAGGTTATAAAACTACTGATGATGATGATGATGATCTTTCCCCTCAGACTTTCCTGTATTTATGTCTCTCATCCAATAACCACAGGGATCATTGAGGTGTATTTTATCTTCATTTTAGCCCTCTTGATATTGGTTTAGCCCAAAGGGGAAATCAAATGAGATATAGAAGATGCTAAACTCGCACAACTCTCAGGTCATTAACAACTAATTAGAAACAGCTTAGAGATCTCAATCATCCTTTAGGTAAGATGTGAGAGGGGGATCGGAGAACATTTAACATCTTCACTTCCTTTTATTTTTGCCAGACAGTGGCCAAACATATGACAGTTTCTGACTTATTTTCTCTTGTTGCTTTTTTTACAATATGAACGTTTATTTTGCAGTGACAGAGTAGGTGAAGTGCCAGAACATACTGAGATACTAACAGAATTAGTCTAAACTGTAGACTGGTTTTTTTCCAGTATGACTTTGTTGAATATTATTTAAATTTTAAGATTTGCTGAATGCATTAAAAATTACCTAAGATACAGCTCATCTCATGTTTGTATGTATATAAAAAGGAAAGCTATTGTAAGGATAAACTTGAAGGATAAGAATTAGGAAGAGACACACTTATTATTAGCAGTTACCTATTAGCTGTTATTTATCCTCAGGGCTATAATAGTAAACTCTATGAAGTTGTAACTCTTAGGATAATCTCAGCTGTTGCAGCCAGAAGTTGTAATGCAAAACAGCTTTTTTTTTCCTGGAGTGTGGAAGGTTTTGTGGCAGTGTGGCTATCACTGAGCTACAGTTAGTGTGTTTGGCTTCCCAAAGGTGCCAGGATCTAGATCTCTGCACAGGCATGCTCACCCTACCCCTGCTAACATTTTACACATCCAGCAGAGTTAGAGGGACTAAGCTGTACTTTCTTTCACATAAACTCTGTCATTGAAAGGCTGCTGTGGGATGTAAGAGGTACTTGTCTTCCCCTACTCCCAAAACCACACAGCTCCTTGTGCTTGAGAATATCTGTGAGGAAAACGGCTGCCTACAGGTGTCAGTCACTGACACAAGGTCCAAACCTATGAGCTTGATCTGTCTGTCTGAACAAAGCTGACAATAAAATTAACAATAAGAACTTCTATTTTGGATAAAGGTATCCGCTTTTAGCACAGCACAACTTCCAAACATAAATGTATTCATCTAGGTCTAGCTGGGACCCTTGAAGTAGAATTAGTCCTCTGGGGAGAAGCACCGACTTCTGATACTGCAGCTGGCTGGTTCCAGCATCTTAGAATAGTTCATATTCCAATTTTTTTTCCATCAATAGACCTAAAATTCTTTTATGTAAGGACCTATTGATAGTACTGGGATAAGAAGCATAACAGACTTACGAAAAAAATTGCTCTTTCTTTCTGATATCTTCTCATAAATATATGTAAATTCTATTTAAATTTTCATGTCTCTGTTTCTTCCGTTGACTTACAAGAATTTCTGGAGCATCCCCAGTCTTTCTTTCATAAGCACCTTCAGTCATTATTTGTCTTTTGCTTCTATGATTTGTCCTTCAACTAAAGAAGATATCTTTTATAAAACCATGGGATTTTTGACATAGTCTTCTCCTCCAAAAGCTGTATGCAAGTTTATACATCACCATTTCTGTTACTACAAATTTTCTGTATCTTTAGAAACTCCTTTCTTTTCAAACAACATTGATGCAGCCAGTTTCCATCCTAAGATGCTTTTTTAGCATGGGTATTGTTGGGTTGTTAAAGACACTTGGTGAGGTTAGCAGTTCCCCTGTGTATTTAGACTGAAGAATGTATGTTGCAACCTGTCAGCAAGCAGTTGATCCACATCAAGAGAGGAGTTCAGACTTGCATGTGTTCATGGTCTGCACACAGACTGGTTCCCTAAATCATCCCAATTTTTTTTACTGCATTTGGCATTACGAATTAATGAATTCTTGTATTGAGGGGCATGTCATCTGGTATCCACCAATGAAACAATTTAGTGGTCTTAGAGAAAGATACAATAGTCTGTTTGCATGACGAACATACACTAATTGTCCAGTTCTAAACTATCCTTACTGGTTATTTTCAGTATATTTCACATTCATTAATGTGTTTTGGGGGTCTTCTCATCCACCCTTATTGTGACTTATGCAAATATACAGAAGAACTGATAGGTCAAACCCTACTATCTTAAGGTTGTCTATAAAAGAACAGTATAGAAAGTTTATTTAAATTAATTAAAACTGTTAATTATAAGAATTCCTTTTAATGTACAAAAAGCTCCATGCCAGTACTTTTGGGTAGTAATAATGACGTCAAGTTTGAAGTGACAGTAATCAAAAGTTTAACATGTATGTTTTGGGGAAGGTGAGAAAATCTGTCATGCACAATACTGAAAGAACAAGAACAATATTGAAATAAATAGCAACTCCATTGCGAGGATTTTTAATAAATGTATTGAATTGTATGTCATACAATATGACTGGAGAACAGCAACTGTTTCAGCCACAGTTTCCATGATCTGAGTTAATGTTGGGCTGGGATGCCCCAAATAATGAAAGAGCATATTTCTGGCCACCAGCTTGGAAGTTTTGGGCCTGCACAAAAGCTTGCAAGCATCCTGCTTATGGAAGTTTATAGTTTTAGGAACGGCTTTAAGCTTCCTGGTTTAATCCTAGTGTGGAACCAAATGCAATATTGCTGTGTTCTTGTGTCCTCAATCACTTAGGCATGGAAAAATAGAAAGAGGAGGTCCGCAGCGATCTTGGGAACCCAACACAGATGTACCTGGGTAGGCTCTGCAGAAAGCCAGTACAGATCATCAGTTTGTGCCTAGCACCATATAGTCTTTACACCACAGTTAGCTGCACAAAAAGGACAGCTATATTTGCATAGATTTGCTCAGCTGTCACTGGCTCCACAAATTGAATAGTCTGGAAACTTAAAAAGACAAGTAGTTGCTAAGAGAGAGGATTGCTTGCACCTAAATTTAAGAAGGGCAAGGAAAAGGAGAAAGGTGTTACCCTGGGAAGCTTTAAACAATAAGGAAGAGCACTTCAAGCATGCATGGGCATCAGACTGAGGATAGGATAAAATGTGGTGTGGCTTTAATTAAGAAAGTCTTTGGCAGAATATTCTTTGTTTTTCTTCCAAGATATTTATTTATTTATTTATTTATTTTTAATAAGGCAGACGTGATAGATATGATCTGTGGGGATTTCAGCACAACATTTGATGCATTGCCTCATTGGAAACTACTAGTAAAGATGGAGACAATGGCGATCAGTACAAACCCAATACAGTGTTACCACTGCTGGCTAACGAAAACTCATTTGTGCTGCAAAGCAGAGCTATGAGTTCGCAGGGAGATTGCTGACGTATTTTTTTAGGATTAATGACACTGTACGGAGATTGTTATTCGTCAGCCTAATCCGTCCTTCCTGTTTAGTTCATAACTAGGTATTACATTATGGTACTAATCATTTTTGTTATTCCATCATGTTCGCAAAATGCTGCTTATGTGTAGGTTGCCTTTGTTCCCAGCGCAGTAGGTAACTTTTATGCTATCATGCTTTTTTCTTTTGTGTGTGAGAGAACTTATAAATATAGGATTTTATCTTTTCACAAAAAGCTTATTTTTGTTTACTCTCCCTCCCTCCCTCCCTCCCTCCCTCCCTCTCTCTCTCTCTCTCTCTCTCGGTTTGGTTAGGTACCTGTCTTTTAGTATGATGTGTCCTCTATGTAATGAGCTGGGCATCCAAGTGCTATGTGGGACTCAGGTCAAACAATTTATTTCCTCCTCTAGCCTCATCTGGCCATCTCTTTCCATATACCAGTAGCTAAACTCGCACAGTCACAAATAGGTCAGGATAGATGGGAATGAGTAAGTAGGAGGTACGGAATCTGGGGTTGTTAAGGTCAGTAAATAATGATAAATTAATGACAGCTACTGCAGGCCTAACTCATACTGACATGATTGGACTCACAGCCAGCCACAGCCATGGTAACTGGAAGAGACACTGGGATGCAGGAACCATATGGGTACTTCCTCTTCCTCTTCAGTCTGTAGTTAATTACCGTCCTTACCTCACTGGTTTCTGAGTTCTCAGACTCACAGGCTGATAGATACACTGCTGAAGCTCTTTTTCTGCTTTGTCACTGAGCAGAAAATAAGTCATGATTGCTGTGTCGTAGAGAGGGAGCATGAGGTAGGAGTTCTGTAAGACCATAATTGGGAGCCAAAAGAGGAGGAATCTTGGGTTTCCAATGTTTGTGTATTATCCAGTGATTACTTAGTGTAAAATGAATAAATAGTGCTGAGAAGGCAGAAGAACAAACGGGGAATTACCCAAATCAATGAGCTCCAAAATTACACCCTTCTTTTTTTTTTTTTTTTATTATGACATTTTTTGTACAGTATCACAAAATAAATAAATAAGAATTTAAAAAAGCAGAGAAAAAGCATGCCCCTTAACAATTTGGTTACTCTCCTTCAAGGGGGAAAAACATGGTTTGGGGCTGTGGCTAAAATACAGGCTCACTGTATTTTGGTGAGTATTTTGGTTGTTGGTCAGTTGGGTTAGGTGAGGAGATAAAAGAAGGAGAAAGGGAGTATTAATACTGTACTTTGCTTCTCTTCTGGGAGTATGTTCAATGAAAGATGTGATACATGTCCTGTTCCTGAGAAGAGTGATTTATGCCTCTAATTTGAGGCGAGGATTCTGGACTGCAAACCTTTTCTGCTGCATGTGCAAACACCTAAAGCTGCCAGCAAGGTTTTAGAGGTGTCTGGCTGTTACCTTCCTGATGCATTTCTCTTTAAATTTTTCAAGACACTTCACAAACCTAATTTAGACGTATGAATTTTACAAACCAGGCATTGAAAGGCTGGAACAATGACACACAGGATCTTTATCTCAGGGCCTTTTTGTTGTTCAAAAGTTTTTATGCTTATACTCATTTTTTTCAAGCTTATTTCTAGTGCCTAGAAGTAGCTGCCTAAAATCACTAGTTGGTCTTCACACATATTATGAAGTGTTTAAGTTTATTGAATTAGCTTCCTTTTATTTTTTTATTTTTTTATTTTTTTCTGCTGTGAGTCCTACCTAATTTCAAATAATACACCTTGTGGGGTCCTGTCTTACACTCAGCTGCTCTCTGTCACAGATCATGACCCCTAATTGTTGTGATACAAGGTTCTGAGACTTGGGGATTTGGGCTTGGATACAAATGAACCTTTTCCCTAGAGAGTGACCAAAACTAGACTTTCACTAGATGCATTTGGGGTCAAACTATGCTGTTACACTGTTCAAAGATATTAAAAGATGGAAAATTAGACACTGTAAACAGAAAAATTAAAATATCCATTGACAAGAAAAATGAAGGTTAGGTTAATGTCCATGCTGATAAGATACTGTCACATCACAATGACTTGAAAATTAGGTTTGCTGAAAAACTAAATTTTAAAAAGGTAAGATCAATAGATTAGATTGCAGATATAAAAGAGCTGTAGGAACAGTTCAGTTCTGTTTATCTACAACATCTGTCAAAGCAGGTCATGTACTTCTTACTGTCTATTCTGACTTACCTTTCATATGTTCATGTAATAATTTATGTTAAGATTATTCATTGCATTTGAGAGTATGGATTTCCATTACTGAGTAGCCAGTTCATACTGTTTGTTAAGATAAAATTTTTATATATCTAAGGTGGGCGGCGTATTCTATTTTTATCTTGCCATATTTATACCTTGAGTGCTTGTTTGTATTTATTCTACTTTTGATACCTACTTCAATGCTAGTGACAAGGAGATTTCAAATAGACCCATGTTTCTGTCTCTGGTATTTTATTTGTTGAGATAATTCAAGAGAAAGCTATATTGCCATTTTTTATGTAATGTCAAGGAATTGTTAACTTTATTAGTGCAAGGAGAGGTATATAGCTATGTACATATACAGCTACATGCAGGTATCCATGAAAGTTTTCTTTCTTAGTATGAACGTTTTAACTAGTCTGAAGTCCCTGTATTTCTAGGTTAGTTTTTTTCTTACCACAGGGATGAGTTTAGGCCACTCATTGGAAAAGATCACCTAAAGTAAGGACATCTTTACAACCTACAGGCACAGCAAATGGAATAGCCACCACGTTGAGGTCTGGATCACTGCCTTGGGGTACAGTAGCTACCCTGTGTTAAAAGCGGTTCCAGGAGCCCTGGAATACTATAGCCAGATAATGAGCGGCCAACGAAACCATGCAAACAGAATAATCAGCTGTGTCTCAGGGAATTTCTCCACCTTCCTCTCCCCGGCCTTTTTCAGACTGAACTCATTTGTATCTCAAGTGCACAGAGGATGTTTCTGTCGGGATTTATGCTTATCTTTTTTTCAGTCTTCCAAACTCAGTCTTCCAAACATCATCCAATATTTTTTCCATGTTCTTTTCAAACTGACTTAATGGAGACTCCACCTTTTTTCCTCTACCTCTTTTGGGAACTGCCATCCTTTTGAGATACTGGTTTGATGTTCACCAGTTTTAGGAATTTCCAGTTGAACCAATAGCATCATTTTCATTTTTGCATTAAGACACCATTTCTCATGACAGTTGCTTCAGCACACAGAGCCGATGAATTACACTGATGAATTACATTATAATTTACCACTGTTGAGAGTTTTTTATAAAGATGAAATTACATTTAAATTACTTTCTACATTTCTTCCAAATACGGCTTATATTATCATTTGAATCAGCTTACCTGTCCCAGCATTATTCCTGAAGCCCTGTTCATTTCCGGGTATGGAAGCCTTAAAAAGATAAAATTATTTGTCTCTGTCTATCTACAAAGAATAAGCCCACCCTGATTTTCCTATAGATTTTTTATTTATATTGCAGATTGATAAAAGAAGCCTGCTGCTGTTGCCAGCCATAAAATCTCATAAGGGGCATAATGTTGTAGCAAGTTAACATATGATGTATCTTAATTGGAGTTTTCTAAGAATGTCAGACCGTATTCAGAGCTCAGACTCAGTAACCTCTGTCAAGAATCGCCCTTCGTGTGACAGCTTTATAACTGTCACACATGGTATTCACACTTCTATCTACCACTGCTACATAGCAAAGGTGTTTTATTCAGATGTCCATTTTGGTACAGGTGTATTTATTATACAGATGTCCATTTTAGTAGTAGTTTATTTGCTTCTTATTTCTGACAAACTCTTTGTGACACTCTAGCAATAGAAGACTTAAAAACTGAAATAAAAGAGGGAAGCAAGATAACCCCTTGCAGTCCAGTTTTATGGGACATATTCTCTGTGCATACTTTGTACCCTGTTCTCCCGTCCACGCTGCTGTCCATTTTATTAATGTAGACTGAAGGATTCACAGAAGCTGGGGACTGGTTAATCTTCTGTACCTATGCATGTCTTGGTTCAGGATAATGTCCTAAGTCCATAGTAAGCAGGAACAACAAACAGGCATTGCAAACTGACATATTTTAACCTTGTACAGGTGCTGTACAGAAAGGGAGTATATATCTAGACATTCTATAGGAAAGATTTTCTGCTGTGAGGTCAGTAAGTGAATGATGGAAAAGAAAACCAGGTCGTTTTGCCCCGTTAGAGGGTAACTGAATTCCAAAAACTAAAACAATTCTAAGATCTCTTAACGAGGTATTTTTAAGCAAAGATAGGCAACTGTTACTGCCTGCTTGTAGTTTCTGATGTTGTGTGAAGGTGCAGAGACCTGCACATAAACAGAAAGAGATGCAGAGAAAATGTTGCCAGAGTAATGAGAGGAATATCTACTTTTCAAACAGTTTTAAAAAGCTCGGTTAGTTTAACCTATGTAAATGAAGATGAAAAGGGAATATAATATTTCTTCCTTAACTTATTTTGGGGGTGTGTAGAAGTTAGAAGAAGGTTTCTTGTGGTCTGAAGAGTGAAGTTCTGCAGTTCCTGTAGTCTTCCAAATAGTGTAGTAGGTGCAGATACCAAAGCTGTTTTAGATGGTGTCTGGTGGGCGTATAGAAGGGATTATGGAAGAACACAGGAGAATACTCAGAGATGTAAAATTATGCCTGCAATGTGAGTTTTGGGGTTTTTGAGGTACTGATACATCCAAAGGGGGATGAAAAGAGACTGCACTATTACTTGTTTGTATAGTTTTCCTGTGGGCAGGCCAAAGAGGACTTTTTTCTCTCATGTGCATTTTTGGGTGTGAAAAAAGACCCAGGGTTGTGTTTTCTTGCCTCTGAAGCATGGAATAGTTCACAGCCAAAAGCAAATATAGACTGTCCTATTGTATCAAGTGCCTGGCACATGCTGTCTTTAATGGTTTAAACCTGTAACTGGATTTGACTTTTAAGATTTTTTATTTTATTTTCAAAAAACTTTGTTTTAAGGGCCTTATCTTTTCTAGTGTCCGATGTACAATATTCCCTAGAGTCATCTAGGACTTTTATTTCACAGTTTTTTTAACTATTGCAGTAACTTCAGACTTCAGCAATCTCCTGAATCCCTCCTGCTCTCTGTGTCATAGAGTGTTTTTTGCTTTTTGGCCTTTCCTACATTTGGTCTTGCATTTCCTACAGGGTGGTGAGAAAGATTTGTGGACTCTGCAAATGTGTAGAAATGATGATGTGGATAGCAACATAGGGAACTAGACTTACTGACCTGAGTGATCTGTACTGGCACTATGTTACTACCACTCTAATTATAATGGGAACTAAAATTCCTATACTTCAGGAGATTTGGAGACTGTCAAACATAATATCAATTCTTTCTGAATCTCCAGAATGGCTATTTCCAAAGTAGAAATCACCTTTTTAGAAAATCTAAAATTCTGACTGTCTCCTTGTAATTTACTTGTGCCCTTGGTGTCTGCATTCAATTTAAAGTTCAACAAACTGATAGCAATTAGCTGCATTTCTTAGTGAAAACCAGCATTTAATGTGACCTCCAGAACCTCATGACCTTCAATTTCCGATGATTCTTCTCGGAAGTAACTCAACAGGTCATACATTTTTTCTATATGAACATCATGATTTAGATTTTTGTAGAGGTTTTCTTTGTAAACCTCTTTGTAAACCTTTAGAAATGCGGTGTATCGGAGTGAAACCTCTTTTGAGATTATATGCCCCATAGAAAGAAATCACATATCATCAGTTTCTTTGGTATTTTGTTTTAAACTGACTGTTGCCTTACATCTGAAGAAATACAGATTGTAATTTTCTTTCATAAGAAACCGTGAAATATTCTTCTTTCAATCTTAGGTTAATGTGCAGAGAAGCTGTTCATCTGTAGTAAATGACATATAACTTCCATTAAAATTACAGTCATTTTTTAATTTGGATACTTTCCTAATGAATTTTATTAATATAGTATCATTTGATTCTCATGGAACAATGCCGTTACAGTTGTTCCAGTCTTTTGCTTAGTATAAGTATTTTGAATTTCTGCATATGAATCAATTTTGCTTAGCTGATGAAGCCATTTGAGAGTAATCATTTATTATTAAATATGAACCACATTTAGCCTTATCTTTGTGGGAAGAAAACTAGAATGTTATGAACAAAGCAGTACGTCAGAGGAAAGCAAGACAGTGTTATTTTTCAAAGCATCAGAGAAATACCTGCAATGTTCTAGACATACAAAACAAGCGGGTTCTTGTATCTCATCTTCGACTTTAATGGTATCTCAGCACACTAGAAGGAGTTAAATACATTTAAGAGCAGAGAAAGAGACAGAGAGCCATGAATGCAGGAAGCTAATTTTTCCCCTTGCAGACTTGTGCTCTTTAATTGAGGCTTCATAACTGCTTAAGAGCTATCTCTGTAATTGAAGGGTTTTATTTTCCGGTTGATACACCTGGGGTTTTCCACAGGTAAGCCACATGATCAGTGTTGGGTCATGATGCATCTGCTTAAAGCTTCCTGCACATCACGAGGAAGATGGATGCCTATTGTTGGAGGGAAGCATGGTAGACAACCGCTCCCTAAGGCTCTAGTGTTCACAGTAATTTTCAAACATTCATATGATACATTAGAAGGAACAATATAGCTACAGAAGATGACTCACACATATCTGCTGCTTTGTGTTTACAACGGAGAGGTGGTAACTAACAGGTTAGATAGGTGCTGATAAAAGCTATGCACTCTTTTAAATAATCTTGTCATACTTCGCGATGTCCAGATCTAGTACAGATTCTCAGAAAAATACTGTGAAATCCACTTCCAGAATTAACTCTGCTTTAGTATAAATGACATAAAAATGCAACCTTTTTAGTGGATGCTGTAACATTTCTCTCTCCTTAATTCTAATTTCAGTGTTTTAGATTTATTGTATAGTCTTTTCATTCTTTAGAAACACAATAGGAACATAATTCATGTTTCATAAAATGTACAAGGTTACAATTTCTAATAAGTGTGTTAAGAGCTTATTCTGGGGAAGAGGTAGTAGGGTTTTAAGGAAACAGAGAAATTAACTACCATGGTGTTGCATGTTTACACCTATTGCCAAGTGTAAAATTATATATATATGAGCAATTGGCTTTATTAATTTTGATTGATACAGGTTTTCTCTCATGGAAACTTAAGTACTTAAGTACAATTATGAAACGTTGCTTTGTGGTTCTGTTCTGCCTCTCTGGCATTCGTTTTAAATGTTTCAGTTTTGCTCACCTGCATTGAATAATGTACCAGGAATGGAGAAATTATCCACTTCCTGTCTTCCCTCCCTTCCCAAAGGATCTAGGAGCAATGCAAAAAGCGAGTTTTCTGCCTCCCATGGAAAGAGTCCCGTGTAAGGTTGAGCAAGAACAAGGGATTTGAAGAAGACTAGGCTGAAGCTAACTGTAAGGAAGACAGCTGCAGTGGGAGGTTTGGGGTTACAGATGACAGAAAATGGAGTAGAGTATTTTTCCCTTAGAAGTACTTTCCTGGGGGGGACAAATGGATGCAGAAATCATAATGCCATCCCATGTTAATGCAAACTAAATTTAATGGTTTTCAGTGAGCTGAACTGGAATGTGAAGTTGGTTTTCTTTTGCACTGGAAAATCATGGGAACCAAAGGCTTTTATTGTAACCTTGAAACTATAAATCCAAATCCTAATCAGAGGAGTGATGCAATGCAAGTAATGCAGTTTATCATGTACGTTTCCACCTGCTTCGTGACTTCTGCAATAGATCGTTCTTTTGTAGCAAAGCATACACTGCGCTCTGTGGTTTCTGAGAGTTCAGACCAACAGACTGCAAAGTTCCATGTATTCCTACTGTTGTGCTGACAGGAGAGGACACTCAGTCATTCAGAGGATAAGTTCTGACCAAGCTGTTACATCTCAGTAATAATGTGCCTTTGTTTAAATCTGTTGAGTTGCAATCATCTGTTCAGGTGCAGCGTCCCAGTACTGCAGGTAACTTCGTATTAATACAGGCGTCTGTTTTCACAAAGTCATTTCCAGGATCAGATCCAAGGACTGTTGAATCATGACTTAAGAAACATTGGTAGCTGCTGCATTTGTAATAGATGCTAACTGTGATTTCAACGCAGCAAAACACACACAAAAGCCTGGTCCCAGTCCTGAGACTGCCCTTCAGTGGGACGTCTGTTTCTATTCATGTAGCTTCTGTCTTAGTAGCATCTAGATACTCTTCTTATCTGGAGCTGCTGTCTCCCAGTGTAGATCACAGAACAGTAAGTGGATGGAAAAGGTTTTACTTATATGCAATTTCCAAACCTCATTCTAATGATTCTGTAAGGGTTTATATAATAAATACATGAATGCCCAAACAAAGACAATACCATTCCCAGTCTGCAAAGCTGAACAAATGGACAGTTCTCATTTTTCTAAAGGAACATTTTGAAGTCTGCGTATGATCATTTAAAATCATTATTGGCTATTTTAAGCCTAAAACAGAGCTATGGCAATCTAGACCTAAAGTAGTAGGACTGGTGCTTGAATCTGAATAATAATAATAATAAAAAAGCTAAGTTTCTTCCACAGTTATTTTTCATGGGAACAAAAATGATTTTGCTCTTCCTAGGAAAATGCCATTCTTGAGAGTCTTAATTTTGAAAAATAAATCATTTTGTTGAGGGAAAGTATAAAAGTACAATTTTCAAAGTAATCTGCTGGCAAGGTAAGGAACACTAGCAGGTTTCTCTTGCATATGTTTTAGTATTTCTGTGATAGTCTGAAATTAATGCAGAACTTAATAATCTCGAAAATGGTCTTTGGACTACGGAAAATGGGCTACTTTTCAGAAAGATTTAAGGAGCATTTGCTGATCTTCTCCTGCTACTATCACTTAGTAAGAAGTAAAATGTTTAATTGCTTATTTGATTTAGCTTTTACCAAAACAAAAACCTCTTCCAGTCAGAATATGCATGCCAGTTTGTATTACAGAACGACATGCCTGACTGGTAAGGGTCAAACAATTTATAAATTGCTGTTTAAAAGTGAAATGTGAAAAAAGCTGTCAAACACAGAAGCTGAAGTGAGTTGATTCTTCACCTGCCAAGGTTGGATGCATTGAATTTTAAATAGAGTTTTAATATTATGTTAAGAGCTATTCTCTGTTTTTGTTTTATTACAAGCTGCAAGCTAGTGTGCTTTTATCCTTCTTGAAAATGTTAGTCATAAGATAACATAGACCTGGCCCTCTAGCCTCATCCTTTTATTGCCTTCTTTACAGATTCATGCTGTGTAGCACAAGCTAAAAGGGCAGATGCATAATCTGGGAAGTTTTCCAGATTCAAGGTACTTAACACTGAATGCATTCAAAGTATGCATTGTGGGATCTTGTTAGCCTGGCATAAAAATGCACCAATGCAGAACATGTATTCTGACTCGGTGCATGATGGTACGCATCTTGGCCTACTTCTCAATTCATTTATTTGTTATTGATCTAGTGAGGGGTTTTATTTTTTATTTTTTTTACAAAGTAGCATATTCAGAATTTGTGGGTCATAGGAGTTTATATAGGTTTAAGTTTTATTGCTCCCAAAATGATGCAAATATTCTATTAAAAAATGCTGTTGTTGAGTGGGCTTTCTGGGTGATTGCAAGATCCTCTTGAATCATGAAAATATTGCCAGAACTGGTGCTCTCTCTGTCTTTCTCAGTAATCATCTAGCATCTTAATGGTAGTTGGGAAATAAATTGAGAAGGGAAGTATTTCTAATCACATGAATGGCCTGGAAGTATTCTTCTACTAGTCTTCAAAAGGGAGGATGATTCAAATGCATCTAGGTCTGGGTGACTGACAGAAATAATTTTATATCTATAATATATAATTTTCTCAGTGATTCAGTAACCTAAATTTTAATGGTTGGACTTGATGATATTGGAGGTCTTTTCCAGCCTAAGTGATTCTATGATTCTGTGAGGAACTTAAGAAGCAGTCATGATCTAGGTATGACCACTGGTCTCACAAACAGGATTTAGGAGCAGGAACACTTCATCTTTACCACATAAATACTTTAATATGTTATTCTTGAAATCCTTCAGAAATTTCAAATAAGTTTAATAGGACTTTTTTTTTTTCAATTTTATGCTGTTGACAGCAATTCTTCAGTCGATATGAACACAGGGAACAGACTGTGTACAAAGCCCTAATGATGCCAGATTTAAAGACAGTAAAGATTTACTTTTAAAGATGCTGTGAAGGTGGGCTGAGGAAGCAGGGCTTGTTGAGCCAGGAGAAGAGATGTCTTTGGGGGAACCTGGCAGCAGCCTGTTGGTACCATACCTACAGGATGGTTAATGAATGGGAAGACAGAGCCAGGCTCTTCACAGTAGTGAAGACAACAGTCATAAAGTGAAGCAGGACAGGTTCTGACTAGATAAAAGTAAAGTTTCCTCTCCAAGAATAATGAAGTATTGCACCCAGAAGGGCTGTGGGAGCTCTGTCCTTGGTGGTTTTCAAGCCCCAACTAGACAACGCCCTGAGCAACCTCGCGTAAAACCAGAGCTGGCCTTGCTTCAGCAGGAGCCTGGGCTGGAGATCTCCTGAGGTCCTTTCCCACCTGAATGGTTCTTTGATCCTATGACACACTTAAGTGTGGGGACAGAACAAAGACAAGAAGAAGTGTGATAGTCTGGGTCTTTAGAGACCTAGTTCATCATCCTGTTGATGGACATAACTGTTTTGTACAGAGGAATCTGAAAGTGATGAGAAACTACTTTGGTACTGATTTTTTAATGTTTGAGCATTTGAGAAAAAGATTTTCCTCTTCTGTTGTGCATGATATAATACACACATTTATTTAAATGTGAAAGATTTTACTGTAGATTCATCTTTGTTGTTTCCTTCAATGTGATGTCAGTCATCCAAGTGATGACTGACCCAATGAAGAAATGAAGAGAGATTGTTGGTTTGACCCAGGTCAACAATCAGAACAAACATTTAAATCTCTGAAAGTGACTTAAATTGAAGTGTAAAAAGCAAATGGTTTAATTAAATGGTTTAATCGTTTTTTATAGGTATTAGTTCTTTCTGGAAGAATGGCACCTGCAGTTACAATAAAAGGATAACAGGGGATAACTTTACAGTGCTTTTCAGTCCTTAGATTTCAGAATAATGACTGAGAGTTTTCTGGTAGAAGTTTTTGCTGTTCTATTTATAGCTATTTAGGGTTACTATGTTTTGGTGTTGATTTTTTTTTTTTTTTTAATAAATACGAGAGAGAAATCTGGATTATATGTCCCAGTACAAAATATTTCAAAGTCAGCATTTCACACATTTTTACTGTGCTATAAGAACATCTGAAATTACTTCATTTTCCTAATTCTGTAACTGGCTGTCACAGATTGTAATGGGAGTTAAAGATCCATAAGTGTCTAAATTATTATTGCTGTTATGAGGTTCCCATCTTTCATTCTCGTGGCCTCTGAGCACTTTCAAGACCTTTTTCTACTGTAGTTTGCATTATATTCAGTGTATGCACCCTACCTCGTGTCTTGAGGGGGGAAGGAAAAGCGGAGGCTTTACAGAGCTTCCCTAGCCCTCCCCCTCTGCGCTACATCTACATGAACACCCACCAGATTCTTTTCTTATGCTAGCTGCAGTATTAATTTTGATTCCTGTATGGTACGAGGCCTGCTTTTTCTTTCACATTTGCAAAGTACCGAGCAAACAGCAAAATGCAGCAGGCGACAGAAGAGAACAACAGCTGGAAACGTTGTATTACTTCCTTTCTGTAATGTTTTCAGTGGCATGTGGGTTTTTTTAATTACTGCATTTATTGATCTTTTTCATATGCTATTTTATTAATGTATTTGAGAGTAAAATGAGGAGAGGGACATAGGGGTTTTTGTTAAGGATAAAAGTCTGACTTCAGCCTTAAGACTTTATATTTCTGTTGCAACGTTTTAAATTAAAATACCACCACAGGTCTTACTATATAACATTGTGCATTTAGAAAAAAAAATGAAAAAATATGTTAGAATCTAACAAATTATTCATAATTAACATAGTTTGCAGTTTGTTTTATATAATCCCATACATTTTTTCCAGTTGTAATTGTTTTCAGTATTCCTTTCATTTATAGTTGCTCCTGACTCATTTTGAGTAGCATACAGTCTCTTACTACATCAGATTTTGAGACTGGGAGGGGAAAAGCTAAGGGTTAATATTGAAGTAACTGTCAGGGGTTCGATGCAATGCAAATAATTGAAACTTCTTGATATCCTGTTTGTCACTGCTTCCAAGTGAAACCTATTTCACAAGAATGCAAAAGAAGTTCCTAGGAGAGAAAATCTTTGCAAGTAAATATATGCAAATATATATGTTGTTCCAGACAAGAGAAAGATGAGTTTGTTCAGAATAAAAACAGTAAATAGATATATTGGCTTCAAAAACACTTTTATTTTTAATATGAGAGGTTTTTACAAATGTTTTTAAGTGATATCCTTCCATGCCATGTTTTGTGTTAGTACCTAACAATGAATGAATTAAAGGTAAGTAATTATTTTACAAGTCTGTTTTGCTTTATAACATTACACAAATGTGAGATATCTTGCACTTAATGATCTTCTCATCAGTTATTTTAACTTCTAGTCTCTTCTTTCTTCCTTTTTTTTTCCCAGTGCTCATGTATTAAATGATCTTGAGGTAAACATAAGGAATTTTAAGTGTTTTAGGCATATAAGGTGCACTTTAGATGGAAATCTGTTATCAGATGGATGGGTTGGGTTTGTTTCCTCAAAGAGTGAATGTATTTGTTCCAAGCCATGAAGCAGGGCATGCAACTCCGTTGTTATATAGCATAATATTTTACTTTCCTGCTCTGTTTAACCATGAACTTTTTGTAGTGTGTGTTTAATCGTGCACTTCTTGATCTTCTAATGTGATCGGTGTTTCTGTTTAAATGGGACAGTGTAGCAGGATAGTAAGTTAATGGTTTGAGAGTTTTTTGTATCTCTTGGGTCATAAGCTATCAGATGACGGTGATAAAGCACTGAATCCCTCCTTTAAAGAGAGAAGGGAATGTAAGGCCTAGGCAGGCAGATGAGCACTTTTAGAATCATCCTCAAATACAAGAATTTCCCCATTGACTTATATGGGATTATTAATATGGAAGCATATTTCTACAATTGTGTTTTCTCCTATTGTTGCCTACTTATTTCCAATTATTCTTACAATTTAAAAATTGTATTTTACTTCTATTTTTATGTTTTTAGAGAATTGTTTTCTTCTTCATCTTGTCATTTCCTTGACCATCTCCATAGAGCTTCCCTCAGAATTCCCCAGGTCTCCTTAAAGCTGCCCCCATCTCTGCCAGCGCTGTTCCTCCTTTGTTTCTTTCTAATAGAGTATACAAGGCATGGGAAAGTTTTGCAAACGTTTTTTAACCATGAAGCTCAGAATAATAATTAAACTTGATCAAAATCATTTTAATTGATCTTTGATCAATAGAGCGAAATCTGTCTTCCTTTCTTTAGGAATTCCAGAGAGCTCCGAAGTCCATTTTTGTCATCATTCATGTAATCTATATACATGGGCTGCGGTGAGCAACAGAATATATGGGACAGAATTTTTTTCCAGCTGTTCTTTAAATGACAGTTTGCGCCTTCTCATGTTTTTCATGGGCTGATGACTTCTTCAGTCCTGAATCTCAATCAGTGATCGTATCCTCTGGTGTTCTAGCTATTAGAAGCTACCTGGTCTTTCAAATTATTTATCAAGACTGTCGACAAATGCACTCTATCCGTTAACAATCCTGAAGGTTAAAATAGACTGCTTGACTGTCTTTCTTTGTAGAGGAAAATTTGTAATCAGAGAAGAGTGTAATACAAGTGGAAACAATCTGATACAAATTGCTGCTTATTGACGCTGGTTGATTTACAGTATATAGGCACAAAAATAATCTTAAGTTTTCATACATTTTACATCTGATTTCAATTTTTGTTGCACAAGTTGTATGTTAGCAGTCTGATCAAGCTCAGTAGAGAGAACAACAGTTTTCAGTTATGACAGGGATTGGCAAGAAATAGTGTGTGGCTGCTTGATTCCAGAGGTGCTTGTCATTAGATCATTGTGCTTTGTGAAGAAGATTATAGTAATTGCATGGGCAATTCGTGAGGGTTAAAGGGAAGTTTCAGATTCTGTGAGAGACACATTCCAAAAATGTATCACAGGAGACTGTAAGGGCCTTGGGAGCAGGGAATCCTCAAGTTATCAGTGCTTTTGCCATGAAAAGTTTGCTTTCAAATTCCTATAAGCTACAGTTTTCTTGAAGAAGTGTGTGAATGGTACCTAGAAGTCCTGAAATGATATAATTAACCTAAAGATAAAAATACTGATAATCATAAATCAAGGCCACAAATTAGTCTCTTTCAGTAGTACTGAATTGTCTCATTTGTAAACATTTTATACCGGTGTACTGGAAAATGTCACGGTGAGGCATAGGTAGAAATAAAGATTTCATCTCTTCCCTACATTTCAAGAAAGTAGTATGTTCCTATGAAATACTCCTTCTTGACAAAACTACGTTTTTAGTTATTTTTTGGCAATGAAGGTTGGCTAAAGTAATTTTTAATTGAATATAGGGAGAATATTCATACTCCCACGACATGGAGCTCAAAAGACGTAGTGTATTTCCCAGGCATTGCATATTCAATGAAGCCTGCACCTGGAAATGATGTCCACTGTCAGCTGTTCCTATAAGTACTTAACAGAGCTCATAATTCCTGCTCAGCTATGGAAATACTGACTATATAGAGATGAGCTAGTGGAATTGAATCTCCATTCCCATGTTGCACTTTATCACTATCTAATTGTGAGACGTGTTGTGAATTTGTCAGTGGAAGGAGTGCCTTCGTACTTCTGTCTAGACCCAGCTGTAGTGGAGCTTCAGTTTTTATGTATGTATATGTATTTACAAGGTTCATTTGAATACTTTAATTCTCTAGGTGGAGGTTGTATGGCACATACATTTTTCACTTGGGAGTTCTAGAGATTACTTAGCTCTTGAGCCAGCATGAGCAGACTGGGTAATACAGATGGCTTTTGCTTTTGGAGAAGACAGTTCTTAAAAGGTCACACTTCTGTGCTCTGCCATACTGTAATTTTCTTGTGTTGAATAGGCTTAGACGTCTATTTAAAGATATACCTGAACAAATAGCTTTTGTAGACAGAATTTTATAGTTTTTATGCTGCTGTCATTAAAGGAATAATACCAAAATGATTGCTAGCCATTAGAGGCTGCAGAAAAACACATCTCAGTCTTTGACTTTTTTATTCAGGTTAGTCAGTAAAGCATTAAATTGCAAGTCTACATCAAATCAGAACGTTCCTCCTATACAAACCATTTTGAAAAGAAGGCTAGTTTTTACACCACCAGTGGCCAGAGACAGACATACGCTCTATTTTGTTGGTGTGCTTCCTAGTTCTTTGGATAAGCTCTAAGCATAACACCAGTTGGTGAGCACTTTCCAAACAGCTAAGCAAAATGCGCAAGGAAAAACAAAGCCATTGTGCGATTGTTTTTTAAAAAATAAGCCAACATTATAGAAATGTGCTTTTAACTTCTTGTTCTAATTGGGAACATTCTAATCCAATGCTGCAGAGCGAAGCTCGTTGCGGAGTTAATTGCTCTTATGTAACAACTAATATCTGTCAGTAACACACACTGCATAACACTGGCAGGTTTTGAAAACAGTTTGGTCCCTTTGCCCCTTCTTTCTTTGTTGTTCTGTTTACTGTGCCCAGTTAATGTGCTCTTGTGCCATAATAATCTCTAGCTATATGGTAATTGCTCTATTGACAGCACCACTGTACATTTTTGACACATCATTATTCATACTTAACCACTTGACCTGGAATAAATGTTAAAGCAATTACTACTGAGAGCTTTTCTATGAGAAAATTGAGGCAAAGTTTAAAGATAATCAAAATGCAAAGCTGATCATGATAGCAACTGGAAAAATGGCAAATCCTATTAAACAGATTTTTATTAGCCAAGTTGATGCCAGTAGATATTATCTGGTAATTTAGTCTTATTAAAAAGAAAATAAAGCAGCTAATTGTTTACCATTCTGGAACTTATTCCAGCTTGCAATTTGCAACTGAAATTAAGCTTTATGTGGCTCATCTATTTTGTCACATTGAAATATGAAAATCATTTAGTACAAAGCACATCTGCTCAGTCCTTTCTATCTTACTGGGAAATCCTCATTCAGTCTGTTTCATACCTGTTGAGACATTACACTCATGCATACAGCACCAGTATTTTGGCTATTCTTCTCTTCCAAACCTTGAAAAGTCTCACAAGTCTTTGAAATTCATACCCCCTATTTTTCCTCCTTTGTACATACTTTGGACAACTGCAAGAAATGTGTTATCTGTTGTTTGCTTGGAGACTTCAGAGGGAATTTGGAAATGGAGAGGGACGGAGTTATGGCTGTGTAGCTGTGTGGAAATCGTCCAAATCTCCCGGACCAACATTTTATTTTGATAGTTAATTGCATATTTGCTCTAGTTGTGTTTGTATTCTAAAAGGAAAGGAAAATGTTCTCCAGCTTAGTTGTTTAAAAAGTGGCATTTACACGGGTCTCAAATCATTGTGCAGGCCTCAGTTGCAGCACAATGCCTGCGGTACAGTGCTTACAGTAAAAGCTGTAATTATAAAAGAATGCCAGAAGACATCAAGAAAGCCTTAAAGGGATAGTGTAAGCTTTTACTGCCCCCGTCTGAACTATGAGGCTTGCTTGAAAACCACCATTAGGATGCAGAATAGTGATTGTTGATATGTCACTATTGCTGTCAAGGGAGAACTGTTATAAGGGCCAGAAACTTACAGTGGTTTCCGTATTAATGAAGCTTTTCCGTACTTAATGAAAGCAAAGAAAGATTGGGGTTTTTTAATTAATAAAATATTAAAAACAGGGGAGGAAATCTTCTCTTTTCATGCTGATCAGCACAGCAACAAGGACTTCTGCAGCAGTGCTTTATCAGGCAGATAAATCCCTTTTTTTTGTAAAGCTCTCTTCAGCTGCCTATTAACTACTTCACTATACAGTATGCCTATCAAACTGATAGAGCATTGTTCAGAGGGCATTTAATAGCTTCATTCTTCAACTTTTCAGTTCACATTATCATTTCTGATTAGTTATAGAGGAGCTTTTACAGTACGAGTAAAGCACCACCAATTGTCTAATCAATTTTCAAAAGCTGGTAGGCAGACTAAACTCATCTAGGTCTCTCTTCCTCCAGTTGCTACTGTGATTTTTATTCAGAGCTGAGAAAACTTTTAACAATACTTTGTTTGAAACATTCTAAAATGCAGATTTATTGTTAATAAATTATGTTGTTAACCTTTCAGCCTTTTAGTGTTAAGGAACTCGGGAATTACTTCCATGTTTGACTTGTCAGTTTTTATTGACATACTTTCCTCTGTGTGCACCAGAAGTTAAGCACTGCAAAGCTTTTCCACGAGATGAAACCTTTTGTTTGGTTGATTTTTGCATATACGTTTCCAATGTTTTGATTCCTGTTTTTTGTCCTTTCCCATTTGTTTTATATGCATAATACATTAAGCATTGCTTTTCTTTATAACTGTGGGCACACAGACCAAAAGTCCTGTTGTGTGCTTTTGCTTTTTATTTTTTAGAGATCAAGCATCTTTTTAGCTCAACAAACACTGATTCAGGATTTTAATGCATGCCTTGTATAGTAATGGGTGATTATGTCGTAATTTCCAAAGTGCATTTTCATTAATTCAGATAATCTTTCCTAAAGGCCACTTCTTGCTGTTAACTGAAAGGCCGCACAGTCTATAGAACAGCAAACAATTAGCAGCTTTATTTCAGCAAAGAGAGCTGGACACATTAATTCTAATTCCCCCATTTTTTTTTGATACAATTCTTCTCCTTCTTCTTCTTTTTACCAAACAACACACAACTGAGTGGAGCATAGTATTTAGTATGTATTCCTCAGACACAGTAGGAGAAAGCCAACCGCCGCTACCAAGTCCTGTTGTTGCCTGACAGTCTGTGTTTTGTAGCACAGAGGACTGCACAGGTAAAGGGAGCGATTACTGTTGCTAGGCTTTGTCGGTTTAGAGAAGAAATAAGATTCCTTATTAACACCTGGAGATTTTTGTACAACCTTGCATATTTAGATTTGTTGAATTGTCCAGCTTAGGAGTCTTTATTCTTTTTTATTTTCAACTCCTCATCCTGCAGGAGTGGCAAAAATCCTGTTGGAGTTTTTGTTTAGGTTTTTCTTAGGAAAAAGGGAGTAGGAGGAAAGGATTGTAAAAATTGAAACTGACACGTGAATTCAAATTTGTAGGGATTTAAGGAAATCAGCAAGATCCACCAAACTAGTTATACAGTTAACAATATTAGAAATAGGCAAAGTCCTAAAATATTTACTCCTGTTGGCACTGTACCTGTGCCAAAAAAAGTTCTTAGCTTGTTCATAGTGCTGTATTCAGTTACCTCACCTGACTTGGCAGGTTCATACGGTATTTATTTAATACAGTTTGGGAAATTTTGTACCATCTGAGACTTTGCTACAATAAGCGAATGGCAAATGAAGAGAAGAGGTAATTTCTCAATCTTACAGAACATTCTGTTGAAACACATTAACACTACTGTGTTAACAGGGATCCTGCTGCTTTTAAAAATGATTGTTTGGAAGACAGTAGGAGAGAATCATGAACAGGGAAATCAGTTTCCTCTCCAAAGAGAAGGAAAGCAGGACATGCTGTAGCTAACACTGCTTAACGCTCCTAAATTTTATTCAGTCCTTTCTTGTAGAAGGTGTTGCACATTTCCAAGTACTATTTTTTTTATTCACATAAGCTTCAATAAACTAATTCACTAATATGTTTACAGGCTTGGAAATCACATGTGAACAAGAAAGCAAATGTAGATAAGTATCTTACCTAAGCAGTATTTGCAACTGTAGGAAGTAAAACAAAGAAAGGTGTTTATTTATTTATGCAGCTTTCTGTGAGGCTGGCAGTATGATGATTCTTGGGTACATCTTCCTGCAGCTCGATTATTTGGATGCATTTGTACTCAGGTCAACTGTATGCCTGTCTATGTATTTCATAAGATGATTTCTGAATCTGATCTGCTCCGGGTTTTGGGAAGTGTTCTAGGTGTCAGTGAACACAACCTTCTGGTTCAATACATGAAGAAAACAGGAAAAAGAAGGAAAATAGGTCACAGACACGGGTCTCTGCTACTTGTATAGCAGAGCCATATCCTTAAGTACTTCTGGTGCTGTGAGTGCATCAAAGCACTCAGTAGCACTCTTTCATGGCTTTTCAGCATAGCAGTGATCAGTTTTGCCCATCTCCTGAATAGCTTTTTGTCATGCTGAAAGAAAAAAATAAAAAAGTGTTGGTAGTGGGATAGTGGGACACCAACTATATATAGTATAATGAAAGCTGGACGAGGATAGGAGTGTGGAGGAATGTGCCATTGAAGATAGTAGGGCTTTCCACTCCCTGGCCAGGGGAAAGACCAAGCAATCTTGGGTTAAAAAAGGAATGGACATTGGGCTTCCAGAACTAAAGACAGGGAGCGAGGGACAAACAGAGCCCCTGGCATTGCGGAGGAAACACAGGAACGTACACAGATGTCAGACAAGGGACCTTGCAGTGGCTGTCATGGGATGGGTGAGAAAGAAACTCTGGCCCTCACTGGGAGGTGGCAGTATGGAGTCCCTCAAGGAGGGTAGGCTAGAGTCCCTGGTTGGGCTGGGTAAACACAGGGTGTACAGGCAACCTATGGAAAACGGACCCAAGCAAAGATCTCGTATACGGAGCACACGCTGCTGCCTTGTTTAAACTGTGTGCTTACACTTGTGCACAAACTCTTGGGTTAGAAAAATAAGCCTCCAAAAGAGAGCGTAAGTAACTGTTTTTATCCTATCAGTGGTAATGTGGTTTGGTCCTGTAGTGCCACCAGCTTATGTGAAAGCTGTACTAGAAATGGAAAAACTCTGAAGTGTAAGCAGCCTTCACCAAGATGGAGGGATTCGATTTTTTTTTTTCCACTGGAATTTTCAACCCATGTTCTCCTATCATAAAGATTGCTGGGGTAGTGCTTTTCAAAGGAATAAAATACTTAAAATATATAAAACATTTCAATCCCCTGAAACATTTTTAGCAAGAGTGGAAATAAAATTATTCTTCTAGTTTCCATGCCTCATGCTGTTTAAAGGTTAAAATGTGCCCTTTTTCCATACCAAGTAGATGAAATTTCAGAAGAGTGGCAGCACTTTTCAGCAACAATAATGTCAGTGTTACAAACACAATCATTTTGCACTTTATTTTTCTCTTACAAAAATGCAGGCTGTTCCAGAATGAGGAAACCCGATTCTCTTCACTTTCTAATAATTTTGCAGCTCATATTAGAGCAGGTAGTAGATGGGTATTCTGCATTCATTGGCTTCCTAGATTGTGCATAACATAGTTTAATTGGAGTTACACAAAAATGGTGAGTTGGGTGCAATAGTCAGAAAATAAGTGCTCATTTCAGTGACGTGAATACGGCAAAATGTTGTCTTGCCTAGACTTGCTAGAGGGCACTGTAAAAGAACTTAATGATCTTACCTATGTAACCAACTTTGAAGAACTGGCTAATGCATTGCAGACAGTCTGAGATTATTAGTTATGATGTCTTCTAACAGTATAATTACAAATGTGCTTCAGAAAATGCTGTTCTCAATTACCAAGGCCAGACTCTGAAAACCGAGATGGAAAACTACCAAATAGCTTACTGTGCAGTTGGCATCCAGAGTAAGGCACCTTGAACCAATAGCACGTTTTTAAATTTAGATACTGGGTAAGTGATTGGCTGAACACTGAAGATGGCAGATCTGGAAACCTCCAGATGTGCACATCAAATTCTGCATGGATTGATTTCCATTGCTTTGCTCGCTTGCAGAGATGTGCAAAAAGCTTGTAGAGGTGCCTGCAGATCACCAGACCCTGAGCCCTTTAATTTTAAGGGCATTAGCAACAAGAAATAAATGAGTGAAAGAGATTTTTAAATTAGCTGTAGTCTGCTCTTCAGCTTCTGCATCTCTGTGTGACATTGATGCTTCTAAGTCTGTAGCTGATTAATGAAAACAAAACATTGTATTTTTATAAGTATAAACTATGTGGAAAGCTAAAAGCTCTCTTACTATGAGCCGATACATGAGTGGTCTAATTCCAAGTAAATTGACTGAATTTATACTATTTGAGTGAAGGAAGTATTGTACACGCAATTAATGAGCAAGCATCTTCAGTGGGCATGGGTAAATACATATATGAAGGTTGGGCACTGGGGTGGGGAGCAGTTCCTAAGTTGTCTCTTTTAATTTCAGCGTTTTGGCAGCAAATGAAGAAGGCAACATGTTTTCTTTTCTGAAAGTTCAAGATATTTGTGTCCCAAACTACAGAGTGATAGTGATACGTTAATCCCCTCTGAACAGGAAAGAGATCTATAATGTAATTTAAGAACTGTGTACTTTAGGCCCATTTTGAATTGATTGATCCTGTTGTTCTTATCACAAACAATGACAAGTGTTGAAAGTGTAAAGAATTTGCGTAATTAGAGATAAATTAACCAGGATACGTTTTCTTTCTGTGAAATACCAGCAATGCTAGAGAAAGTGCCTTGCTTTGTTGTGGTGCTGGTACAGTTTTCAGCAGAAATATAGGGCAGAGGTATTGATTGGAGTTCGTTTTAGAACATTAAATACTGCATGTGCTCCTTCAGCTTTCAGCACTGATTTGGAAATAGAAGCACAACAGAGAGCCTGGTACAGAAAAGCTGTGCCTCATTTGTCTGTTGTGTCACCTGGTGTGGATCAGGAGTAGTTTCTATAATGTTTGTGAAGTTCCAGCAGTTAAAAAGGTAATATAAATGAGATCAGGACTAGCTCCATTGTATGTAATGTAAGAAGAGCACAGAATTTAAATGATGGATTTATGCCAGAGCTGCCCTAGGGCGAATAAGAACTACATTAATAATGCAGTGTTTATTTTGAAATATTTTATTACAATTTTACTAAAAATATTAAAATAGCAGGAAAAAAAAGCCAATACTACACATGTTCAGTGTTTTGGACAAGTTATTTTTGCAATAAGATTCTTGGCAGACTGTATCATTTCTTTTAGTACTTCACCTGTGACACTATAAATAATACATATTTATTTAAGTAGAGCTGTTATACAGTACTATTTCTGTCGTACATAATTTATAGGCAGTGATCTCCTAACATGTGTAGGTAATGTTCTCTATGAAAAGAAGTGTTCAGAATAAAATAATTCTAAAGGAATGAAGCAGTTACTTAAACGGAATCGAATCGAGCTGCATTTTGAAGGTATAGATTGGTAACTGCATTTTTAAAGAACAGTTTGAACTTCCCTTTTGCAGACAGTGAACTTTAACGGTAAACTAATTTTCTTTTAAAAATTTGTATGAAGCTTCAAATAACAAAAATATCAGTGCTGAAACAGAAGCATTATTACCACTGAAACCTCAGAAATACTAGATGTGTTCCAGATGACATCAAGGTGTGTAGTTAGAATATGTCTCTATAGAATTTGCATATGTTTGTATGCGAGTTGAATGGAATCCTGCCCCATACTGCATAGAGGTCACAAGATCATCTTTGCATCCATGGCTAAACTGAGATAGGAAATTGTTTGGGAGTTCTGCATTCATGTTTCCTTGGGGGAGAAGCCTATTAAGAATGTTTCAGACACTGTGCTGCCTGTAATAGATGTATTTATTGACATCCAAAAAGACAGGGAGTTCCTCTTCTCCTCGCAGAAGAGACTTTGTATTGTAAATCTGTTCTAACTTTCTAATGCCATGTGTGGACACATTCCTCTGTGTCTCGTTTTTTTCTCGGGCAATTTGGAAAATGATTTGTATCAGGAATAAAGTTCCACATTCCCTGCACAAATATCTTAACACATAGCTGTCTGTTCCATGATCCTTCTTTTTCTATTCCAGCCTGGTGCTTACTATATTTTTTAGTAATATAGTAAGGGTTGTGTTGGGAGAAACGTGTTGGGCACAGGACATCAGAAAAGAACAGCAGCATTTCTAAGTTCCTTTAGTATTTTTTCCTTCCTCCAGAGGTATGTTGGTTTTTTAAACTCCAGCGTAATGCAGATTGTTAGCTGAAGTTTGCAATAGGGTATGTAGAAAACTTCCTTTAAAGTAGCAGCTGTGTTTTGCCAGGTTAAGTGTCACAGTAGCATTGTGTTCTGTGTGCAATCCTTTTCTCTGCTGTGCGGCTCAGCTGTGTGTTGCTCATTAAGGGACCGATCCAAAGCTGTCTGAAGTCGAGCGAAAGTTTCCCATTGACTTTGTCGGTTTTGGCTCGGGCTCCAGTGGCCGTTTTATATCCTTTCGTTAGGAGGATTAAAATGTACTCTTTCATTAGTTAAGTGCAAACTGAATTTCGAATGAGTCGGAATATATTGAAAGTAAAACTGTCAAATCATTAGTATTGATTTAGACACTGTTAAACAGGGGCAGCGCTAATACACGAGGGTTTATTCTTTGTTACGACTTGCTTATAGCCCCCAATGATGATAATGGGAATTACAGGCATGTCCAGAAGGGAATGTGCCCTTTGTGAGTTCCCTATAAGCTTTAGATTAAGGAGACACAGTTCTGTCACAGTTCAAATACTTCCTGTGCGCAGGGGAAACTTTCTGTGTTGTCCCGTGCCCTTTCTTGGGGGTTCCTGGAAGTTAGACCCTTCAGAAAGCGATGTACCCCAGAGCCATTGCCTTGCCCTTGCTTATCTGACACAGAAGATGCCAGGAGATTGTGCCAGGAGATTGTGCCAGGAGATTGGCACACTTCTGTCAGAAGCGTGTGGCAAGAAAAATTAATACAGCTTGTACAGAGCCCTGACCAGCAATAGAAATTGCCAAGATTATAACAAGGAAAGAACTGTACAAAACTGGCAGAAAAATAAAACATGTATTTTTCTTTTTCTTTTTCTTTTTCTTTTTCTTTTTCTTTTTCTTTTTCTTTTTCTTTTTCTTTTTCTTTTTTTCTTTTTCTTTTTCACTAGTGGTATATAGATCAGAGACTAAAGGGATAATCAGAATAGGGTATAAAAAAAATACCAAAGTAACTTCTGTAAAGACTCCTATTTTCACTGTAATTATTGAGGACACTCAACCTCAGTCTTTCTGAAGTAACACACCAGCTTTTCTTGATACAGGAGTGTTATACCAACCATTTCATTCCCCAGCTACTGTGCTTGTTACCCAGATCAGAAGGCTGTTTGGTTCTTATATTTCCAAGCCTTTCTGGTTCATACAATGTTGTACAAAGCAGAAATGAGGCGGGGAGACAGGGGGAGGGAAGAGGGGAAGGGTGAGAAAGGGCGCTTGATATTGCTTCTAGGAGTGTGCAGGCTAAACCGAATGTACATGATGAAGCGGAAAATAACATAACCACAAATAAAATATACCTGATACGTTAGTAGAACCGTTCTTTAGTAGATTAATATATTCATCTTGCTGAGTAAGTCGCTCACAAATAGAAATGCTGATTAGCCAGCGCTCCTGAGTTTGTTTATATTGCTGCCAGAAAGGTAATGTTTTAAATACAAGACAATAATGGCAATATGCAAGTTAGATGGAAACTAACTTGACACCCTGTTGAGTACTCATAAGTCCACAAATCAAGCATATTTTCCTACTCGTCTCGAAAATCACTTACCCGGCAAGTGTGCTTGCACACACACATACCCTTCTCTCATTAGTTTTGTAGTTTATTGTTTCCAAATCGTTAAGTCTAATAATAGTAATACAGAGCTTGTCTTTCTCTAAATGTAACCCAGATGCTGTTCCTAGAAAAGAAGTATTTTCTTGCCCTACTGGGGCTGTGCTGTGACATGTCACTTACATCATGATTTGACGTAAATCTGTCCATCACGATTTGCTTGCATTGCTCTGCTGATACCAGCAGTACAGCGGGTCAGCTGAAACACCACGGGTGCAAGCAGGTGTCGCTTCCACCCTGCTTGTTAGCAGTGCCCGCAGGAGATGAGCAGGCCGTGTGGCAGCAAGAAGTTTGCTGTCTGCGTGCCCGTTTGCTTTCTTTGGGCTCTGAGGGCACGTGGGGAAGGGAGCTGCCAGGGGAAGGTGGGGAAAGCAAAGGTGCTGGTCGCCCAGGTATTTCCTGTAGCTGCTCAGATCTTGCTTCAGAAATTCTTCTTGTGCTCTCTTAACCTCATTCCTCTCAACTGGTAGGGCTGGGGCTTGATTCAGTGTTTGCTTCTGTCTTGGTCCTACTGCTGAGCCTAAATTACCATCTCGTTCCTCCCTCATCTGCTGCCTACATCTGGGAGCAACAGAAATCATTCCGCACCTCTCTGTCTGTTGTTAAAAGTCTCCGACTGTAAAAAAAAGCAAAAGCAAAAAAAAAAAAAAGAACAGCTTTGGGAATAGATAGGACCGGAAAACCGCTGATTTGTTCTTACTGACACTGGTGCCTCACCAGTGATGGCCACACCTGTAGGCATTACCTTTTCACAAAGGAGCAGAAGGAAGAAAGAAGTGTTGCTACTGCTCTTGTCCTGTTCTTAGGATGAGGAAAGTGTTGAATGAAGACCCCCTGTCTGCTGGGTCGGTGCCGTAATGGGTAAGTTGTATCAAATGGCACCCTAACCTCTTTTTCATACTTGCCTGGTGGGCCCCAGCCCAGCTTCCTCCTCCCTGCCCAAGGGCCCTGGACGCCACCTCAGCCCAGCCCTCAGTCCCTGCCCCAGCAGTGCTGCAGGCCTGCCTGCCCCTGGTCCTGTCCCCGGGCTCTTTGATTTCCCGCACTGACCTCAGACATGGCTTATTCCCCTCTCCTGGGCGATGCTCGCTGGCCCCACTGCCGCCACCTTGGTGTCCTGCCCACCTCCCTCTGGCCATGGGACTGCGCCCGTGGGTGGGGTGACGGCCCAGCTGCTGACATTTCTGGTACTCTCATGTGCTGTGCTTTTTGAATCTGTCTTGGGAGGCAGGCAATAAAAGGCATGTATCTGCATACTCTGCTGAGGTTAAGTGTTTGTTCCAGACCCTATGTGAAGAAATCTGTCTTGAAGAAAGCTAAAACTGGTAGACGAACTAGTCCAATGCATTCCATTTCATAACTGTGTAACCTCGCAGACTCTGCTCACACTATAGCTATCCAATCTGTCAATCTCTACAAGTAAAGGCTTTAGCAAGAGCTATTCTTTGCATCCTTCAGACTACTGAAATACATAGCATGTAAATGTCTATTAAAAGCAAATAAATGCTGTTCCAATTATTATCCCTCATAGATGTGGATACCACCAGACCAGATTTTACCAATATGTTGGTATTAGTGAAAAAGAGCTCACACAGCTATTCTGAACATTTTCTATCTATAACAACAGGTTTGGAAGGTCATGTACTTTGTCAGAAAATTTACCCCAAAAAATCATTCTCTTTTCTGTTGAACCACAGAATTGAGAAATACCTAATGGAGTGGGTCAGAGATGGGCCGTGAGTCTATCACATTTATGATCTAGGGATAGCTGTTGTATTTGGAGGAAGATCCATAGATTTTTCTGGAAATCATTGTATTTTCATTATGCTGAAGCTGGAATGTATTTTAATCCCTAAGAAAAGAACTGATGTGTTATAATTAAACGTATCCACTATTGAAAAAAAAAAAAAGCATTGAATAAAACATACATTTTGGAAGTGTCCACAAAAATGTATGGAAGTTAACCAATCCAGTATCAGTAAACCAAGAAGCAAGGTGAAATCTTACCTATGAAAATGTAGCTGGCAGCAGTCTGTGATCATACCACCTGTATTAATTTTTAAAAGTACTGAATTTTTACAAATTCATTTCTTTTTTACAGAACGTTTTGTTTTCTCTTTTTTAAGAGGTTGCGCATGTCATACAAAGCACGGTCCCAATCCTATAAACATTTCCCCATCTGTTAGTGCCTGTTTCTCCAATGAGGTTTAACTTTTAAAACATAGTTTCGAGGGAATTGCTACCATTTGTCTGACTTGTCATGACATTTTAGTGATTGAGAGTTTTTGTTTTGGAGACAAATGAAAATCAACCAAGTAGAATCACTTTGCATACTCTTCTGAGTCCCTGTGCCCTTTGCTGTGTGAGGGCAAACTAGTTTTACTGTTCTTTGCAGCTTCAGTACAATAAAGACTACTGTTACAAACAGGCTTTTGAACTTCGTTGATGCCAAGTGGTGAAATGGCTCAAATAACAACAAGCATTATGCGGAAATGTTGGCAGCACAGCTCCAAATGACCAGCATTGTTCTGCTAAAAATGTTCCCATGAAGTCTGTGAACTTGCCAGCGCCACACTGGATTTGTTTTTACTGGAATAAATGTATGTACAAAGATCTTTTTTTCACCCTCTTTCCAGTTTACGTATAATTGAATCAGAGATGTTTTGACTTCTTATTACATGAAAGATTCTTCAGATTTCATACATACAACATCATCTAATTCGTAATGGAATTTGTTTGGCAGTACCTCCCACGTAACATCTTGCTTGACCTAAAAGAAAGAAAGAAGTATGCTGCCAACATAATTATCCCTTATTTCCTGATGTAATAATTTTAAAAAGAGAGATGACATATTCTGTAAGTTTTCTGTAGGGAAAATAATGATATCACCCACATAAAATGAGATCCTCATTTGAATTTCTTATTAACTAATGTCTCTACATTGGGAGCAAAACTACTCTAATACACCTCTTCTGTTCATGCAAGTGGAACTATTATTGAGTAATACCCTTGCAGCAAAGATATTAAAAAGATTATATTTTTTGTGAAAAAAAAAAAAATTATATTTTTTGTGAATTTTAAGTTTTTAAATTGAATTAGGTTTGCCATGTTTTTATTTTCTCCATTAGCTTTCCTCAACATGCTAAACATGATTACACTCATGTTTTTTAGAAGTATGTTAACATGTTCCAACACATGTTCACAAAACTGAGATTTATTTCCTTCTGTGGTCCTTGATTAATGGACTAGAAACTAAACGTGGTTTCAGTATCGATGACGAAACATTTAATGCTCACAGAACATTTGCCTAGTTTTCAGTATTTTCAAAGAAAATTTGCAACTTCACAGATTCAAATGAGAAAAGATAATAGAAAACCTCATAAGATTATCAAAAGCTATAAAAGAAAATAAGCTGTTCAGAGTTCTACTTCTGTATCAGGAAAAAACAAAATTGAAAATAATTGGCCTCATATGCCATATATATGTGTATTTAAAAAAATAAGATAATATGTAGGAAGAGAAAAAGGAAGATAGTTATTTGATATAAAAGTAAAATTCATTGGCGTTTTTTATTTATTAGTTTATTTTGAACTTATGCCAAATATTAAAAATACAAATTTTAGGAAAGCTTTAAGCATCTAACACTTGTTGAAAGTGCCTAGGGTTCACAGAAAGCCAGTGGGAAAATGAGGGTCCTCATTTCCTACAGGACATCTGAAAATTGACGGGTAGGTTCCTGAGTTAGCCTGGCAAACTAAAGCCCTTGGTTCCAAAATCAGCTCCAGGGAGACTAGTTCTAATGTGAAGCACTAGTTCTAATGGTTAAGCACAAGTTATGTTCCTGATGGGTTCAAGAGTTAAGTATTTCCTAAATCACTTTTCATTGCAATAAAATAAAATAGTTCCACATACTAATAACTAACTTTATATTATTTTTGTATGATAACAAATCAATGTTACTTGAAAGTTTATGCTATTTATTTATTTATTTGTATAAAGAAAACACACAGTCAAAGCAAGGTATTGGAAAGAGAAGCTAGTGACCTTTTTCTCCTGCATTGCCAAGATTTTGATCTTTTTGGCCCTTACTTTCTTTTCCTAAAATTCTCTTAGAATTCTCTTGAATAAAAAAATTAAAAGATTCCTTCAGGACAACTATTTGTCCCTGTTTTCTAATCCTGTGATTTCAAAAAACTGTGTTGGGTAAGGAGCAGACGAAGACTTTCACCGAGTGTCACTGGTAGTCTGTCTGTTATACAAGCATGAAGTGATCAGATAAATGCATCTTTTGGAAAGGACCAAGCAGCAAGACACAGATTTAACAGCCAAATGGCAGAGATCTCACAAACCAGGTCAAAAAGTGTCTGACTCTACTGAGCAGCGTGTCTTAACAGTCCAAGTAATACAAGTAGAATTTTAGGACTCTTTTTCCGGTGGATGATAGAAATCCAGAACCTTCTTTTCTCTTCTCACGTTACTGAAATCCCCCAAAGTGATTTTCTCCTGAGAGAAACAAACCAATATGCTGTATCCAGTGGGAAAAAAAGAAAAAAAAAGAAGAAGGAAAAAAAAAAAAAAAACCAAGAGCTTGTTCACAACCAGTGCTTAGGGGTTTGCTTATAGGTGTCATTGTGTCTCACATCCCTGCTGTGAAAATCAGCTTGCATTTGAATGTGCGTCTTGACCCATAAATGTCACCCTGGTCCACTGAGCATCTTGACTTCAATATTTCCTGTTGTAAAATGGACAATGGGATAACACTTCTTTTTCTGAAGGAGGACCTGTGACAATGTGTGCATGTGTGCAGTCAGGAGAAACTGCAGCACTCGGGATTTTAAAGCATGTCATCAGCCACTGAGCGGGAGATCACAGGAGAACGAAGTTGCTGGACAGTTTTTGAAAAACACAAGGATTATCATTTCTGTTTCCAAGCCACTTCTCCTTTTCACAGCACCGAATCCTTCTTGGCCTCTCTCTGTCAATGGCTCAATGATGTGCCCCACAGTAGAGTACATCCAGCTGTGTGGTAGATCAAGCTGCCTTTGAACAATGAAATAAGAACGCTGCCATTCCCGTGCACACGTTGTTTATGTTGTTAGCCATTTCTTAATTGCATGCATGTTCTAGTATAAAACATCTTAATGTTATGTGAAGAAACTGAAATTTACGTGAGGTGAAAGCAAAATTATGTGAAGCTAAAAGGTTGTGATTGAACACATAGCCAGATCTTTAACTTAAAAAATGATAGTGTCCCGTGTGTGTAAAAGTAAGGTTTTGCATGTGGTATTCCACTGGATTGGAGCCTAAAAAAAAAGTGATGGCAGAATGGTAGATTTGCCGTGCTTTTCCCACCAGGTGGTCTTTTTTTCTTTTTCTTTTTTTTTTTTCCCCAAGGAATATCATGAAACGTTGGTGTAGAATGATACAAAGAGTTCCAGATTTACCATCTCTTGATGATTGTATAACAGCTGTGTTTTCTTTAAGGAAAACTACACTTCTACTTTTAATTCCTTGCTTTTTCTATTCCAGAGATATTTTCAAGATGAGTTATGTTCTTTGGGACATTGCATCGTCACCAGAAATAAGCATACTTTAATCAGATTGCTAACCTCAGTCCTTCAGTTTCAAACCGAAGTGCATAATTCTGTTATTGTAGGAGATGGAGCTTCTTGAATACCTACCGGGAATTTAGGGCTTCCAAATTTAAAAAATATTAGATGTTTATAATAGTATTTATACACATTTCTGAAGACGGGTAGAAAACACTGGTGGTAGAAATGCTCATGAGTATACTTCAAGAACCTGGAGTTGGCTGTGACTTGAATTTTAAGGTTAAATTATGCAAAAAAGGCTGTTGTCCCTTTGAGATGATTTACCATCATTTAACAGTCATTTAAATGTTTCTGCTGCCCAAATACCAATTTTTACCCCGTTGCATCAAAGGAACATAGATCATATTCTTTACATTCAAGCACAGTCAGGAAGCTCAAAATATGTATTTTTTTTTCCTTTCAAACATAGGACAGAAGGTCTAATTTTAAAAATACCATAAAGGTGTCCACATTTTTTGCATATGTCTGTGTATATATAGATATCAATGTGAATGTTTGCATATCTTTTCTTGCACTAAAAAGTTAGTTTAAATGATTTCAGGAGTGATCTTTTTGCAATGATCAATATAATTAACTACAGAGGACTATAATAGAAGAATAGGGAAAACCTTTATTATGGAAAAATACATCATAACTACAAGTTCTGATATTTTCTCAAATGTGTGTAATGGGACAGCAAGGTTAGAGTCTTGGTGTAACATACAAGAACTGGATGGAAGCCCTAACATGTATGGCATCTCTTCTCATAATCTGAAATTTGAAGATTAGCACTAGGCACACTATACACTGAGACATTTTCACAGATAGTTACTATCAAAAGCAGCAGTGAAGGGTTTGATAGATCTCATTAAAACACTTCGATGTATCTGTTCTTTGTATTCAAAAGGTTAGGAGACAGTTAGTTCAATGCAGATAGAACAGGGTATCAGGGAAAAAAATGGTATTGGTTACTGTGGGTTAGAAAAAATCATATATTCGATAGGGGAAGCAGAAAGATGTGATTGAACTGTATGCAAGGTTTTTAATAACTGTTCCTAAGAATATTTATGTAACATGTATGAGTATATTTGTCGAAATGCATGTGCATTCAACAAAATTTGAATACTCATTAAGAGAATATTACTCTTTTAAAATCAGAGATATTAATCAGAAGAAGGAATTCAAAGTATCTCTGAAGGAGAAAGGAAATAATTTACCAGTAAACCACAGAACAGCACTAACATGAATCGTCACAAAGGTACTAGATCTTGTGATTCATACACTGTATAAAAACCAGCCTTTTGTGGATTGACAGTTACAGGAATGAGTGATAAAATTATTCAGCATACCATAGTGTCTTTTTACCATTAGTTGTTTTGCGTCTGATTACTTCTAAGAACTTAATTAAAGAGGCAACAGAGGACTGTAGACATTTTTGTTAATTGTAACAATTCTGTACTTATTAAATCCTTTCAAAAGAAATTATATCATCTGCTCATTCGTTCAAATTCTGTTAATAGCATAAAAGCTATACACTACTAACTGCAAGTTTTCTTTCTTTTTCGTTATAGGCTAGGTACATCCTAAATGCAGTCACTGAAATACAGAATCAGAAAAACAAATGCCAAATTGTACAAGAAAATACTTGTATTTTTCACAGTTTTTATCCACAAATAAATTTAAGGCTCCTTTTTATTAGAGAACTCAAATGCAAGTCTCCAGAACTTGTACAGCTTATTAGTGAGCTATAGTGTGCCTACAGTGGTGTCTTAAAAATATACCAATATTTATGCAGCAGTTAATTCATTTGAAAACTATGCATTCTAAATTTGTATTGAGTTCTAGTAAGGTGAATGTGTTTCATAAACACTACTGTCACTTTTTTTTTTTTTTTTTTGAAATATTACTTGCACTTTTATTTTTCCTTGTTGCTGTGATAGGATGACTGCGTCCTTTTAGATATATTACAGGAGATTATTTATAACCAAAATGTTGTCTATCAAAATAACAGCCTTCAAATCCATTGTAGCTATGGACAATAAATAGGAATAGTGTACTTTTAAAAATACATCTGCATGCACATTTTATGTGCAATTAAGCATACTTATTACGCCAAGCTCAATTCATTCGCTTTAAAGTTTTACTTCAAAACAACTTCATTGTTTTAAGTGACTAAATTAAAGCTTTTTAGTGTTTCCTGCAATCTCCCAAAGCAGAAATAAAATCAGTTTTAATTTATTTTATTTGCTAACACTGTGGATATAATTATTGCTGCAGAGTCTTTTTAATTGTTTTCAACTAGGTGCTTGTCTTTAAGTTGCAATAGACTTCTAATTCTACATTGTTGATATTCCCATGTTAATTTTGACAAAGCATCATAAATCCAGGTATTTAGGCTTATTGAATTTTGAAATGAGGTGATTAGTTGGAGCATGGATGAATGAACTGATGCAAAGCAAAATGAATTTTATGATTTACTGTCATTTACAAGTTCCTTTGGAACCATTATGTGCAAATTGTAAAATGTATTAAGAGGTAAGATATCACAGTTACAATCAACAATGTAAAATTTTCTCAAATAAAAGTATTCAAGCAGTCCTCCAAAAAGAGTAATTGTTGAATAAGTGTTTATTATATGCAGTTAGTTTTTATTATAGATCAAGCTTTTCCACTCTTAACATTTCAGTATGCGGCGAATGTATCATAATAGACTTTCAGTAGCAGTTAGTAATGTTAAAGTTCCAAAACTGTTACCATTCTAATTTGCTTTCAAATATTCCTATACTTCAAAAGAGGCATATTGAGGAATAAATTCTCCATCTTAAGTTTTTACTTAAAGTTTATAATGGTTATTAGTTAAGGTAACAACAAAATATGATGTCTGCCTTGGTATCTGGTCACTGGTATTCCTAGTAGCCTGCTATTTTTAGTTACTGGGTTTGAAAGGAAAGGGGTTTGAATAATTTTACCTGTGTAGTAGAAAATGCTAATGCATGTGCAAGTATGAACTAAAACACGGATGTGTTGTGCTTTTATTTCCAATTAAATAGACACTTGAGTTAAAATATTTAAAAAGAGAGAGGGAACCTGGATGTATATTCAGAAATTAAAGTTGCAAAGTCAGGGAACTTAAACTGCTTAGCTGCTTTGTAGGTGCTTGCTTTTAATTTTAATTTTAGGCACAGGCTGAATATAAAGAGTTTTGAGTGATCAGAACCCCAAGAGATGTTTCTCTCCATTGGAATTACAATTCAGAGACCAAAACTTCCACTGAAACTGGAATGAATTGCTGGAGGCCTCTGGACAGGCAGATTATGAGAACCCCACGCAGCAGTTCTCCTGTGCTGCTGACTGTGTCTGGGGCAGTAAAACATAGAGCTGAGCTCTGCCGGTTCTTCTGATTACTTGGGTTCCTGTCTGCCCTACGGGGGGAAATGCAAGAGTTGCATGCTTTCTTCCTTCTCTGAACCCTGGGCCAACATCAAAGTTTGGGTAAATCATTCAAAACTTTCAGCCTCCCTGTTTTTTTTCCTACAAGCAAAGCAACTGTAGATAAAATGTTTATAGTAAATCTATTCTTAATCTCATTAAATAGTAAATAGTAAAAACCTCAGAACCTTACTGTGCAACATTTGCTAATGAGTTTCCCTAGACATTGTACAAGCATTATAAGAAGTCTATTTTATTTTCTTTATGTTTTTGTTGTGTACAAGTCCTATATAACCGTTTGACTTTTCACAGGTTATTAAAAAAGATTTATTCTCATTTACAGCAAACTTAGTGCTTATAAAAAGATATTAAAGTTTTTGTACAAAAGTAAAATTTTGTTATTGAACAGCCTGGTTTGAAAAAAAAAAAAACAGATCAATTTTGCACTCTTGTTGTAAGTAATATTTCTAATTCTAAATTTTGTTTCTTGCTTTGTTTAGCCCTGTGTAATATTGTCTTGATATATCTGCTATACAGTAGTAAATACTGAATGGATGCAGAGCAAACACTGGAAGTAGCGTGTTCAAGGTCTTACATTGCTTTCTGGTATGAAGGATAATTACAAAGTGGTCTTCCTACTTATAAGCCGTAATATAGGCACTTCTAGTTCTTTTCTCTGCTACTGAAAGCAGACTGGAGCAGGTTCTTAACAGAATTGTGATATAAATACAGTGTTTGTTGAATGAATACAGAATGGCTCCATCTCTTATCCTTGAGATTAATGGAAACAAATTCTTCCGATCTGTCTGGGAGGGATCAGTACTACAGCCTCAGATCTGTGCCTTTCACATAGGCTATTTAGTTAATGCTGCTGTAAGTATTATTGGCTAGGAGTCCACGCCATCTCCACTCCCATCCTGGCAATTTGTGGAGACATTACAGACAGTGGCAGGGTTATTCCTCTTTCAAGGAATAATATTGAGGCGATAGGAATCATGAGGGTATAATACAAATAAGGTATGTGGTTTTCTAAATTTCAGGAAATTTTATTGGACATACTTTTTTTTTCCTGGTTTTATCCTCATTTTTATGTATGATGTAATGAACTTCACTGAAATTGCAGTGTACTGCATAAATTCGTATGGATGCTAGTAGAACAAACCCACAAGTATATATACACACAGCCAACAGTGCTGTGTTGAAAATGGTTGTTCACATACTTTGCGTTCTTCTATTTGTGGTGGTTTGTCTTCACAGAGCTTTACATTTAATAAAGATTTGTGGCAGGACAGTTAATTTTGTCAGTTTAAGAAAGGTGAATCTCACTGAAAGCGCAGAAATCTCTGCCTGATGAAACGATCAAATATAGTTCCCACAGGGAATAAAAATGTATTAACAGGTGTGAAAACAATTGTGAATAATCTTGAAACTGTTGTGTTTTTTGTTTTTTTTTTTTTAATTTTTTATTTTCCTCGTGTTTCTGTTGCTATTTTTTTCAGTCATCTGTAACTTCAAGGGGTGATTTCTGGCTTCCATTCTCAATTTCATTTGGTCACATTTACCTATGCTGATGAGTGCCAATACTGTAACAGAGAAAATGTTTAACCCTGCTAGCGGCTGTATTTTCCAGGTGTTTACCTTGAGGCTTACCTTCTATTTAGACTGCTGTGCTACAAGCAGCCTTATGCCAGTTCTCTGACAATACAGTTACTTTAAAAATGTCAGGGCTTATAACAACATCACACACCTTTACAGCAAAGTGCGGGATGTTGAGCCACTCTGCCGAGCAGGGATGTGAATGAGTTGCAGACAGCATCTCTGTAAGATTTCTGGGGTTGTATTTTAAAAGCTTTGACAGAAAACATGGCATCTTTTGTTTTTTTACTCAACCTTTGTTTCAAAGGTGAAAACTGTATCATTATATTTAATTGGCTACCTGCGGTTCATTAGTGGCAGCATCATTAAGTAATACTGGAACATTTGTAGTGGCTAATCTTTCAAGCTTTTAGCATTCACGTTGACCTCGTTAAAAGTAACAAAGGTCAGGCTTCAGTTCAACAGAGTCACTCGTTCACCAAGGAGACTAGCATAGCAGAGTAATCTGTGTGTCACTTTTCATTAATCATGCTACTTTCCTCTTCGTGAAATTCCAGCAGATAATTGTTACTAAATGCGATTTGCAACACCCTGTGCTGTGGTTGAAGGACCAGAAATAGGCAAACAGATAAAAACATTGTTTAGCTTGCAGGCAGCAAGTGTTTGCTATTCAAAGGTACATCATGCATAAACATTGATTTAGCCATGAGCTGACACTTATAAAGCATTTGCTGTTTCGAGAAAGCCCTGTGGTCAGGCTAAGTAATAGCCAAGGGCAAGTACTTTTACCTGCACAGCAAGGTTAGATTCTATATAAATTGTCTGATCTTGAAATAAATCAGTTTTTGTAACGTTAAGCTGCTTCAACATTGCCACAGGTCACAACAAAGTAGACTAAATGAAATGCTTGCACGTATGGTGGGAAATGTGTTCCCATGTAAGTTCATCTATGATGCTATTGAATAAATATTTCATTAAGAATATAGTTCACAAGGAATTTACTGGTTTTCCTTTATCTCAGAACTTATTTGAGTGCACCTACACTACACTATGAATTTTCCAGAATGAATTTATCTTGATTTCCATCTGCACCTTGTAAACTTCAGTGAAACATGAACGTTTTTAGAAGCACACGAGTGTAATTCGATGGAAATAGATGCTTACACCTTTGGCACATTGTCCAGAGATGCACTGTTAATCAACAACTGACCAAGTTCTGTTCTGCAACAAAAAGGCAGCTGCTAGAGTTTTTAGAACTTGCTCTGGTGTTCCTCAGCAAAAGGCAGGATTTGATTGTTACTAACGGAATGGGATTGCATTCCTGTATTTGTGCAAAGTCCTAGTCTTACTGATCTGCCTGTTCAGAGAATTAAACACAACAGCAAAGTGAATTGTAGTTCTAGTGTGGGTGTCATAGCTCCATCACCTTTATTGCAGAACAGCTGGTAGTGAAAGCAGTGGCTTTATTCATGAATTTTTCAAATAGGTTTAACTCGTGACTTATAGAAAATAAATGAATGCAAAGTGAAGCAAAATCCATGACCTAAGCCTACTGATAGAGCACATTTCAAATGTGCAATACATAAGAATTTATAACAGTACAATTTAAAAAAAAAAAAGAAAAGAAAAAAAAAACAGTTTTCAAAGATGACTGGGAGTGCCTACATTCCTTACAAAATGAGATACAATATCACCATTGTTATTCTTGGGCTTCCTATGTTTAGATATAAGTTGCAGTAAAGTGCAGTTGTTTCTTGATTATTAAGGGTAATAGTGTGGCATAATTCAGATAAAGCAAAACTATTGTCAGTGCAAAAGTGTGTAAACTAAAGGTGAAGAACATGTAATGAGGGAATGGCAAAAAATACTCTACATCTGAGAAGAACTTATGTGATGAATGATTATGAAAAGTCTTCATTTAAATGATACATAGGGTCAGTATGTACACTGTGATCATTTGCATTGCAAATAGCAAATAATGGTACCAGATTGTACGTTGTGCAGGTACATACCACTTTTGACTTGAGTCTAATGTAATCTGAGCAATTGGAATCAGCAATAGAATTAAACAAACCTAAAGTCACAGAGCCGTTACACAAAAATACAGCTTGACATTAGTAATTCAGATGTAAAATAGCCATCTAGAACTGCAAAGAAAATGGTTTACTCTTTATGGCATTCCTAAGCGTGATAACAGTATTTTCACTTGAGGTGATTTTGTCGACATTGCCTAGGTGCCTTATTTTCTGCAGACACTATCCTTTTTCTAACACTGGGCCGTGGCAAAATGTAAGTCTTTCCAGACTGCCTGAGCCAGGTGTGTCTGCTTTGTGTTTAGTAACCCTCACCTAAACACTAATTTTAAATGTTGAACATGATGCCTGCTAGCTTTGTTTGAAACCCTCTAGGTTTTTTTTCTTTTTTTAATCAGAAAAGAAGTTGGACAATAAATCTCTGTCCATGCATATGAGCTTCTATCACATTCCCACTCAGTCATCTCTTTTCCAGCCTGAAAAGTCCTGGCTTACTTAGTCATTTCTTATATGGCAGCATTCGTTCTTGAATGGTGTCCAAATGTGATACTGTTGCAGTATTTAATTCCAACTTAAGTACCATCTGCTAGCAGAGTATTCTCTGCCAACATTTCTTCCACCACTTAATAAGAAAGGTAGTACTCTCTGAAAACTAAGAATGGGTTCCTAGGTACTTTGCAGTGTATGCAAATACATACTCGTGGCTCCTCCAACACCTCGTAAATTCTCCGTTTTTCAGAGGGTTTGCTCTTTGCTTTTATTCGGGAGTGGAGGGATTAGGGGCTTACCTTGTAGCACAAAATGTTTTTTATGTTGTTCAGTTCTCAGCCTGTGGTCAGACAGCACAGGTGACTTTAAGTAGAATGCCGTGTTTCTAAGAGGAATTAAATCAACAAAAATCTGGAATCCCGTTACTTATGTAGTATAAAAGAGAACAGCAGGAAGAATTTGGAGAGTTTGGATTTTTTGTTGTTTGGTTTGGTTTTACATATTATGTTTTACATACTATGTTTTTGGCAATTCTTTGCTGCTGTTCTTCAGAATTAGTCTAGGTTAAAAAAAGCTGGATAGACAACTAGGCAGTAGCTGACTGAACTGTTCTGACATTCATCTCTTGCTTTTTACTTTACGTTTTATGGAAAACTTAAGGACAGAGGCGAACTAGAAGGTACTTTCTTTCATAAATGAATACAATAGATTTCCTAAGGCTAATAATTTAAGGCATCTTAATCTACATGGACAAGTTTATATGTGTGAACTGCATACACAGGGATGTGACTGCCTGCATTGGCGCAGTCTAGTATATCATTGGCAGTTTATGTATATCTGTATACATGCTTACAGTTCTGCAGAGCTGAACTTCTTCACAGATGTACATCACAAATACAAACTACTAGAGTATGATACCTTTTACTAATATAATACAGAAGATTGATTCTATATTACGTGGTGAAACTCCTTGCCACAGAGTGTTTTAGATACCAAAATTCCATATGGTTCAAACAAACAGCTGGACAAATTTGAGAAAGAGAAATGTATCAACAATGAGGGAAAGTCACCGAGTTGTAAGCTACAGGAGGCTAGGGGCATATTATAGGAGAGTGCTGCAGTGTGCTTGCCCTGTTTGTACACTCTTCTACCAAAAGCCACTTGTGGAAGCAGGATGTATGATAAATGGGCCATCAGTCCTCCTTGGAATAACCACCCTTCCATAACACGGAATGTTATAAAGAATGACTGGAATTCATTTTTGCATTGCTGGTTTGTCTCCAAACATACAGCTGTCGGTAACAAATTTTATCTCATTCTTCTCATTCTTGAGTAATCAGACAGTACTGCCTGATATGTAAGTGATCCTGCATATTGATGCCACTGTGATAAAGTTTGAGGGTGTATAATAGGTAAACTTTAAAGACCTTTAAAGCTTATAGAGGTACAGACAAAAGTTTAGGTGGGAATCCAGGAGTGGGTAGTATGAGAAAACATTACTAGGCCTGTGTAATGAGACTGACACTTCAGGTCAGGCTTTATAGATTCTGTGTTGTTCCTTGACCACATTAGCCATTTTTATCTGAGAGGAGTGAAGCAAGAATATGTTAAAAATAGACAGAAAGCTGAGATTTTTGTACTGCTGTAACAGTATCTAGGGCTGATGGCCCTGAAGAAGAGAGGTGGGCTGCAGGTACACCGACACAATCTTGTTCGTTGTACTTATGCTGACAATTGGCAGAATCATAAAAGACTAAAATGAGTTAATTAAGATTTATAAGTAACAGGATCAACTCAAAACTCATTTTCAAGCATAGCATGAACAGCTGCTTGGAATGCCTCTAAAAAAGTTAGCACTATTTTGCACTGAACTGTCAAGGGCCTGGAAAATGAACTCTTGGACTGCAATCTTTGTTGGTTAAGTTTGAAAGAAGGAACTGAAGAAGTTATTCCAATTTTTATCAAGGCTTCTGTGTTTGAACACATTTTGAATAGAACTTCAGTTTGCTTTCCTCGAAGTGAGGAATTTTAAGGGTATGGCCTGGAGAAGGAAGCACTAACCACAGTGTTGATAAAAATGGTGGATGGAAAATGATACATTCTCAGATTTTTGATTCAGCAATTCAAAGGCAGAAATGAATTTTTTTGATTAAGTAAGTAGTACTTGTTCAAAATAAGAACAGTTATGGTCAACTTCAAGATTCTCTAGAATACTTTCTAGGAAAGAAAAATATATTTTTTCAATGAAATCTTAACAGCCATACTTATTTTAAAAGGGACCAATATGTGAAATGTTCTGTTTCTATTCTCATTAGATGCTACAGTCAAAGATTTTAGCAAGTATTTAGATAAGCTTTGAAATTCTAATATAATAACTACTAAAGAGAATTTAGCATTTCCATAGGGATAATGAAAAAAAGACTGCTGATTTATTTATATGTCTTTATCTATTTATTTATTTTTCCCTCTGCAATCCAAAGAAGAGCTGGTATCTTCAGTTTTAGGAAAAATCAGTTGAATACTATACAAGTTGCTCTGTAAAAGGGTTTCACTGTTTTCATTAGTTCAGTGGAATTTTAAGATTGTTGGAAGCTAATGGCCCTCAGTCAAAAGGCAGCATACACTGACAGCCCTTAGCTGTATCAGCTGTATTATTTCAGCTATTCCCCAAGGCTAGGGAATTACTGCAACCTTTCATTTATTCTCGTTTGATAACTACTAGAATCATGAACTTTTAATGGCAAGTGCTCTGTAAATTATTGTCAGACACTGAAAACCTTCATACCTTGATTTATCTCCAAAAATATGAGTCTGCAATCATATGGGGGTGTGTTTCATGCTAAGGATATGTTTAATTACTTGAAAAATATCCCGGTTTGTGTTAGTTCCAGAGATAGTCATTTTAGGAGAGGCAAAAGACAGATGAAAATTATTTCTTTGACACAAGTGCATATGGAATTACTGTTTGTGATAAAAACACCAAGAATTGCATCAAGGGACAAGTTATCTATTAGACTTTAAAAAAAAACAAAAACAGAAAGACATGGATTTGTGTAATAGTAATATTTAAAAACTTAAGTATTTTTGTATGGAAACATGCATTAGTATTATTATATAAAAGAAATATCCACTGAACCTGTACCTGGCTACATTATTTAGACTATTTATTGTTGTCCTTTGCAAACTCATTTGTGGTTTTGTTTCCCTTGTGAATTATAAGGTTATTGCTAGCTTGTAAAAATAAATAATGTATCCAGTGAGGTCAATGAGTAGCTATTATTTATCTAAGATCTCACTTTAGCTATGGAATTATAAAAGGTATACTACTGTACCAATGACTATAATTACTTTAATTATACTGTAAATAAAACAGAACTTGCATATCCAGTTTTTCTTTCAGATTTCTCTAAGGGTTGTAATGATTTAGGGAGCTTTCACTCTACTGTAGTGGCAAAGTGTATTTTATTCATTTAAAGCTTATTAAAAGAACTACAGAACTATAAAGCCACACTGCATAAACATCAAAACTATACAGTAAGTAGCTTTCCATCAGGAAACAGTATAAATGTATGTAAAACTTTCTTTTCCCCCCAGATGAAATCTATTTTCTATAACGTTGCTTTCAGTCTTGGATTATTAACACACATTCTTCCTAACTTGGAGGATAAACAGACGTGGCTTGTTTAGCCATTTCTGATACTGCGACTTAGAGCTTTGATTTGATTCTGATCCCTCAACATACATCATGTGTTCAGGGATGTGGTGAATTTGAATCTGGAGGCTGCCTGCTGACTTCTAAGTAAATAGGAATTTATGCAGGCACCAGCATTCTTGTAATTATTTTGTTGGGCATCTTGCTAAATCACATATACACAAGAATAATCTCAGAAGTATTTATGCAAATATATTTTAATAGAAAACTGTTTTGCTTTTATCTCTGTAAACTTTAGATTATAAAATTGGTTTTATTATTTCAGTGGTTATGGTAACAGATTTGGGTAGGACACCAAGACCTTATGACAGCCTTCCTTGGAAAGTATCTAAAAGACAGCTCAGGAGACTGCGACATTCACCCTGTTGCATTGCTTTCAGATTCTGCAATTAGGTGATGAAGATTATATGTCGACAGCAGATCCTGTCTCTGAAATCTGCAGGGATTAAGACTTCTTAGTTTGTGCTTCCTCCATAGTTTTTCACAGATCTTTTCAGTTCGCTTGTGTTTATTCTCTGCCTGCTTCCAGAGTAGCATCTCTTTTTCAGGAGTTTGTTTCCTCCTGGAACTGTGTAAAGTCTTACGCAACAACGACTGTGGAATTTGGACGCTTCCTTCCCCACTGCCTATCATCCCATTCTCCCTGCCAACATCACTTTCTTCTATGCTTCTCAGTCTCTTCATAGTGCTCACCTTTTTCATGTTATCCTCTTCTGTAGCGTTCTAGCCATCTTTTAATAGAAAGGTACATGTTGTATATGTGAGCTGCCTAAGCAAAGAGCAAGCTTTATAGCCATCTTCAGGAATCTTTACTAGACATCATCAAGTCTTTACGCATTGCTTCTACTGTATATTTCTAAAATTTCTAGGCACACCCACATAAGTTCATTACATTGGATCTCTGTAGTTGCTAAAACATTATGTAAATCTGGAAACATAACGGAATTTTAGGCAAATACCAGAACGTAACACCACCAAGTGGCTTTGACTTTTTTTCCACTTGCAATTGCTTTTTGAACCATCAAAAGAGCAGAAATCCCACCTTCCTCTACCACAGCTCCTGGACATAGAGAAGCAAAACACAGGTATGTCCACCATAGCTTGTTCTACATTACCCTGGTGTTTCCTCTCCTGAAGGGATTTCCCAGTTGTTCTTCTAGGTATATTTAATTCACTTACGCATCACAGACTTAGGTCAAAATAGTGCCTTAGGATGTGCTTGCTGCCTAAAAACTGAAAATTCCTTAATGAGATTGTGGTTTTTTTTTTTTTAATGAAGCTCAAGATCCCTAATGACTTTGGTATATAAATATTCCAGAAAACTGACATAAGTAGTTTCTGTCATCTTGTCTGTGAATTAAAGACCTGCCACAGCTAATGACACAACATAGTGGCAATGTACAGCTTCTTTTGTTTCCTTTCTGCTTTACCTTGATAGAATTTTTTAACTTAAGGATTTACTGTCTATTGTATTCTTTTATGAGCATGCTATTAGAACATGCATTTTCACATAACTGAAAAAAAACTATGTGATGAACAAAGTATTGTTTTATTATATGCACATATAGCGCTTTGTAGAAGGTGAAAAAGTCTACATTATTGTGAATGTGTTCAACATTTTCTTTATGTCTCTCATCCCTTTCCACTTTAAACTGATTGTTTTTTCATAGAGGACACTTAAAGAAAATAAGATGCTTACTACATCTAAAGATCCTAGCAGTGTCCTCTCTCATTGGTATAATTATAACCTTACACAAGGGGAAGAATTTAATGCACAGTTTATCATGAGACATCAACCGACTTATTCATATTAGGACATGAGTAAATTAGCCCTGTGCATTCCATATGAATAGTGCTGTCATAGGATATAAATATAAAATATGCACTGAAATCTTACCAGACTCAAACAAGTCTCCTAATTGTGCAGGTAAAAAGAACTGCTGCAACAAGGGGCCTTGGTGCCTGCAGGCAAGTCTTTGATTCTCTACCTTTCCATCTTGTAACACTCTGAACAGAATATCCTTGTAGTCTTTCTCACCACAACTTAAAAAGACTTCCAATAATTAAAAAAGACAAGAATAGTATCACCTTAGCTACCATTGTAGGACACATTCTATTACTGTAGATATCAGTTAAAATAAGCTTAAAAATACTATACTTAAGTATAGGACAAGACTAAAGTAGCCACTCTTGCAAAACTAACTGAAAATACTTAAAGAATGGAATTTATAATGGCTACCAAAATGGTATTTTGATATATAAACCTGGTCTTTGATAAATTAAATAGGTGGATTCATTTGCTAATTATGTATTATCAAAGCCAAACTTAACCTGCTTGATTACCCTTAAACAGATGGCAGCAAGTAGCCTCCTGATTTCATCTCAGCAACCAAAACAGCCGATACAAAAACTGCAGGGCAAGTGTTGAATATTAGCAGCACTGTCCGATGCACTTTGAACTATTCTCCTTCGCAAGGGCGAGATTACATACATTCATCATGGCCCTGCTATCTTGGCGGTGTGCACAGCAAGAAGGGAACCCTGACAGAATTCTGATTTTGTAATAAATTTGTAGCCAACTTACCAGGTTAGTCCCACAGTACTTAAGTATTATGCACCTTTTAAAAACAAGATACCAGATTTTTTTCCATGAGATAACTCTCGAATCAGTGTGATGTCCTGTTTTCTTCAGTGCTGCCAAACAGATGCTGTACAACTCAATAAGCATATTTCAGCTCAAAGTGGAATCTGATGTGTAATGGCTTGAGCTACACTGGCTAGTGAGTAAAAGCCTGTAGTGTTTGACTGGTACCACACTAGTGCCATTTCTCAAAGGTATAAGTGATTTTTAAATAGTAATTTTTTATTTGCTCTTTTGTAGCTTCACAGAAGATAGGAAGGATCAGGGATTTTCCTTTCTTCTTGTGGAGCTTTAATTGGAGAGCCAGAACTGACAGGAATACGTGCAGGGTTGTATTCAGAGTGAATGAAAACAGCTAAACATGAGTTATGGTTGCACCTGCAACTTCTACTAGCTGACTGTACAGAAGCATGCTATACAATCTAAATAGCACTTACTCATGCTCCCTGCTTACCGTGTTCATGCAACACAACACAACACTGTCCACTGTTGCATCTGAAACAGCATACATCCCCGGTCTTATATTCTGCAGGTGACATCTTGAAAGCACAAGGACAGGCCTGCTTAGGACAGCAGACACCAGTTAACGTGACTGGTTCTTTGTTGTATTCATTCCTCTTTTATGCATGTTTTAAGCTGCTTTTTTGTGGCGTTTGTTTGTTTTTCTGCACATTTGCTGATATTTAGTTTTAGGTACAACCAATAGTTCACCTTTTGTTTTTCTTTCAAACAAGGTGTAATATCGGTCTGTTAACATTTAACATGTAAGATCATAAATGTACATAGTATTTTCAAAAGCGACAAGTTGTAATGTTTCTATACTGCATAGATCAAATTCCAAAGGAAGCTCTGCAAGATCCACATAGCCTTCGTAGCCTTTGTAGTCATAGCAGGATGCTGGGTGCTATTATAGACAAGCAACATAGTTGTGTAAAATTGTATAATTGTATCTGTTTTGTACAAGCAGATACAGGAAAAGCATAAAATGTCAGGTGAATCAAGAGACACTTTATTTCCCCCCCCAAAAATCTTATACTTCTCCTGATGTTGCTACTATTCTAATTATATATATAAAAAAAAAAAGCACAAAGTTCAAATTATTCAGAGCAAACAGGAATGTTATTACAGTTTTACCCAGCTGCTCAGTTTCCACATCATTTGTGCTTTCCCTCTTTTTCATTATGATCAAAAAAATAGAAGTCATTATTTTGTTAAGAAGGGGAGCAACCAGAAATAAAACATTTCTTTGCATAGCCTAGTTTTATATAATAATGAAGAGTGCCTATCCAAATTTGCAACACCAGGATTAAAGGAATTCTGAGCCAGAAATGAAACTGGAAGTTGCTGTAGGTCCCTGATTCACATAGTTACGAAGTGTGAGTAGTATTGCACAAAGTATTTGCAATTTTTTTTTGTAATATTTATTCCTAGTTGGGCTTGTTTGGAATGCGGATGTACTTGCATTAACATCCAACCCCTGAAATACAAATGTAGTGAGAATTCTGCTGAAACTATGTATTTGATTATAAAATCATTTTTAAAGCCTCTTTTCACTTGTTATGCTGTGTTCTATTGCTTGCATTCCAAAGGATCATTTCAATATACTGGTTATTTCTGAATTTTATCTCTTTGATCCAAGGTTTTTGTTTGTTTGCCTAAGTACACAGCAAAACATGCACGATCTGTTTCCTTCCAGTTGCATCTCTTGCCTTCTCTCGGTATCAGTGGCACTGGAATAAAACTGAAACAGGAAGCCGCTCTTCTTCAGGCCTCGGTTATTTACTAGGCTGCCTAAATATATACATAAATTTAAGTGGTGTTAGTGAGAAGCTCCATTAAAAAAGTCATTGCTCATGAGCTTAAAGCTATTTTAAGTTCTTTGCAAAATTCTTTCCTGACTGTACCCTGTCCCATAAAGTTCCTGTAGAGATATACCACCTAGTAAAGCCCTGTGTATTTTCAAAAAAAAAAAAAAAAAGTGATCTATCAGATGAAGATATCCCATGACAGAACTTAAAAAGGTCCAAAACCAAGTGAACGGGCATTACAAATTCTGTAATTAAGTTTGTCTGTGTAAATTTTAACTGGATGCTGTCTACATATGCTACAGTCTTTAGCTACATAATTCCTTATTCAGACTATGGGATCAGGCTGGGATGACTTTTTGATACTTTGTTGGGTCATCCTGGTACAAAGTTCAGCCCAAGGCATTTTTGATTATGTACAGTTCCAAGTCTGTACTGAGTATAGTTATTAATTTCTGCCAGATCTTTTGTGTGATACTCACCACTGTTGCATGAATTTCACAAAATATTTTTAATTTCATTTCAAAACCCACCTAGCAGGTGATTATCCATATTTTTCATAAAGAGCTGGCAGAGATGGATGGGGCTGGGTGAAGGACTCTGGGAACAGAGAGAAGAATTCACAAGGAATCCTAGTCCAGAGTCTTTCAACTGACTCCAGAAGTGGCAGTCCTTAGAAGCTCTCAAGTTCTGCTAAGGTTTTATGATTAAGGTCTTTGTGCCCGAGTATGTGTGCCGCTACTTTGATCCTGATGGCATTGCACTGGCCTCGTAAGATCTTGACATTTCAGTCCCTATCTCTTGTGCATGCAGCACCTGTCTTGGTCTGTAGATCAGTGTTAAGAGTCTGTCTGTCCGTATGCAAACTAGGGAGAAGGTCAATATTCCCTTTTGACTATGTCACAGTTAAAAATATTCATTAGAAAAATTTAAGCACCTAGCTAGGGTTAAAAACAGCAAGAGTCAGAAATCCAGAAAGTTATATTTCTACAAGGCTAAGCCTAAGATCCTTGTTGTGAGCACAGGGAGTAAGGTAAAAGAAAAATCCACTGATTTGACTTCACAGTTTAAGATGCTGACCCCTTTTTGGGGTAAATTCAGCATCATATAGCTCTTCATATGTTCATGACACAGCTTACTGTTACAGCCATGTTGGGGTTTGAAGTTGTGAATGTTCCTTATTCTTCAGATGGATGACAAAGTCTCAAGTCCGCTTCATGGCTCCAAACACAGTACACCACTTGATACCAGTTTGGTGTGAGCTTTTCCTGTTCTTACAAGAGAGAGAAGTGAGTGGAGGTGGTTGGAGGTTGTTGTGAAAAATCACGGGTTTATTTTGTGGCCTGCCCTCATACTTATTCTGATGGAAAGGGGCAGAAATGAAGGAACAGCTTGGTTTCACTTCCTAGAGTTTCAATAAAAGATACAGGATGACATAATGTCATAGTCATGCTTTATTTCACCCTAGCTGTCAGAAAAGCATCTCTCTGAACTATTTTGGGATTTGTGCCCTTTTTGAACACGTTCATATGCTTTGGTTAGATGACAAACAGTGACCAGTAATTACCGTTGCCATTTTAAGCCAACTGTAGAGAACAGAAAACAAACATTAAAACAATAGCATTTAATAGTAATTACATAAATATGGATTTGGTAATGAATTTAATTTCTGCTGACTTGCTAGCTAACCATATGGTTAACTTCAGAATCAATCAAGAATTTCCTTGGACTTTACTTAATTGGGTGGCATATGATTTAAGTATATGAAGTGTGATAAATACAAGCTGTCTTGATGAAGATCTCTGTTGACTTAGTGATTGAATAAGAGGCACTGTAATAACAAATATGTGCATAGGTATTTGTACATACAAATCAAGCCAGGCTATTAGAATTAGCAACAGAAAGTTTAGTGTGGGTATCACTCTCATTAGTTATGTATAATGAGCAGAAGCACAGTGTCATGCACACTGAAAGACATTATCACAGTTGCTGTGAGCCATAGGGTAAAGGCGATAAAAGATAAATTTGCTTTATTTCATTATTGCTTTACACTTGTAACTGATGCAAATAAAAAAGAAAACCTAAATGCATGGAATATTTAGCTTTTATTTTACTCTTCTGGTGTATAAGGAAGCTGGTGTTGCTTTATTTTTGTCAGAGTGAACACCCTATTAGACTATTTTTAATTGGATTCTCAGAGGAAACAGCTGGCACATGTGATCCCAGTGATCATTATGAACAGATACTCTTGCAGATCATTCCTTGGCTAAACAGACAATTTCACCAACACCATTCAGACCACTTTTTGAAAATCTTTAATCTGAACCAGGTGTTGTAACTACATTGCCTAGACATAGAGAAATATACCAAAGCAGCATATGGAAAAGAAACTTTGACTTTCTAGTGAGTATTTTCTGCCCACATGACTAATTTGCAACAGAGATGATAGTGATGTGATGCTTAATCATGACTCGTAGATCTGGGGTAGCCTCTGAACCAGAAGAGTGGTACTGGATTGGCAACAGCTGAGATACAGTTGTAAAAATGACTGTTGCATTCAGCCTGAGGACTTTGGCAAGGTTAGGTTGATGACAATTTTGTCTGCTTCTCCAAGCCTTTAGGAAAATCTTTCCCACTAAGCACTGATGCTACAAAGACATAGAGGTAACAAGGTCCAGTTTGACTTTGGGCTGTGACGATGTTTATGAACTATAGGAAGTAAACAAAGCATATTTCTGGTTGTTGAAGAAATGAAAGAAAAAACAGTTACTACTTTGCCAGTGAAATACTACTGCCTACCTTTGTGGCATGCCTATGCATGGGTAGAGGAAAGTAGCAACAACTTTCCTCAAATGTTTCGGGTTTCATTATTGCCAGCGGAATGGAACATGTTGTGATTCGCTGAAGGATACTTCTTCTACAGCCAGAGGAGGGTACAGTACTGCTGGAAAGTCATATGCCAACATATGCAGGTTCCTGCCGTACTCAGTTCAAACAGGGAGAAGGAAAAACAAAACAAAACAACCTTGATTCCAGTCAAATATTTCAACTGAGATATTTTAAAAAATGAAATGGGTTTAATCAGCATTTTTCTAGACCTATCATAAAGGCTGGCAGTAAAAGTGCAGCTCTCCATGTTGTGAAAATACAGAATTTTCCCTCAGGTTCAGCATTCATGTGAAAAATGGCTAAAATAAGTACAACCATCTTCCTATCCATCATATCCAATCCATCTGGATTCATTAAAAAGAAAAAAAAAAAGGGCAAAATTTATTTTTCCAGTTTTAAAAATTATTTTTTTGCAATTATTATTATTGCAATTAATCATTTTTCTGCCACATAGTCTAGAGCTTGTAGCTCTCAATCCACGAACTGTAATATAGATCTTGTAGTGAGCTAGTCCTTAATGGTGTATCAGGTCACTCAGAAAAAGGAATTACTGAAGTTTTGTTTATTTTCTAATTCTCCCAGCTGCTATAGACAAGCAACAGTTTAATTTTTCCCAACTGAACATGATTTTATAGCACCCATTACAGTTACGCACCAATACTACCATTCTAAATCATAGGGGCCTGATACAACCCCAGTACTATGGTGCTTATAGTATTACTCTTGTGCCCTGCTCTTTATCACTTGGTTTTGCCCCCTCTGTCTACAGCCATCCCACCCCCCAGACCTGCTCCTTAAATAACTTGTCTCTGCAGTAGTGGGGAGGGAGGCAGGACACATTCTTCCCGGCTTCCCCCAGGGTGGAACAAACCTACTAGAAATAGGAGAAAGGGGCAGAGTTTCCATAGATGCCAGAAAGGGATACATGAGGGAAAGATGGGGCACAGAAAGGGAGATGGACGTATGTTCCCAAGGATGGAGAGAGAACTGGAACCCTGAATTACAGCCTACAACTTGGGAAAATTCCCCTAGGGGCAGGCTCATTCTCCCAGCAAGTTAAATCAGCTGGTGACTGTGAGGAAAAGATGTTCACATCTTCCCCAAAGCCCAGTGTCAGATAGTCGCATTGCAGTAACCGACCACATTGCAAAGGCTGGGTTTTTTTCTTTCACTATCTAGAAAGACCCAAAAGGTTAAATTGCCCTTCCCTAACCTGTACTTGCTGGTGAGGCAGGGGGACTTCATTAAAGTCTTCACTTTCCTCCCGTCAATACATCGGCTAGCTACTCCACCCGGGAAGTGCTAATTTATTGCTCTCTTCTGGTGTATGTTGTACGGGCAGCACTCCAGCAGCAGGTGAGGTGACTCAGGGGTGCTAAACAGCAGCACAGAAAGGCTGCAGTGGTCTTGCCTTGATTGTAAAGGCAGGAGGTGGATGGAGTGTAACCTGGTTCCCGTTGTTTCACGTTTCATGTCTTTGCTCAGTAAAACTGCATCCTTCAATCTAAGATGGGATTTATGCCTGAAGACACCATATTGGTGGTGGAGGTTAGCTCGTCTGGAGCCCTGCAGTTAGCAAGTGGTCTCTGACAGGGCGCTCTTTTCCTCTGTGGGAGCCGCTGAAGGCTAGCAGCAGAGTCACCTTGGTTATGTGAAGCAGAACGGGAAAGGCCAGGCTAAGGATTGCAGTCTGATGCTGTGTTATTAAGCCCTATATGTTGCAGCCCACAAAAAGATGGTGTTGCAGACAAATATGTTCAATATGCTAAGTTATCAGGAATGAACAGATAGCCATAGAAAGGGCTATTTTTTTTTCAGCTTATAGTTGAGACTGCAGCAACCTTATGATTGTAGATAAAATTGCTGCCACAGAAGCTTTCTGCAGTAAAGTGGAGTTAATACGGAGAACAGATAACAGGGAAGACTTTCTCAGAGTACTGAGTATGTCCTGTTCATTCACATCCTACATAAGCAAAGTTAAGGGGATTTTGAGGCTGTCAACAGAGAGGTCGTAAGGAAAAATCAAAGGAACTGGAATGAATTCCAGTACTGGTTTCACTTACACACACTGTAGACTATCAGTGCAGTACATAATATATCTCCATCTACCTGTCTGCTTCCCAGAAAAGAAATTACATATGTAGTTTATTTTCTCATTGTGACTTCAGGGTGAATGCTAAGGGTACACTATGTTAAAGACAGTTCAAAGAGATAGCAGTAGAAAAGTAGATCTAATGATTATTCAGACTTCTGAAAGAGCGTCCTTAGCATACCTTTGTGTTCTACAGCAGAAGAGGCTGATTAGGACAAAGCTACATCTCAGTCTATATCCTGTTCTTTCAGTTGTAATTCAGTTTTTGTCCCACAGATGACCCATGATCAGCTGGATTCCCATACATGCCCTTCATCACAAAGCTTGAGTATATACCTTGCTAGCAAAAAAAAAGAAGAGGACAAAGGGGGTATTTTTTGTGAACTTAGTACTTGCAAAGTAGATTATTATTTTCTTACACTATGACTTGGTCATGTATGATGATTTAACTGGTCTCTGCTTTAAATAAGTTCTGTAAAAAGGAATAAATGAAATCCAGGCATCAATGGTTGGATCGCTGATTTGAATAGTAGACTGAAAACCTCTGCCACAACTGCTATCTGTAGCATTTTAACTGGCATTTGTTTTTGTTTCTTAATGTTGTGTATCATCACCTATAAATCAGTAGTGCCCAAATACCCTTAATATTCTTCCCACAGTTTTGGCATGTGTGTTCATTGTGCTACTACCTCTAATTATAGGACACAAACTATTTCCTACCAAGTCAATGTTATATTAAGCACTTTCTGTAACCTTAGATAAATGTGTAGCATCTATTCAGGACAGTATTTCTCCAGATGGCTTGATCATGACAGATAACCTTATTTATTGTTATGACAGTACAGGGGCACACTGCACCTGTGATTTCTCCCCCAGTCTATCTTGCAGGCTTGTCTTTCAAGCAACAGACCAAGCCAGTGCTTTTGCAGGATTGAATCCAGACTGTATCAGTATATCACATCACCTCCCTGCTCATATTCTGGCCCCAGTTTCATGCCATGTGTATCCTTTATGCATCCTCCACAAGTTTTGCTTCAGACAGAATATGTCACTATTTCCTCTTTCATTTACTGGTCTTAGTCTTGATCCTAGGATGCTACTCCCTTTTTTTTTGATAAGGTGAACCTTGTGAGCCCACCTTTAAATTTTGATGTCTCAGGGACACTGTTTTAATGTTTTGTGACTAAGGATTAAGATTAAATCTACACATGTAGATTAAAGTTACAAAGATCATCTCTGTATAAAGAAGTGTGTTATCCATTCCCTGCCACATCACAAGTATAGAAGAGGTTGAAGATCATAACAGGTTCTCTTGCCCAGGTTAGTGGAACATGGCAGCATGACTGTGTACGAGCAAGCATGACATATTCCTTAAAACATACTATTTTCTTACATTTAGGCAAGCCTGGTTGTTTCAGATAAAACCTCAAGATTTTCTACACAACCTTGGTGGATTCTGAGTCTCTCTCTTGCATTGTTTTTCCAATGTTTGATTACTCTCTTCCTTTCTACAAGATATTTGTTACCATTTTAATGCCTTTTAGGTCTTATAATTCAAAAGAGAAAAACAAGCCTGTGAATCTAGCTGAAGTCAGACAAATAGACATTTCTCAATTAATACTTCTTCTAATTCTCTCTTAATAAGTCTTGGTATTTCTATATTATATCTTATCTGTGATAATTGCTTTTGCTAGCAAAGTTTTATCCAGCCAGCCAGAATGATGTCAGTCAGCCAAATTGAAGAATACAAAGTAGTCATAAAATATTACAGATATCTCCTTTGTCCCCCACAATTAATAAATGTTTTTAAGATATTGTAGTTATATAATAATGTAAGAATTTTACCGTAATGTTCTTTACAATATTACATCGTTAAGAATTAAAGAAGTTATCAAAAAAAAATCAAGTAAAATTTCCAAATCGTATATCAAAATTTGTGTTTTTTCATTAACTGCTTTTATAATTTATCTCCTGTGTACATATGAACTAACACAGAAGTTGAGGTTAAGAAAGTTAAGAAGAATTTGACAACTGGAAAGGCTAATTGGGTACCAAAATGAGGCAGCAAAATGCTGAAATCAAAGTTATCACATACAGGTGCACCCTAATTTAAAACAAACTCTTCTTTTATTCATTAGAGTCAGCAGTGGTTGTTGCTTTGACAGTAGAAAACACTGTGGTATGGCTGTCTGATTAATAACTTCCATCCACAATTTGGTTGTTGCTGACTACAATGGAACCATTTTCAAAGTGACTCCAATGTTGTATGATAAATGGATGGATTTCAGTAAGAGGGTTTGATCCATAGATAATGCTGGCCGTGGAGAAGTTGTATGCTTTCTTTTGCTGTTGCTAAACTTCATTTAAATTTACATTCATTTTTCTTTATAGTTTTATATTTTACAGAGCTTTTTTGTGTACTTTTATATATTTCTTGCATAAAGATTTATATGCCATCACTACCATTTCAGCAGCAGCTGATGATTACGAACGTTAATAGGGGTTAAAGGCTAGATATTATGTATATCAGCTTATCTCCACCCCTTGCGTGAACATACTAATATTCAGCTTTAATTTTAGATTCTAACAATGTTTTTGAAATGTCATCAGTTTGATGTTTCATCAGGTTCCAAAGAATGTACTATGGACTAAGATCCTCAAATTCCAAACCCATAGTCAATTCCCAGATTGAATGGCAAGTATGTATGCCATAGGCTCTTCGGTGCCCTCTGAGTTCACTCACCTAAGTTTACTTCTCACAGAAACATCTCAGAAATCTTATTGATCCTTTAGCTTGTCTTTAACCAGAGGAAGTAATATGTGGATGGTGGGAAATGGATCAAAATCTTATCATTGTTCTGGTCTCCATGTGAGGAAAGCAAATAAGTAAGGTCAAGCAGGATGAAATGAGCTCAAATAGAGCAATTCATTGTTTGTTTGTTTTTCCCCCTAAAAATAGTGAAATATTGAGCACAGAGAGAGAGAATAAATACCTTTAAGTATAAATATGAAAATATTTGTCATTTTGTTTGTTAAGAAAGTTGCATTTGGGAACACGTAAGCCACTGATCATTATCAGCAGGAATCATGAGCTCTCCACAATACCGTTTATCAGCATTTGGCTAATGTTACGAACGCTGGGAAATCCCTGCCCGTATCTCCTGTTAGAAGTTCAGCTGCAAATTTAGATGTCAGTGTTACACTGGGATTTAATTACTGAGCATCTCTGAAAATCAGACTGTAGGATGCAGATTAATTGCAATTAAATATAAGCAGTTGCCAGCATGTCCAAGCTAGGAGCCTTGGTGCCCAGTGCTCCCTCTGTGATGAGTAGAAGGACAGAAGCTAAGCCTGGTTTGATCTCTGGAGATGCCTTTCCCTCTCTATTGACCACAGAGGAAACTTTGGACAAGACTTCAAACTTTCAAGCCTCAGTAAAAAGTTTAAAGTTAGCCAGGAGACTGCCTAAAGAAATTTTAGTCTTGTTCCTCTTTCTCATTGTTTGTGCAATGTAGTTTAATTGCTATATCCCTTTCTTCAGTGTTAAGAAAAATTTTGGAATTGCTATTTTTGTATTATCATTTTCCTGTGAATCCATCTACCTCTAAAAGTTATTTTAATGGTAATACATGGTATCTTGGCTCTCAGCAAACTTTGTGTCGAAGGTTTAGTACAACCGTGTTGACATTCTGCCAGGCTCTTGGTGAGAGCTGCTTGTAAGAACTCTTGTTGTTGAATCTGATTCACTTTAAGGCAGGTCACAAATCTCAGTCACAGTTCAGTAGATCATCCGGCTTTTATTGTCTGAGTTAGCCTTTTTTATGGCTGGTTTCCAAAGCAGTGTACTGGAGTGTGAGTTCAGAAGAGACCAACTAGGAAACATGAAGTACAGGACTGAGAAGGCACCGTGCTGCTAACGTGCAGTCCTCTGGTTCGGTTCTTGACATTGGCCCTTGCGAATAGCAGCAAATTAAACCATTACAAAATTCATATCATCGTGTAGAGGAACAAAGGTTCTCTGTCTGTTCTGGAGTTTAACGTGTCCGTTATCTTTGCCATCCTCTTAATCAAGAGAAGCAGCTGACAGGAAACATGCTAAATATGACTAGCAGGAGACTGCAGATAGCAAGACTCACAACTTTGCTTCCCTTAAGAGAACGCAAGTGACAAACCCTCAGTAAATTCCCTTTCCATTAAAAATACTTACCCTTGGACTCAGCTAATACTAAACATGGCCTTTCCTGAGATCTTATCATGAAAAATAACTTCGGTCTTCAGAGAAGTAGCCATCAGATTTAGTAATATGCATATATCCACAGCAGTAAGATATACTCCGTTCGGTGCTGTAATACGTCAGAAACAATTCACAGAATAAACGTTGGAATTTTTAAAATACGAGTTTCGGTACTAACATTCAAAAGGATGTATTGCTGTGTACTGCCATCATATTTAATGGTCTGATATTCCATCTACTCACTGAAATCTTCTAGTACAGATAGTAATACTCCTACTCAGAAAATTCTGGAGACTGCTTCTATGTCTATTGTATAGCATACAATTCATGAGTGGAAAAATCCATAAGAAAGCATTTGCAACAGTTACTATAAATATTTATTAATAAAATTGACATAAATTTTATGAATGATATCAACTTACATTATTGTCCACATTTTTCTGAATGTCTTTAAAAGACTGCTCCTTCACTGTAGTATTAGTTTCATCACACATTGTTATTTAGAAGAAAACATTTTAAGCAATCTGCCAGCAATAGCTACATCTTTTTTGTCATATTCGCTGCTGTTTTTCATTACCTGTCAGGTATATTTATTAGGTAGGAAAGTTATAGCGTGTGTTTCTCAACCAGGTATTTGAGAAAAATATCTGTCTCTTAAAGGTATTTACAAATACCTTCGTAAGAGACCATGAAATATAATAGCAATGAAGAAGGTCATAACACTTTTCTGTTATTCTAGAATGCATAGTAAATCTTTTCCTCCTTCTGACATGACCTCCTTTTCTGCTCTTTTTCTGTGCAATAGCCTTCTTTATAATTATTTATTATGTCATGTAATGTTTATGTTAGCTTCAGTCCTTCGGTAACTGTAATATTCAGAACACTGAAATCCCATTTTTATGAGTATTTCTTCTTTTCTATTTCCATAGTGTAGTTTGACATTTTATTTTTTTCTCTCTAATCCTTCCTAGAGCAGTCTGTTTGTTATTTTGGTATTTTATTAGCTCATTATATTTCTTATTTTAACCATTGACAAAGAAGATTCTTGTTCTTTAGAATATAAACTTAATTCTTCTCTAAATTTTACCCCTTTTCATGCCTGAGTTATTAGCTGACGTTTATTTTCCAGACCAGCTTTATAAATTTGTTTTCTTTCCTTTAATTTATAAATAATATAATCAGTTATTTATACATTATTTCCCTAGTGAGTCCTAGGCAGAAGATTTTATTGTCGTCAGATAAGTCATACCACAAGCAGAACTCTATCAGGCAGCTGACACCAGTTAGCCCAGCTAGTTTTTAACCTCTCCTGAGCTGTGACATTGTATCACGCAGTGAATGAACCTGATGCATTGTACAAGTCTGTTCACCCCATTTTGCTGAGCTTGCATTGTTTTGCCTATTGCACCTGCAGTCAGAAGATAGCCTGGAACAGAAAACTGGCTATGAGAGAGAAATACAGTCTAACTTCAGATGTGTAATAACCCTCCATCTACATCAGCTCAGCATCAGTAATTCTACAGGGACCTACTAATAATGTTGGCATTCGTACAACCTGGCTGAAATTTGAGCGGTGTCCACGTAACATTTCAGAATTTGTCCAGTATTTCAGGCAGACTCATATACACTGAAAATACTTTTATATTCAGAACTTAAGTACAAGCAAGAGTTTTGTGCCCTTTGCATTGTTACTAATAATGTCCCATTACTTTCATTTTTTCACAAAAGAACTAGTTTTATATGTATATGACATACTGTCTTCCAGACTCTAATTAAAACTTATTTTTGGTCCTTAGGTGGAAAGACTACTCTGCGGAGATGAGCTCTTAATTAATGCACAGAGATCCTGAAAGTCCCACCTCTCACCAGTAATGATTGACATCCAAGGATACATAAATTACACTAATTGAGCTTTCCATTTCTACGTTTTTCTGCAGACAACTCATCAGAAAAGGTAGGTGAACAGACCAGCATAAGGAAAGTTATTTTGCTGTCATCTGTATTTTCCTGAGGGGGAAAATCTTGCAGAGCTATTGAACGTTTATTACCATGGGTGTCAACTCCTCTCTTCAGTATTTAGATGTAACATTTGCTTTACTATAAAAATTAGCATTTTTAATTCAGTGATGTACACTTGAATAATCACATGGCATTCACTACTGAAAAGCAAGAATACCTTACAAGTCAGTGGGCAACACTTTCTGGGATCCCAAATACGTACCTCATGAATCAAAGTCATTTGGTTTTAAAACAAGATATTTAGCTGTGTAAGAGTGGTGTTTTATTTGTAAATGTTCTCTTAATTTTGACCCGCAGTCCGAAGTACAGATTTTATAGTATTTATTAAGCAATCATTTATTTCTAGGTTTCAGTGTAATACTGTAATAATGAACTTTGCATTTAATTTAACCCTATTATTCTGGAATCAATTAAGATGAAGTCACTGAAGTCACTGAATAATGACTTCTGAGCTGAAGTCCACTGAAACAAAAAGGTACTGTTGAGAACATGGTGGATGGAAAGGAACCAAGAAAAGGTGCTAGAATATATCAGAGAGATATCTGGCAGAGGAATTAAATTGTAAATGGCATATACAAAGTATTAGAATCAATCAAAAAAAAAAATGGAAATGAGGCTAAACATATGCCTACAGAAAGATTTCTCTAGGGTTTAAACAGTAATCCAGGGTGTAATGATGATTTATTTGGTCTCTGGAATCAACTTTTGTCTGTTTTTTTGTCTGATTGTCTGGATAACTTTGAACAGTCTCAAATGAACTTACTAGTTCCTTATTTATAATATGCATTCCTGATGGCTTATAACAAATTTCAGTGAAAACTGAGCTCTTGAAATAGACATGACATTTTCAAGAAAGAAATCTGTCCAGTGTCAGTGTTCATATTTTACATTTACCTGGTATCTATACTCTTTTCTAGAAATGGGAATGAAAGCATTCAAGGTGTATAAAACATTTTAACATATTTCAGAGACAATATTTTAGGATTCTAAAGACAAGCCTACAGTTTAGTTGATGTACTGTGTTTGAGAGTTAGAGGAATTACACTTCCTTGATGAATATCCATACTGGAGAAGATTAAATACTTATTGACATATCTTTAACTTCTGAATAGAAACAGATATAGCTGTTTGTATCTAGATAAGAAGTGAATAGATCTATTGGAAAAAAATATATAAACAGATGTTGTCTGGGGACTGTTTAACTTCTAATTAAGATGTTTGAAAATTGGCCTGCTCAGAAAACTGTGAGGGGTAATTTAAATCGATGCTTACCACAGCAGAAATATCAAATAGCTGTATGCCAAACTCCCAGGATGTTTGAAACTTGATAATTTTGAGGTAGTGAACAAAGAACCTACATTTAAGTTTGTGTTTTTAGAAACAACAGCAAAACAAGACTTGCGAACAGGAGGGAAAAAAAATCTCTAAACGGTGACTGGTTGCGGTGATAGCTAATGCTGCTTAGGAAAAAGACTGCCAGAAAAGCATGAAGGGTAACATTCTTCCCAATCTGGTGTTCCTTCCAAAACCGAGTTGGCACCTTTGTGTGTGGTCACAGTAGGAACTCCTGACTGTTGTATTTCTTTTTTAATTCATTTCATCCTCAGGCTAAGGTCTGATGAGACCACCCTGAATTGTTCAGGTTAAAATGTGTTGCCTGAACACAAATAAGCATAGTGAATTATTTTAAAATAAAGATTCGTAAAAGGACTAAATAGAGAGGGTTTATAAGTCAATCTCCGTATGCTATACTTTGCCCTTGTTCATTCTTCTCTGTCCAGTTACTTCCACTGACTTTTTCAGCTAGGACAAACAATACACTCCCTTCTGAGTTTTTGGGGAAAAGTCTCTTTCATCCCATTCATCAGAAGTGTGGCTGTGAGTTTGCCACCTGTTCATCTCAAGAGTCCCCATTCCTTAGCACTTCCCTGCTTGCTCTGTCTGGTTTATTTTCTATTTTCTGTTTTCCTGCCTCGGATTCAGGTGCTTTTCCCCATGAGCATACACAGTTGATCGAAGGGAAATAATTCATCTTCTAGAGGATCTCACGTAGTAGTAGTAACGAATAGACAAAACTTTCCTTTCTATTGCCCTTCTTAAAGAAGATAATCTGCAATAATATACACTACCCTGCAAACAAACAAAGCTGAAATACGTCCTTACACCCTTCAGCCTAAAAACTTCCCCAGTGAATATTGGAGCCCAGCAATGTCTGATGAATCTCTCTGCTTCTGTGTTGGCCTACGGAGGAAGTTGGGCTAAAACCAAGTATTGCTGGGATTCTCCAAACTGCATGTGCTGGAGCTGAGCAAAGAAGGAAAGGTTGTTTGGTCTTGCAGTAAAAAAAAAAAAGGGCATTGTTACACTAGGTATGAGTCATCTGGTCCTTACAGTTTCCCTTGTTTTTGTTGTAGTTGCAGCTGTTTTCTCGCCAGCTGCAGCACAAAGGTTAAAGAGAAAGGGATTGAAAGGAAAAGTAAAACCAGGATTGAATAAGGCATGTGCTGGACAGAGAGGTCCAGCGAGTAAAGGAGTACATCGATTTTTGCAACATCCTTCTTGTCTCCAACAAGGTTATGAAAATGCATATTTTTTGTGAAAGAAGAAAACAAACTGGAAATATGGTAGCAGGGACCTAGAGTTCAGTTCTTTATACTTCTTCCAATAAAAATGTGAGGTAAAAGTGAAACAAAATTTAAATACAGAGTTAAGAGTACAGAGATAGAAGTAGGTCTTTTATTAGAATTCCCACAGTGTCACTAATTAGCATGTAATCCCAACTCCACAGAACGTCTTTAAGTTAACAGCTCTGGAAAGGAAAGTTTGGTATAATTTCATTTTCTTTGTGACATAACTCTTCAGACAAAATAACACACTGTACATTTTTGTATTTATCTGTAAGCTGTACTGTAATTGTGATTCCTGTATTGCATGTATGGAGACATATGGAGACATCTAGGTATTCACTGAATTTTTCTCTTTATTGCTGGTGAGTTGGAAAGAATATGCACTCTGATTTGCTGCTTCGAGAAAGTTGAGTTGTTTAAAACCTGAGCAGTTTGGTAGGAACAAAATGCGTGAACTTTTGAAGGAGAGCTAAGATGAAACTTGGGTGCAGGGTCACAAAACAGGAGGTGGACTGCTCTCTACTTCTGTACAATATAATACAGACACTAATCTGTCAGGGTCCAACTTCATTATCTTGTCTTCAGAATTCATGTATTTTTATACTTACAAAATGGCAATAGCTCACTGTAAGTTTCACTAGACTATATCTGCTGAAATATTTATTACCAGGAAACGTAAGCATACATGCAGAATGTTGGCAACTGTTCTAAACTGTAGTTAAAATGTATTTTGTGCTAATTCAAAATAATAATTCTAGCTATACCACCAGCTTTAAGGATCATAGCAAATGTTAAATCAACTGAGAACAATGTATACTTCTTGCTTATGATAATGAATTAGACATTAATGATAGGTATTTCATTTTAAATAGTTGCAACAATAAATTATTCTCAGGATAACATGGTAGAGCCTAGTCTCCTTTGGCTTTTGGAACCAGTGAAATAACAGAACATCAGTCAAGTTAATAAAGTGTGCCATTTTTACACATTCTGCATGTGTACATAAACTGCCAGCATATGATCAAAGACTGCAGCTGTTTCAGTTATATCACAGTCACATCATAGACATTTTATAGTTACAGCAGAGATAGAGTTCCAGGGACAACCCAGTCACCTTGCAGACTTACAGAGTTCAATGCAACCTCATTAAATTGCACCTTGATATTATATGAAACTTGTAGCACATCTATCAGGTACGATATATATAATTTCTGTATTAATTTTTTTTGTATGCATTGCCTTTATGTCTTCTCATGAAATCCAGGCTTTTGTTCACACAAAAATTCAGAGTTCCATGGTTGCGTATTTTAATATTGAATTGGTAATTGCCAAAAGTAAAGGATTATTAATAGCCAGATGGCTATGTTGAATCTCACACTTTAAGGCAGTGTGAAGGAATTAATAAAATAATGAATATTAATTAAAATAATTATATTGTAAGCTGGATTATTGAAGCATGTTTTCCAAGCTAGTAACACGTTTTCTGTTTCACCTGGTGGATGAGTGTTTCACTTAAGTCAGTGAGCTTTCCCATTAACTATTACAAAACTGGAATTTCACCTAGTAATCTAATACGTTTTAATAACAATTGATGACCTTTTCTATATTATCAGTTTTCAGTATGAGCAACATCAGAGAGAGAGAGATCTTAATGGGAAAATAATTCAAGGAGTTATTCCTGAAAAAATATGTTTCATGAATTAGTTAATGTTGAATGCAGAATTGCTAACTGCTGTATTGGAACCAAATTAAACTGCCAGCAACCTTGTCCTGAGTTTTAAAGACACTATAACCTAAGTCTCATTGTTGGTTTAGTTCCACATTATCATGTAACAAAAAAAAGTATAAGTTTTCCATTTAGGTAGCTAAGCAGTATGACAAATATATAAGCAGCCAGCTAATCAGAGATCTGAATCCTAGTATTTTTGCAAGGATTAATTGCTGAAGCAAAATGAAGCAAAAAATACCCCAACAGTTTATTAAAGGAGCAGCTCTAACAAAAAATACAACCTTGTGTTCTTATGTACTTATCCCGTACGTGTTCTTCACACTTTACAGATAAAGAAAGAAGCAGATGTGCATTTGTTCTGATAGTTTTCAGTGCATGTACGAAATAGAATGTGTTGTAAAACTAAAATATATTAGGTTGGATAATAATATATTATGGTAACAGTCAAATTGCTCGTCGTGTCGTGAAGGGTTATGCTTTAATTAAGCAATAAGGCATGATAGGATGTGAATTACAATGTAATAATTCTTGTCTAGTGTATTGTTAGGCAAGAGGCCAAAGGACTAGTGCCACTGAATGCTGCAGGAATGAATTATTATGCTGTAATTTAAACAATGCAATATCATCTTGCAATCATTGTAAAATACTACATTTTAAATGATAAAAATTACAAATTATAATTTTTCTATACATAGTTATTCCTCCAATAAAATATCTTGTTGCCAAGGCTATTATGGAAAAGAGAGATTTCTCTATTATTGTACTTAGATGGCAATTAAACTCCAAAGAGTATTGTTTCTGGGAGATCTGAAGGATGCTATTTTGATATCATCTTTCCAAAAATAAAAAGAAGACACACAGCCCTGCAGAGTTTGAACAAATGTTCTCTATCTTTCTTTTCACTGGACAGAACTAATGTACAATAATTAAAGTCAGAGCTTTGTGAAACTCGTCTTTCCTGGAAGCCTTACATTTAGTGGAGGCTTTGTTATCATCTCTTTACCTTTTGAAAGCATAATTTTTCTTCTTCGCATTCTTTTTATTGGCACCTTTTCTGAAGACACCTCATTTATAAAGCCCTTCAAATTCATCTCTCAGACTGATTGTTAAAAATACATACTGCATTTTTCTATGATTTTTTCTCCTGAACATCAAAGAAGTCAATAGGAGGAGGACAAAAACACAGGAATGTGTGAGCTCCTGTATTATATTCTATGCTACAAAGCAGAAAATAGTAGGTACTGTAAATAGTGGGAAATGTTTAAAAAAGTTATGAGTTCTGATATTTTTCTGCGTTTTCATTGCTTATGTATATATCAATATATACTTGGGTATCAAAACCCATGTAGTTGACTTTTCTAATGCATGATGTTTATGTCTACTAAGAAATAATACAATATTGTCCATTTTGCAAAGTTATTTCACTGTTTACGTCTGACTAGAAGAGGTTCAACCTCAGTTAAGGTCCATGCCTTAATTGAGATGTGTGTACAAGCTGATTTTTGAGAGAAATTGGAAACCTCATCCCCTGATGCATATATTGTTTGTAGCTGAGTAACATCAGTCAAGTTAGTGGTCTGAAGAAACTGTTTCTTCTCCATTGTGAGATTCAACAGAACTGGACTAAAATGAGCTTTTTTTTCACTGTTTACCATTGGTTTACATCACTGCCACAAAAGCAAACAGCTTCCAGAAGCCACAGCTCTGCAACACAGTATAACTCCAGTCTCAATCTTTCCCTGTGTTCCACAGTCTTTTTTTCAGTTGCATCTTCCTGTTCAATCTGAAGATGACTGTTGTCTAATCCACTACTGAAAATCAGATATGGGATCAATTTGCTAGTTGCTTTTTCACTCCTTAGTTGGTTGAAGTTTGTTGTCCTTAAGTAAAATCATAATTTGCCAGTTGACTTAATCACACTACAATTTCTGTACTTCCTTTCAGTGTTGCAATATTTACTGTGGTTTTACTAACAAATAATGTTTAATACTTTTTTATGTCATCTCTTCTGTATAGTAGTGTAGCTGTAGCAGTAGTAATAATAGGTGTTATGTAAGAAGAAAGTTAGTGTTTAGGTCTATACACAAAAAAAGAGACATTTTTTTCCATAACACTTGCAGCAAATTTGTCTTCAAAGGATTCTTTGTACCTTAAGAAAGTCTGTCACTATGACAGAGTTCACAGAAAGAAACAATTGGTTTAATTTTCAAAACAGTTAAGTAGCTGCCTCTTCTTTCTAAGCACAATTCATCTAAAATAAAATGTATCGCACAGTCAGCTGACAAATTTGCATTTGATTTGATAGTGATTAGGAGGGCATTTCTACTTGTTAGCTTTGAGCCAACAGTTGTCTTTAATCTGAGACTGCAGTCTAGATATGTGTTCACACTAGATTATTCATCACTAAAACATTTTTAATGCCTCTAACTCCTACAAACTGTTTGATGTTTTTACTAACTTCTTCCATTTTTGTAATACACAAATGTGTAAATACTCCATAACTTTTCAGGAAAAATAAAACAGTAACCGAAAATGTTCAGGGCAAAGGATAATAAACTGCCAGTTGAGGCTTCTCAGTTTTTCAAAATAGAAGTGCTTTTGAGATTTGATTAGCAATGACATATTATGCGACAAAAGAAGAAAAAGGATTTAGAAATGGAAACTAAAAATAGTTGTGTAGTAATTTAATAACCTGGCAGATTTTATTCCATCTGTTAGGAAGAGTTTGAAAGCCATTTCCTGCTGCCACTCACACTGCAGAAGCTTCAGAGTTCAGAGATGGAATCAAATACCTGATGTGAAAATCTGCTATTATGATTCATATCCAAAGATTCATATCAATATCCTTGCCTAGAATATTGTGCAGGGTTATTTAAAAAAGATAAAGTGAAGCCAAAAGTTTTGGATTATTATCTGTCTTATTGTAGATATCACACCTTGGGGTGAAAAAAAGACCAAACATATTCTTCCCTTGTGATTGACAAAAATTATTGGAACTATTCTACCTGACTGGACAACTCAAGAAAGCATATTTCTCGTATAGGTGGTCCAGTATTCAAATATTCAAATATTTGAATTCAAATTTTTCAAATTCCACAAACTTACTTTCAGGGTGACAGGACAGTATTATCTTGATCTGTCCTTTATTGCCATACAGAACTGATAAGCAAACTGGGGGAAGGCAGAACATTATGGCAAATTATGTGGACAGAAGGTGTGAAGGAGAACGTGTGGTGTAACCTTTAGCTGACGAACCGGCCTTCCATCTCACCGTAAATTAGTACTGACACGCACTGTGTTCTAACAATAGGTTAGCTGCAACAACCCACATGTACTTGTCTACACCTGGTTAGATAGCTATAATCGGATATTTCTAGATGATATCTCACAATTGTTTGATAGACAGAAGAAGACGTTGATTCTTTTTTGTCTTTACTAATAGAAAATCTGTAACGCTCCCACTAACATTAATCTAAATTACAGTATCAGATGGCAAAGCTTCTCTTCACTGGGGGAGTAAGAATGTAAGTTAGAATTGGACATGGGTAAGTGGTACAAACTGCCATAATTGCTAATAAACCCTTGTTACAAGGAAAGGATCTTTTGCATTTGGTCATTCAGAAACAATTTTGATGAAGCACTGAAACTTCGCTATGAACTTGACCATTGTTGTTTGTTTGTTTGTTTTTTCTGTTTCTAAACTGGTCAGAAGAAACACAGATAAATGTGTTCATATCTGAAAATGTACAACTAATCTAGCTTCATGTTAGATTAAATCTTCATGAAAAATTAAAACCCTTATGTAATGTACTTTCCACCATTCACACATACTTGCATGCTTTTTGCAAGTTTTAAAATGCTCTGTTGCAAGATTTTGTTTTATTTCACCTGAAATCACTTGTTAGAAAATGAAATAGTTCATTTTAATCAAAATATAAAGGAGTGTTGATAGTAGTGTTTATTTCAATTTCTTTTTAAAAAAAATTCACCCCTATTTTTCAGGAACTTTTTCAGGCACATGATGGGAAATGGCATGATTTATTAAGTTCTGAGCACTGTATGAGAGGCCACTTAGTGTCATATCAAGTGCTGGTTCTACAGGATGGACATCTGTGCAGATGTTTTCAGAACTGGGCTTGAACAGTGGTATAAGGATATAAATTCTTGTGCTACATTATTGATCCACAGAGCTATCTGCTCTGTCAGGATATACCTGTCTTATATACTGCCCAGTCCATGCAAAGACGTTGTGATATTTACAAATACAGGTCGATTAAAATAGCACTGGTGTTAATGATATTCACAAACATAAGAAAATCTCTCATTGTAAAGTTTCATGCTAACATCTTTTATCATTGTTTGAGATTAGCCTGCTGGAGTAATTAAAACTTAATAGTACTAGATTACTGTGCTAAAGCTAAACTCACGGTGGGTTAATATGTTTTCGTATTGAAATCAATTTTTTGTCCCAGTGAACAGGCCTTGGACTTAATAAGACCAGCTCAAGCAAGCCAATTTGTTAATGTGCAAGATGTGATTTGTCTGTGCTGTCTGGGCTGCTGAAAAAGGATGTGTAACTAGCTGTAAGCAAAAGGACTCTTAGAGTTGACCTATATGACCTTCAGACTTTAAGTAGAACATGAACAGCAGTTTCAAAAAATACACCTAAAACTAGCATGAAGACATAGGTTCCCACATGGAACAGAAAAGTTGATATGTTCATACAGAGTTTCAATATATGGATCAGATACATGTATTTGTATTTAATTGGTGCTGATTTGTAACAGAAAGGCATATGTTGGACCTTTCCTTTGTACATGGCTTATTTTATGCATTCCTCCCCTCACCCTTTGACCCAGCATTAAAATTTGCACAGGTATACCATCTGATACAGCATTTACTTCTATCACTTTATTTTGATGTCAACAAATGGACCCCAAACATGACTTTTTTGCATATGCATCCATATTATACCAAAGATTTCTAGAAAGACCTAACAAGAAATTCAGAATGTGAATACATGTGGATACCTGGAATACCTAAAAAGGTAATCTTGGAGAAAAAGAAATATTTTAATATTCCTAATGATGCAAAAGATATGACAGTTTAAAAGTGATCTCAGGCATTGCATTCGTATTATTTAGCTAATCTTTCTAGTTCCTTTTAACCATGTATCAGACAATTGATCAGATCAAGGCAGATTTTAGCCTTTTCATTTATAAAGCAAGTATTTTTTACATCTCTGACTGTGTGTTGTACACCTCAAGGTGGTCTGAACAGCCAGTAGGAGTAATAGAGGTGATTAAACGTTGTCACAGGGGGTTAGATGTGGTGCTTTCTTCCCACGTGACAGGCTGTGACAGTCAAACAGCACTGAAGCAGAACAAACGACAGCAGCAGTTTGCTGCGAGCAGTGCTACTGTCACAACTCCTGCTAGAAAGCTAAATGCTAGATATTCAACTCAGGGAAGTTTCAAATAGACAATGCAAATTTTAGTTTCAAAAATTTCCCCACAAGTAAGTAGTGACATGCATTAACTGCAGAGTGATTGTGTTCTTACATGAGTGACTGTCCAATGTCATATGCTGGTCGTGAACATAGTTTGTGAGCGATGCTGTTGATCCATTTACATTTGTGCTTAGCTGTTCTTGTTACGTGAAGTCTGCCTTGTTTTGAGAATGCTGGCATTCTAATATAATTAGAATGAAGGCTGTCATTGCTCTTTAAGGACTGCATGTGTTTGTTACTCTGAGTAACTATGTACAGGATGCTATGAAAACCATGTACTTGACTGAGCCCAGGATAAAATCACATATATTCAGATCTATCATACAAGCTTTTCCATTCCTGAATGAAAGGGACTGTATGGGCACTTCAAAACAGTGAACTTAGAATTTTTAGCAGATTTCTTAAAAGGCAAAAGCTAACCAAGAAAATGCACCCTAAAATTCAGTCTTTTCAAGTATAACATTCCAGGCTTTTGTAACACAACAGAAGAGGAAGATTTTACAGGAGAAGAAAACTAAACATCTTAGTAGTCCACATAAGGGAGTGGCATACTGTGAATATTTCTTCTCATACTTTAAAATAAATTTAAACTGTTGCAAACACAGAAGAAGAACCGTAGTGTGAACCTACATATGTGTGTATTTAAACCAATAAAAACAGATAGAAGGGTTTCTGGAAAAAAATTCAAAAGAACTTCTATGAAATGAACAGAGAGCCAATATAGGTAAGAATGTTTTCATTATTCTAATATACTTCCTTTTCAACTAAATAAGAGTTATGCTTACATTTCTTACTGCTCGAATGTAAGTAATATAAGTAAAAAGTAATTCTGAATAAATTCTGCCTTGAAATTCTCAAGTTGCAGTTTGTTGCTGCTAGCAATAAGGCTAGATGGAATTGTCTCATTTAGCTGTGGATGGTTAAGGAGTTAAAGGTTACAGCAATGTAGTTGAGGTTGCACTGAAAATGTCCATTTCAGTGGGACTAAACCCGTCCTTTCATACTTCTTTATTTAAAATTAGTCCCCAGTTTTGCCATTTCTGTTCAGAGGTTATTTTAACCATAAAAGGCTTAATTTTTAATTGTACTAGTCTTCCTTAAAAAGACGGTTAGCAATGAGTTTTTAAACTTTTTTTTTTGCACACTTCATATTTCTTTCTATTTGTGCTACCTCTAGATATTAAACATGTAAAACTTTACATGCAATGTCCCATTTTCACATATATTCACACATCATAACTGCCCAAACAGGGACCTCTGTTTCAGTTTTAGAATGAATTAAGCAAAATCCTGTCTCATTAAGGCAAGAATCACCAAGGCTTGTCTTAAATCTGGTCATGTGCATCCATTCTTCAGTGTGCTTCCCTCACATTGCTGGGCATGTTGCCTTCTGGCAGCTCCTGAATTGTGCTTCTCCATTATACCAAAAACAGTAACAGCTGTGATAACATTTACCAATTGAAATACTAATATGACACTCCACTCTTTCAGTGCAAGAGCGATCCATGCTGAAATATGAGTTCAGTTTCTTGGACATACCTGTCCTTTCCTCATCCCTTTAATGCCCTTGTTCCTGATAGGAGTTGAGACATGCTGGGAGGGAAGGATTTGTAGGCAAAAATGCCTGAGAAACTATATAGGGAGCATTGTTTCCATCTGGTGAACATTGCGTGGTTCGCCAGAGAAAAACTCAGACCCATCTGTCTTTTCTGGGTATGTCAGAAGAGGTTGCTCTCTAATAAATATTACCAGTGTTCTGGACGGCACTGGGAGTGGTTTTGAGATGAAGTGGGACTTTCAGCAAGCACTAGTAAATTAGAAGTTGCTTTTTAGAACACCATTTCAAATGCCAGTGTCTTTTCCTGTCACATCTCTTCCCAGATTTTTGCAGACCCCAAAAGGGTTGGCCAGTGGATGGCATAATGTGGTTAATGTGTCACTGAGCTAGGACTTCCGCCTCATAAATCAAGATGGGTTTACAAGAAAGAAAGAGGATAATGGTTGCCTCAAAAATTTCCCCCAAATTCAAAAATGTTAATACCAACCTCAACAAGATTAACGTCCACTTTTTAATTTCTATCCATGAAATTATTACCTAAAATGTAAGATTAGGCATTTGAGAGTCATTCTGAGAAAACAGATGTAACCATTTCGTTAAAATAAAGGAAGCATCTTAAAGAGCAGTACAGAGCTTTTTCACAGAGCAGTGTAATTTCTTTAAAAAGCTGCAGCTTTTAAACAAAAGGTCTAGAGGAGGTGATGTCAATATCAGTATTAAATGGTTTTTAATTAGTGAAATTAAGTTAATAAAAGTGACAACAGTTGAGTACAGAGTAATGATGTTTAGAAAGCTACTCAGCAGTTTGTTTGAAATAAGTCATTAAAGTCATGATTTAGATGTCCAGGCTTGCCTACCCATCACACAAGCAGTTAATACAAAGCATTCTATTTCACTGTTATGAAAGAAAAAATATATATTTTTTAAAGAGCTGTAAATTAGGTTGTGCTGGAAGCATCCATTTTCTTGCCTCCATCACTGCCAACTCCCACTGTTTTCTTTGATATATGATTTGCAGACTACTATTATCATTTATGTGTTTTACAATTACTACGAATGACACCTCCCCTTCCTCAGCCCTAAGCCACAAATCTGAAGTGAATAAATGCTGTTTATTGTGACAGTCTGCCTTTTGTCTGTGGAACAATGACAAACTACACCACTGACAGCCAGTTGCTGTTTTTAACTACCACTCTCTAGCTCAGGCTTCGAGTGTTCTTCAGAATGCGACAATAGACAATTTTAAATAAAATAAGTGAAAATATATTGCATTTGTTTAGCATGCCGTGACACAATTGTCCAATACATTGAGTAAACAAGAAGAATAGATGACATAAGCATGGTAGTTTTTAGTTCTCTACATTTCATTGAGATTTGTACAACCGTGGTCATCTCAAAATTTAGGTATTAATTAATGCCTTTTAGTATTCATCATTTTATGTTATTCATATAGAGAATTGCCTTTTGAGTGGAGTGGAGTGAAGTGAAGGGGGAGAAATAAAGGGTGCTCTTTTCATTATTTGTGAAATCTAAGAACATTTCTATTCACTCTGCCTGAACTCTTCAACATAGCTAAGGCAGCATGCAGTGACTTTATCTGTAAGAAATTTGTAAATGTCTTCTGACCTGCAGCTAGCAGGTTTTTAAGGGATGTTATGACTTCTTTAATATCTAATTGTACCTAGTAGAGCAGATTTAATAAGTAAATCAGTTCTTCTGATTTAACTAAACCTGTCTTCTATCTAGATGCAGACTTGTAAATATGCCCATGTATTTATTTGGTGTCGTTTTCCTTAAATCAGAGTTTGCACATGAATGTGACATTTCATCTTGAAACCAGATGTTATCCTTTTTTAAACACCACATCTTCCCCTTTCACATACCTGGTACATACGTGTGCATGCACACACAGTGCGCACACACGCACACATGCAAGCATTCAACAATGCTAATTTCTAATACTTCTTTAATGTATTTGTCTGTGTTTATGTACATAAATAAATGCTGCACTGCTTTTTTACTTCACTGGCTAGACACAACAACATCGCCATGGATTTCCTGGCATTTGTATTATTGACGTAGAATGTTGTGGTACTTTTAATAATGGAAGAGCAATGTCTAGTGTTTAAATTAAATCTTTATTCAGTGCATAAGGCTAAACATGCCCTCTATCTGACCCAAAGGATTTTTTTTTTTTGCTTAATTATGTGTGGTACAGTAATATAGGTCTTTTAAAATTCGTCAGTTTACTTGTGGTGTTTTATTTTTTTTCCTTTTTCTTAATAAATATCAAAAACAACAGAGTGAATATGAGCAAATTTCAGGTCTGCATTGGCACCGACAGCTTGTAGAAAATACATTTCTAAATGAAGAGACATAACATATAGTCTTACTTGGAATTTCAGATAATTTCATACATTAAAAACTGCAGTTAATTTTTTTATGCGTATATCGGATGAATAATTTGCATTCTGCTCTTCAACTATCTGTGTCACCTTTCTTATTATATTTTTTTTCTCCTTTCATTTTCCCTTTGATGTCTCCTGTACCTGTTTTGTTTCTTAGACTTCCTGTCTTCCTCCTTGCAGAAATGCCTGGCTACATTCTCAATATAGTTTTCTGCCTGTTAAATGAAGGGATTTTTTTATTTTGTTTTTTATTTTCAAATAAAAAGCTAAGAAGTAGAGAGCAAGGTAGCTCAGAGTTCACAGACTTTTGCCCTTGCAAGAGAGTCATTACTCCAGGATTGCAGTTTTTATACTGATACCCAGAGAAAACCCTTGAAGAAAACCTGTGAAGAAATGCAGCCTCTTTGTATACTGTATATAGAAAACATAAATTGATAATAAGTTCATCTGTGGATCCAGAAAAGAGAAATAATATCCTTGTATGGTTAGAAGAACTGTTGGGAATACTTCTTTGAGAATAAAAAAATGGTAAAATACATTAAAATATCGTGCAGCAATATAAGCCTGAAAATTTTCTACTGACAGGTAGAGAGCCTTGTGTATGTTTTCTGGGGGTAAGAAGTCAGAATTGCAATGAAGTTCCCTTCCCAAAGGCTCAGCGCACACTAAACTCGAAAGAAAAACTCTTCTAATGCCGGTCATTCTAGCTTACGAATTTTATGGCGTTGGACAGCATGAAATTAATGAATGAATCACACAGCATAACAATGCATGAAATCAAGAACAGGCATATATATTCAGTAAGGAAAGCCATTTTGACATTCTCTCTAGGTATTCTAATTTAATAGAGAACATTTCATCCTCTTGCATTGCCTCTTGGCTGCCTAAATAAATACCCATTTGAACAAACAGCATTATGCTCATTCATACAGCTTAAGTATCCTTCCTAAAGACATAAACTGTAGTTTAGCTATTTCAGATAATATCTAGGTGCTGGCCATTACCTAGCAATAATAAGCTACTTGCCATCAGTAGAGCTATCCAAACGTTAATGGGTTCCTTTAGAATCTGGAGATTAGTTAAGCTTTCGCGTCAGTTATTCACAGCTGTATGTTGATTTATTTATTTTTACTTTCACTATAAATTTTAACAAGATAATTTAAGAAATTCTCCTCATTAGTCATTTCCTGAATATTTTAATTGACACAGTTATTGATAGTTAAAAACAAGAGAAAAAATGTTTACGCAAGCACAATGGATTCTTTCTCAAACCTTTAGTACAAAGCACGTAGCAACCACTGCCTGTGATATTTAAGAATAAAATCTAAAATACAGAAGTTCAGAATTAAGCAGGTGTTTACTGTCATTTGAATGTATACAGAGTGATTGATAAATACTAATAACAAGGTCAGTAAACCTTACGCAACAGGTGTTTTATTGATTTTAACACAGAGATGAGGCTTTTTGCTGATACAGGAGTGAGGCTTCTCGCTTGCTGGGAGCTTCTGTCATCAATAACAAAAACTCCACAAAATAAATAGTTTGGCCTGCAATTGTTTGGCTTAAGCTTTCATCGGGAATGAAACAGTAAATTCTAATTATTGGTCTTTAGGTCTCTGATGTACTTTTACACATTACAAGCTATGTAGATATGATGGATTCACATGAACATAAAACTTCAAGAGTTACAGTGATCTGATTACCTTTGCTATTTCTCAAACCTACAGAGAATGTGCAGTTTCACATAGATGCGGAATAGGTTTCAATTAGATTTAAACAAGCTACAATAGTGAAGCTGCTATTCCACATTTCTCTTACTTGTGAAACTGATTACTCAGAGTAGATGTGGTCGCTTGCAGAATATCAGTCCAAGGGGATCCTTCTTCAAAAGCAGAAAGGTTGAGGTCCCTTCCTTATAAAAGAGCCGTGTCTCTTCTCAAGCACTCTTGCCCAGTCATTTTAGCTGTAGAAGCTAGAGGCGATCGGCTCTGGGGCAGACGTGTTCTGCAGCGGAGCGGGGCTCGAGGCAGGCAGGGGTTTTTCCTGCACCAAGGCAGCCGAGGGAGCCGCCAGGCCCCGGCAGCCCTCGCGAGGGCGGCTGACGAGGCGTGGGCAGAGCCAGAAGCGCCCCCCCACGTCATACAAAGGCGGCCCCTCAGGAGCGCGAGCACGGCAGGTCACTGTCACCCGTTTTCCAACGTTGGTTGTAACGTGCTCGCGAAGAGCCCAGCCACGGCATCCACCCGGCACAAAGCCACGGCCTCTGCGTCACTTGCGGCCTCTCCCGCCACAGCTAGCGATGTGGCTACCCAGGCAGAGGTCTCGGGGAAACACGCGGCCGTTCCAGGTATGGAAGCGTGCTCTGCCATCCCTGAGACAGACTCACCAGGCAGCCACTGCACAAGAGACAAAGGTTCCCCCGTCCCACCAGGCGGTAGGAGGGGACCTGGGACATGGGGGGGAATGGAAGCAGGTTTCTGCTC
>VXAA01007488.1:83041-158782 GCA_013399115.1 Anseranas semipalmata
GTAGCAAGGAGAAGTCCAAGGGCAATCAAAAGGGACTTTAGGGCTTTGGGGTGACTGGTTAAAGGATCAGGGGCACAGGTTGTGTTTGCCTCTGTCCTTCCAGTAGCAGGCATCAACATCAACAGGCAGACTCATCTCATCAATACGTGGCTCCGAGACTGGTGCCACCGGCAGAACTTTGGGTTTCTGGATCACGGGAAGGTCTACGCGACACCAGACCTGCTGGCACCAGATGGGGCGCACCTCTCTCGGAGGGGGAAAAGGCTTTTTGCCCAGGAGTTAGCACTGGAACAGGCTCCCCAGGGACGCAGTCACAGCACCAAGCCTGTTGGAGTTTAAGAAGTGTTTGGACTGTGCTCTCAGACACGTGGTCTGAATTCTGATTTTTGGGTAGACCTGTGTGGAGCCAGGAGTTGGACTCGATGATCCTTGTGGGTCCCTTTCAACTCGGGGTATTCTATGATTCTTCAAGTGCGGCCTTCCAGTACCTGAAGGGAGCGTATAAACAGGAGGGGGAACGCCTGTTTACACACGTTGATAGTGATAGGACAAGGGGGAATGGTTTCAAACTAAGACAGGGGAGATTTAGGTTGGATATTAGGAGGAAGTTTTTCACTCAGAGGGTGGTGAGGCACTGGAACAGGTTGCCCAGAGAGGTTGTGGATGCCCCATCCCTGGAGGCATTCAAGGCCAGGCTGGATGTGGCGCTGGGCAGCCTGCTCTAGTAGTTGGCAACCCTGCCCAGAGCAGGGGGGTTGAAACTAGATGATCTTTAAGGTCCTTTTCAACCCATGCCATTCTATGATTCTATGATTCTATCTGTATTCAGCCCTCCTCACCTTCTCCATTCCCCTCTCTAGTTTAATTAATTGCAGAACTGGACGGCATGGGATCAATGAATGAATCCTATTTCAAGTGACAATACATTACTTTAAAAATAGGAATATACAGCCATTTTGACAGTCTAGATTTGGTATTCTAATCTAATAGAAAAGCTTTCATGCACTTACATTGCCTCTTAGCAGCCTAAACAAATCCCCATCTGTGAGAGTAGTACTGTGCCAATCATATAGTACTATGCTCTTTACGCTTCAATTTAAACATATAAAGCAGGTTTTCAATTATAAATTTATTCCTCTTCCTGAAGTTTCCTTGGACCCTGCACACACTATAGGTATAAATTAAGAGAAGTAATAACAAAACTGTGTAAAATACCAAACAATAGGCCATTAATTCAGACCCCTTGCACTGCCATGCCAATAATCATAAAATCAGTTTCCTAAACAAGTCACTTGAAGCTCCTGTATGGATAGACTATGTTGGTATTCATCATGACAAGTTGTACTGAGTATTTTTTTACCCTTTTTTTTTTTTTTGTCAGTTACTGTGAGTATTCTGTGAGTGCTACCCTATGCCTTGCATTTGTAGATTTTACTGGAATGTTAGCATGCAAATCAACCACAAACAACAGCAGAAGAAAGGCAGACACAGGATTTGACTTGTGACTACCAGACAGACTGATTTTGCTGCAAAGTTGCCTTAGGTATCACATCAAGAGCTCACAAAAAGTAAAAAACACCTTCTGCACTGAATATGACTATAATTAGTACAATCACCAAGATGAAAAGGAATGTCTCTTCAGCCATTTATAGTGTCAGTTTAATTCCCGATCTTAAGCTGTGAAGAAATTACTACGTGAAGTCCAAACTAGCGTAGCAAAACAAAAAAAAAATCTCAGACAAGCAGTCATTTTATAGCCTGAAAAACAGAGGAAGGAAACAAAAAACACAGAAGCCTTACAAGGTTTGCCAGAGATTTGTTACTACCAGTTAATTTTACATACAGAATATCAGAAGCTATTGTCTAGAGGATCCAGAAGGTTCAGAAGCCTTCTGGTTAAATTCACAGTCTGATATGAGAACGTATTGAGCATATGTATTTTGCATTAACTTCAACTGTAAGAAGGGTGCTATAGTTTGTTATGTTTTTCTAAAGGATGTCTTACCGCTAAATACCTAAATTCTGTTGATGCCAGTGGAAATCAGTCACTAAATACTCTCAAAGATTTTCAAATAGTTTTTCTGTGTTGGCAAGTACTTCCTGTGCCTTTACTAGTAAGGAAAATTATAAAACCTAGGTCCATATGTGGTCATTAGAAAGTGAACCTCAGAAAATGCAATTTAAGGAAACATAATAAAAATAGAAGGTTTATCTACAGATATTCTTTCTTTGATTAGTTTTTCATCAGCATAAGAAGCCACAAAATACCCATAACTTGATTTTGCATTCTAGTACTGTCCTCAGAATGCTCGGGTGTTCTCCAAGCACAGGAGCGGTGTAGAATTCCCAATGCAAAGAGATTTACAGATAAAAAATGAAGGATAAGAAGATTAGAACTAAAATATATGCCAATTTTGTAGAATATATAATGAAATCCCTATTAATGTGTAGCCTTGACTATGAAGTTTCAGCATGGATCTCTCAGTCTTTGCAGAGGATTTGAACAATCTTTTTGGAGTAATTACATAAATATGCAAAGGAAATCTCTTAGTTTGCCTGTGTTATCTTGCAGAAGCTTACTGAAAATGACAAAAGAAAGAAGAGTCTGGAAGAAAGCTAATAATTGCATTTCTCCAGAATATGCACCAGAATTGTTGCTGCTAAAAACCCAGAGGAGGGAGCAGTTTACTGTGGAGGAAGTATTTGCCAGTCATTAAAGGTTATGTGGACTACTGAAGACTAAGGAAAGTTAAGAGGAACACCAAAACAACCTAGCACATCCAGAGAAAATAAGTTCAACAGTAGCTGATGAAATTTGTCCTCCCTGAGTGTGGAACAGCACACACTGCAGTGAATGAATTACAGTCTCCATCATGTACTTTGGGATTCTGATTAGTTATAGTCTCTCAGGACAAAGATCTAGGCATCACTGTAGACAGCTCAATGAAGACATCTGCTTAAAATGTATCAGAGGTCAAAAAAGTGAATAATATTTAGGCTGTGTAGGGAATATGATGGAAAATATTACAATGTCACATAAATGGATGTACCTCCCTACCTTGACTGTTAAATTCCATTTTGGTCAACTCTTCTGTGAAAATGATATAGAGGGGAAAAGTGAAGGTTAAACAAGGGCATATATATTTTCCTCCAGCTTAGAAGGGAGCAAAGTAGAAAGAATCACAACGTTCTGAATAGTAACCAAAATCTCAACTAGATGTTTCCCTTTGTTCAATCTTAATAAAGAGATAACTAGAGACATGTATTTTTATGAAATGTATGGTTTGTCTTTAGCACGTAGCACCTTTTTGTGTCTTTCAATTTAAGATTTGTGATAATGTTTAATTAAATGCTACACATCTGGGAGTAAGAATTGAGCATTTAATACTGGAAGAAAAATACAGATAAAACTGAGAATTCATGTTGTAAAACATGATGTCATTGTCTATTGTGTCCTAGAATTGCATCGTTCCTGTGTGGTTTTAGTCAGAGAGGAGAGTTAGGTATTTTTCCTCAGTAATCCACTATTAGTTTCTACTGTTCAACTCAAATGCCTTGTCTGTTTTTTCCTCTTTTCACAAATTCAAGACATCATGTAGGTTTAACCAAAAAAAAAAAAAAAAAAAAAAGCCACTAATTAAATATTCCACTGTATTTTGTACAAAACTGCCAGTATAATGGTAAACCTTTGCTCAAGTAAAGCTTGGATATGTGTTTTCTGTTTGCAACAAAACCTTTTTAAGAGCTGGAAGCTGGAGGAGATTAACTCTTGAGGATACTTACCTAGAATTCACTCTGTATGCTGACTGGGAGTACTTTACAGATTGTGATGGCAGATCCTTCTCTGTTCAGAACAGACTAAAAGACGAACCCGGTAGCCAAATGGTCGTGTAGAGCATTTTTCCAAATATGAGTTCAAAGCACTATAATGCCATTAGCTAACAGTAATTTGAGCTGTTTAGGACTAGTGTGCACACATCTCACTTGAGTAGAATGAAGACTTTAGGATGGGTAGAAATGCGTGTTAGTTATCAAAATGGCTATTTGAACAAAGGACAAACATTATCAAGTGATTTATTATGACATGATAGAAGGAGAGAAGATATGGTGGGAGATAAAGTCACAATTGTCTAGGCAATTAAACATCAGATCATAAAGCTGTAAAAGGATTAAAAGGCCCAGGACCCATCTTTCCATCTCACTTGTTTTTCTTTATTTCTGTTTTTTTTCATTTTCTCCCTCTACATTTCTCCCTCCTACTTTCTAGAGTTACAGATGGTATTCAACAAACATAAAAATGTCTTGATTCATCCTAATCTATTTCATATGTCCTCGTGAAACTATTTTTACAGTTAATTTAGTACTTCTACATACAACGCTCATTATTGTTTGATTCGTTTTTTCTTATTTTCATGTTCTTCATTATAGAAGGGTTTAAAGGAGTTACTTCTACTCTTCCATCTTCTCCCTGGGAAAAAATACTACAACTCAGACTAAAGCAATATTAAAAAGGAATGAAATCTAAGTATGATATAGTTTCTAATGTCTACATTATAAATTTCTAACAAAAATATTCTTTATCATATGTAAATACTAATGAGAAGGCTAAGCTAAGGTGTATTGTCCTGAGCTCTATTTTTACAGTATAAAATAACAACATGTTGCAAGACTTCTTCGCTACAATATCATTGTACTCTGAGTTATTTAATTCTTATGGCACTTAAAAAATGTTAAAATGGCAAGAGGTAATGGAATGAGCTTTCTGCTGAAGTATATGAAAAAAACAGGCAGTCACAGGTTTTGGGGCATAAGGAGTATCAGAAAAATGTTGGAGAACTGAGGTGTGCTCTCGACCGTCTGGTAAACTTTCATCTGATAGATAGTGAATTAAGTTAAAATGCCATAGGTTGATCATTAGATAGCTCGTGATTACTGCCACTGCAGTAGTTCTTAAATATCAGGAATTACAAGTAGGATAACAACTGAATTGAGAGTGAAAGACAAAGCCATTGCAGTCTCACTTCTAAAGTCTTTTATGGGTATTCTATACAAATTGGTCAAGCATTATTAGGTCAGTTACTTAACTTTGTTGATACTTAAGTCAGTCTCTTTTTCCATTATACACTGCTATAAAGCAATAGATAAGGGGGCAAGGAGAATTTTGGACACCATTTCCATGATAATGACTCCCTTTTTCTCATTCTAAGATATATTATTCAATCAGTACTTCAGCCATTAAATATGTGTGAAAATTATTGTATATGGTCTTAATTTGAGTAACCGAGATTCTCTGCATAATCAAGTTAGATGCCTCACTGAAGTTAAAAACTCCTACATTCACAGTGCAACTCTTACCAATCAAATATGCAAGGATATCAAAAACTGATGAGTTAGTTCTGTTAAAAACCATCTTGACTAACACCAGCTATGTTATCTTCCTTCTGCTCTGTAATAAGCCCTGTAAAACTTAAGTGCGTTACCTAGTACTGTTCACAGGTTGCAGGCCCATACTTAGGGAGATTATCCAACTGATTATTTAACTTACTGGCATGATAACTGATTGACTATGGACTCTGAAGAGTTCAGCCCAGTCAGTTGCAACACATATTGAAAATTGTTATTTTCATCCAGAGAACTCTTCATTTAATTCTTTCAAAACTCTTCTATTTTATCTGACATTCTGATTTTAAAATGATGGGTTTAAAATTGTGTTAAACATTATCTCTAGTTACTGTTGACAGGGAAGAGATTTCATTACCATCATCATGTATATCATGTGCTTTCTGCCTAAATACAGAATGAAACTATTTGTTGAATAATTCTGACATTTTATTGGTTATGTTTAAGTCTGATAGCCATAGGTATTTTCCTTGTAACTTTTCCTCTTATCTTTTTTGTAACCCCTGTTTTTTAATTCAATTATCAATTTTTCCTACCTATTGCTACCAGTTTCAGTTTAAATTCATTTTCCTAGCGTGCTTGTCTTTTAACGGGTTTCAACTTCATAAACGTTCATTCCTAAAGAACCCAAAGATGTATATTTCTCATTTGGACTTCACATTTAGCATGTCAAAATGAAATAGTCTAGCAATCTGTAGTCATGCACTCTGTGCTTTGTAACTTGCATGGCATGGTGAATGATCATCTATCTATCTATGAGGTCATTTTTGGGAGACTAATTTATACTTAGAACTTCTATTGTTTTAGTAAGAATTTCACAGAGTGCAGGCAAGCAGAGAAATATCTTCAAAGTAACCAAGATTTTTCTCAAAGGAGCAGACTAGAGTTTATTGAAGATCAAAAAAATTCAAATATATTAAAAGTGACTCTATGTGATAGAAGTCTACTAAAGAATTACATGAAAGTGGTAGGAGAAACTTCTGAAACATGTAAGATAAAGCTGAAAAATAAGCTGAACCTCAAGGTCCCATTTATTTTACAGTTCCGTGATGTCACTGTGCCTGTCACAGGCTGTGGTGCTCTTGCGCGTGGGGCTGGAAGCCCTATGTGATAAATCCTTGTTCCCCCCTTGATTTCTCCGTGCTTTATCAGAAAAGAAATGCACACACACTACTCTGCATAATACAAGGCAGTAATATTTAACACAGAGCTCCTGTGGCATACACAAACCACTCATTTCTTGTTAGTATGGAAACAGCAGAAAGTCTCCAGAGGGTTGTCCAACCTTATAATGAGAGCCCTGTGTTACGCGCAGTTCTGCAGCCTCAGAAGTGGCCATGGATTTGTCCCCTGCTGTGAAATTTGGCTGCTGCCTGAGGCCCTGTGGAAATCGTGTTTCTTGCTATGCTCAACCACGTGCAAGCCTCCCTGCTGAGAAAAGGAAGGAAATTCGCTCAACTGCGTTCATCTCTTTCTCTCCCCCTCACTGTCTGAGACAGAGAGAAAAGCATCTGCAGAGCAGTATTTCCTTCCTCATTTTCTCTTCTGAAGGGGGAAGTAGGAGGGGCATCAATATATACCTGAGGATGTGCTGATTGTAAAAATCAGTAGAGAACTTGATTTTAGGAGGACAGTCAAACACTGGCAGATAGAGCAGAGACTACAAACTCAGTAGCTACCAACACATTGAAAAGAGGATGGAAGGAACCCTTGAATAGTTCCTGGAAGAGGAGCCAAGACCAGTGTAGGAGAAAAAAGGAGAGTTGTGATGTGAACCATCCCTGTTGTGATATGTCAAAATCAATGAAACAGTAGTAGTCATATGACTTTTTATATTTTATCTATTTAATCTCATCTACTTGATGCCTATCCCCTTGTTTTTCACTTGGGAGACAAGTTCCAAGAGCCAGTGAAATATAAGGGACCGTATTCTGAGGAAATTATTTTGAAAAATTAGGTGTTTAAAAACATTAACGAATTGCACACGCAAAATGCTGTGCAGCAAGTAGCATTTTATATGCTGGGGTGCTGAAGTGTTCAGAAAATGACAAGTAAATAAGAAAACCGACCAGTTTTGCCCCAAAGCATACAATTAAAGGTCTTGATCTTAAATACAAAACATCTACTGAAGTTAATAGAGCTGTTATGGTACATAATGGTTTGAATTGGTCAGAAAGATAAAACATCGCTGATAATGCTAATAGCAGTGTTTTGCTATTAAGCTAAGGAAAAGGTAACTCTTGCATGCAGGCGAAGATGTGCTTCTTTATTCACTCAGTTGTGCTGCAAAAGTAGGAAAAAGCAAGCACCAAGGCAAGACTGGGAAGAGCATGACGGGTCTACAGCTGGAAAGAGATCTTTCACAAATGAGGAGAAGACTCATCTTGTTACTGTGGGAGAAAACAAGGCACTATGGAGATGCACATGAAAGAGATGTGAGTCAAGAATTATTTCAGATAGGCTGGAGGGAGAGGATCACAAGAATTGAATGCTGAAGTCAAGGATTCCTTTCTCAGTGATTTCAGAAAAGGAGGAGGACCGTCTTAGGGATGTTATAAAGAAACAGAACCAAGGAAAAAAATAAACTTGAGATGTAGCTCCTACGAGAAATTAGAAGAGAGGAAAGCAATGCAAAAAGGAGAACTGAGAAAGAGAAGAAATGGAAGGATTTCAGTTTTAGAAATGCCTTTTTTTTTTATATATATTTAGCCACACGTTTAACATAATTTGAATTGTCTAATACTGTCTGTATCCTTACATATTAGGTGCAATATAGGTGCTTTCAATGTAAATGTTTTCCATGTTTCTTTTGAAGAATAGTGATAGAGCACAAGAAAAATTGTAAACCATAGAAATATTCTGTTTGCAGATTGGTCTGTTACAGCGTGCATATACACATACATGTACCATTATGGATATTTTAAGTAGAATATTATGTTCTTAATATATTTTGCAAATATAGCGTATGACCTAGTTCCAGGCTATTGAATGATAACATTTGTGTGAATCCTATATGGTTCTGTATTATGCCTTTTTGTAGTAAGGAACTACTAGAAATTGTTTTGCTCCTACCAGACTGCTGGGTGAACAAAAACAAACAAACAAACAAACAAAAAGCTATATGCAAGTTATTTTGCATGTTATGCACATAAGAGTTGGAAAAGGATGGTAAGTATATATAATCAAACTGTTTTTTGAAAACCACGGTGTTTTCTGGTCCATATGAGATGATAAATTATATATTTCCATCTTTTCTTTTCCTTGTTATTTTTTCAAATCAAATGATGATGTGAAATCACTACTTAAAATCAAGAAGTTGTCATCAACAAGATTAGCTTTTTTTCTGAGGCAGGAAGAGAAATGTACAGTATTTAAATTAAAAGGTTTTATGTTGTGATTCTGAATTGGTGAGGCAAACAGAAGGTGGATACAGAGGCTGCAATTAATACAGAATAGTTAATTGCCTCAAAATGGAGCTTAAAGTATAAAGAAAAAAAATCTGCTCTGGTAGGCATTTGCATGAAAGGAGGCAAAACAATTTTAAGTGTTGCTGAAATCCAGTAATTGTAGAGTATATTTATTCAATTAATATGCAGTATTCTGATTTTTTACCTCCCTAGAGTCTACTTCATTTAGAGCACATGAACAAAAAAAACAAAACCTTCTTCATTAGCACTTAAAACAGTGCATGTTTCATCACACCAATTGTCAGCTTGGCTGCAATATCTGGATTATATTTTCCTTTTTTTTTAAATTAAGTGTTATAGATGAATATTGACTTACAAATACTACAATAGCATTTCCAGACATAGTAACCTTTTTTTCCTTGTTATTTAATATCTATTACTCTAGCGCTAGCTATTGTTTGGCTAGTTTTAAACTGTTCCATAAAATAATTTACTGCAGTCATCCCCAGTGAATTTTTGCTATCTCAGGTGAATGCAGGGAGGTTCATTTCAACTGCATACGAGAACAGGTGAAGGACATCATGTCATTGTGAACCTCACCTTTTCATAGTATTCCAGTTCAAATTTTGGAGAGAAATAAAGAACATTCTAGGTAGCAGTATAGTCAGATATTATGTTCTTTATTTGTGACTTTGGGAATAAATTACAGTGTGGGAAAAGCAGCTGAAAACATGGATAAAAGTTGAATGCAGGATTATTGTAGACCCTGTCAAAATAAATGGGAGAATATTTTTTAGTATGTAATTAAATGTCAAGATTTGTGAGTTAATGGAATTTCTGTAGTCACATCAAGGTCAGACGAGCAATTACTGTTTATGAATTATCTGAAATCTTGTATAGCCTCTTCTAGCTAGTCTTATAGCATCTATTTATATTAGACATCTTTGCCATTTCTGATGTTTCTCCCCCATAGTTTCTGTTAACAGCAATGTGGTGCATTTTGTCAATTCTGTAGTTGTTTGCAAAACCTCCCTTTATTTCACTGAAGAGCTTGCAATTAGCCCACTTCTCCCTATTGAGAAGCATCTTTGTAATAACAGCTTTCCTGGCAGAGCTTTTGTTAGGCAGATTTTAAAATCAAGAGTCTACAAAGGTTGGGAAAAATCCAATCATACAAAAGTTCAGCAAATCCCTTTCAAGGTCATATCAGTTAAGATTATGTAGATTTTCCACTTCAGCAAGCATTAGAGTTCAGCATTTCTAGGGACTCATTCGGAGGCCTAGAATTAATAAAATAAACCAATTCCTAAATGAAATTGTTTGCTAAACTCAAAGAAAAGCCTGGAGTCTTTAGTTTTCCTTTTCCCCTGTCCTTAACGGGGTTACCTTTCTCCCCCATGTAGCCTCTTGCATCACTTTCTTTGAAGTCGTTGACAGTGTTTGCTTTGACAGCCACTGGGTGTGGGAAGTCTAAGGCTATAGCAAGTATCTCCATGGCCTAATCCGACCAGTCACTGTTGGTCACTGATCCAGCTGCATGCAGCAGCTTAATAGTCAAAGGGCATGGTAATTCCCTTCTTCTGTCTTTTCTTTCTTCCAAGGCAAAATCTTCACCTGGTGTTTTTGATTCATGCATTCTAATTATGATGGCTGCCATCGTCAGCCCTGTGGGTGACACTAGAAATTCTCTGAGCCAACAGCTAATACCACAGCTTGTTAAGCGACCATGTCAGCCTGATTTTAGGGCCCATTTTGCAGTTCACCGCAGGCCTATCTAAAAGCATCAGGAGTCTCCGTCTAGCAGGACAGGCTCATTGTCTTTCTAAATGTCTCCTTCTGATAAGCAGATCCAAATATGGTTCATTCACAGTGGATTTGAAGGCACAGTGGGGAACTTGGCTCACATAGTGGATACAACAAAATGCTTAATATTTTCACTTGGTATAGAGCTAAAGAACCCAATTTTCAATTCCAGGATAAAAACATTTACTCCCTGACTATGATCAAGAGTTTGAAATTTAAATCAGAAGTCTTCGAAAGCTATTCTAACTCTCAAAGGAGCAGGCTTTCCCATACTTAGTACAAAGAAGAAAATCCTGGGTTTGAGTCACACAGAATTCACACGATGACCAGAAATGTTCTTTGTTGCCTAAAGATATTGTAGAAAATTTCCTCTGAATAATTTTGTGTAAAGTGAGGCTAGTGACTGTGAGGTTACTAACAGCGGTATGAACACTGCAGTCTGATCTGCCTTGCAAACATTATTTGTTTTTAAATAAGTGCTACAAATGCTTTACTGCTGCATATATTTCTTTTTAATGTTTTGGCTGACCCAAGCTTTGGCAATAGAAGGCAATGAATATCTTTCAGCTGCAGGAAATGAGAATTTTACAAAAAGTATACTAATGCGGCACTATATATTAAAACTGCCTCTCTGATCTGCAAACTATTATTTTTTCTGGATAGAAACATGGCTAAGTTTTCTCACACTACACAGGCATTTTGTCATCAGAATAGGAATTATAAACATGTATTAAGAATGAAGTGTGTTTTCCATTTCATGCTAATAAGTGTATTTGAGACTGTATTAAAACATGGCTGCGTTGAAATGCTACAGCTTAGTTCATCTAAGAATCAGCAAAGATAGTTATAAAAACAAATAGCTGGACTTCCCTCTAGCATAACTCAACAACTATAATATCAACAACTATAATATCAACTCAACGCAGTTTTTGTTCTGTAGGAGCAAAATCAGTTACTTACAATGAGGTATGTAAAATTACCTATCTTGCAGAATTATCAGTTTGAACCAGTATGCATATGGGATGAGCTAATTTAAGAACTCCACAGGAAATTAGAGTGGTTCTTTTATTATCAACATCCATTTCCTAAATACTGTGTTGCTTTTGGCTTATATTCCATTGACATATAATAATGATACTGGAGACTTATTTCATCCCTTTGTAAGTTGGCAAACTGGCAGCCATGCCTTTCTGGAAGCTTAATGGGGAGATAACTAAGAAGCCCATTTTGTTGCAGAAAATCTAGTAATTTGTAGCCTGTGTTCCCCTTAGTGATTGTGCTTTCATGTGTAACATGCTGTTGGAAAACTTATTCTCCCTTATAAGTTCTCAAAGGATTTATAGGAAGGGGGCATTTCCAATATACATGATAATTGTGCTTTGGCTAACATGTATCTTTTTCCATTTTTGAAGTGCAGATTCTCTAGTGTAGCCAAGAAACGGTGGCAAACCTATGCTTCTGGCTGCACAAGACAAAAAAAAAAAGATACAAACTTTATTGTGATACCTAGAGATCACAGCTCACAAAATGTATATGTATCTCAAAATATTAAATTTAACTGAAAAGGCAGAATTTCCATTATCCTTATTTTCCATTGACTTTTTCATTAATATGTCTGGAGGCTTTTTGTCATAGTATAAAAACCCAAGTATAGCATGGGGCAGAAGCCATACGAAGTACACTGTGGAACTGTAAGAGGAAAAATAGCAGGCTATGTGGACTTAAAAAATGCAGGTATGTGTAGATGTCTAAAATTACCTAAACAAAACCAGATCATTCAGGAAGAAAATACTATGAGCTATTCTACTGGAGTGAAAATATGGCAACAGCTAAGGATTCACTCCATTGCAGTGGCATAGAACTGCCTGTGGAGAATTGTATTACATTTGCATCTGCTAAAGTAGTTTGTTAACCCTCAGCTTATATGAATGATATTAATTCTGGTCTAGACAGGGCCTAACAGAGCATAAACTTGAGTCCGACATCTTTTTCCCTTCATGATTATCTTAAAAAATAAAACATCTCTTCTGCTTCTGAAACTATCTTGCATCACAGTAAATATTTTCGTATTGGCATTGACTGTGTTAGCTCATAACCGCAAAGAGAATCAGACAAAATACTTCAGCATTGAGGTTTAAGGGGTAGAACAAGTGACTTCACGAAAACTTGACAGGGTTTTCCTTCATCCCCCATCAGTTAGCATCCTATTAAAAAGAGTAAATACCCACACTGATTAGAAATCACATTTGTTCTTAACATACACAAACTCTTAAAACTTATACAGACAAGCCTAGTATTTCTCCATACAACCTTATAGGAAATACTGGTTATGATTTCAGTACTAGTGGACCAGTCTGTGTGCTGTCAATCAGAGTATCCTGTCTGGACTTTGTTATCTCCATTCATTCTTTCCAGCAGGCTGCAGGCTGCTTTCAGGTCTCAGAAGATATAAGCCTTTCCTTTAAAAATAACCAAGAGCTTAGCAGTGAATAGTACTGCTGCCTCAATTCCTTCCATTATAAAGTCTTGCCTAATGCTTTTCACTTTACTTTTCATTTCCTTTGTAGTGCTGAGATCTGGGAAAATTAAGATCTGTGGTACTCCATATTCAAGCATATATTTGAGACTTGCAGCTTGCAGCATTCTCACATGATCTCTGCTATTAGTAAATGTAAAAACAGTTTCTACCCATCTCCCTCTTCCTATTTGCTGAACTAATAGATTAGTGGGAGAGATTTTCCATGCATAATGCAGAGAAATAGCAGCTTAGCTCAAGGATTTTTTGGTTTACCATAGGTTGAGGGAGAGGATGAGAATCCAGAAATTTTGTAATTTTTTCTTTACAACTTTCTGCCTGGAATTATGTCTCTAAGAATAATATATCCTCTTTCTGGTGAAGGTGCTGGCAAAGAGATGTTAATTTCTTGTACAGTCTACTCTTAATAAGGTAGACAGCAAAATGCATGGATGATTGCTTGTATGTAAGCATCGTATAAACTTGGAAAAAAACTAACGGGTCATTTATTCAGGTACTGGTCAGTCATAGAAAACTTGCTGTTACATCAGACTGTTAAACTTAAGGCTAAGAAGGGAGTATCAAAGGGGATACTAAAAGACATCTCCATGATATGTGCAAGCCGTAAGAGTAGTGTTCTTTTGGAACTGGAGGATCAGAAGGTGCAATAGCTCTTTGCAGTACATGCAGCTTTCTTGCTAAATACATAGCTAGCACTGAGGAATCAATTTTAGTAGGAAGACAAATATTTTTACTGTGTGTATGAGCTTGGTCTCTCTCTGATTCTGCTTGGGACTCTCAGGTTATCTCATTCATACAAATCATAAAATGCCTTGCTTTTTATTACAGAGCAATCTCAGACCATGAACTGGGTGTCTTTTGGTTAAAACAAGATTGGAAGATATGATCCTAGCAATATACCTAATCTGCTCCAATCCCCAGATATTCAGTCTGTGGGGCCAAGGCTAGAGATAATCTATAGCTCAGTCTGAAACATGTAGGGTGGGTGGGGGACCTCAATACCCACAGCTGTACTTTACAAATCTACTCTCATGGGGACGTACTAGTATGAGATGTAGCCATAGTTTCTTATGTTTTATGTTGGTTTTTGTTGGTGACGTAGTAACAATCTCCATAAATTGCAGGGAATCTGGGAGAAAGTAAAAGTGTCCTTGATGGGTCTCTCAGTACCCAATAGTATTGGGAAAAAAATGTCTGAAGAAACTCAGCTCTTTTCTCTTTTTTTGTCCTTTGGTACTGATAACCATTTTTCCAAGCTGAGAAGGAAATGGTTTAGCTTTGACTTTTAAGTTAGAGATGCTTTAGCAACTTTCCTGAACTTTTTCAGCCACTGAATGTTTTGTTGTTAAGTCCTAGAGCTGATATTTTATTTTTGCACTTAGTATGTATGTAACAGCTAACATTTCAAAAGGATTTAGAATAATGTTAGATATATTGCATGCAGTGAGAAAGGACCAAAATATACTGCTCTTTCCAAACATAAAGAAGCTCATAAAACTCATCAAAGATGTAAATGTAACTGCGTTACTAAGTTTTCATTTTCTGAGTAGTGTCAATTAAATAAACTTGAAACTGGTGGCTATAATCCTCAAGGTTGGATCTGATTAACAAAGCAAGTGATAGCCTGCTGATTCTAAAGCAAAAAGCCAAGTAAGTACATGTTGCCATTTTCAGCAATAAAGTAATAAGCAGTTTAGAGTAAATGTGATTGGCATAAAATAATGTTAGAAATAATGTCAAATACTCTCATGAAGCAGCTTATTGATGTCAAATTTGCAAAATAGGATATCTCTTCAACGAATATATCCACAGTTTAAATCAGTTAGGATGACAGATATGGTAACAAATTATTCATGGCAAATTTAAATTATGTCCTAACTAGTGCCACAATAGCAATATTTATTTAATCAAAGCATGATCATTGTTTGACAATTACTTTAAAAACTTCGTAAAATCAAATAGATAATATTTGTACAATTATAATAGCTGTGCAAGCAGTTGGAAAGCTTATGCAGCTGTCCAAGGGAGTAAAGAACCAAGAAGAATTTGTCATTGCAATACACAGCCTAACTAAATAAATCATTTACTGTTAAGTAGAACTACTTGCATATAAAAGAAAGCAGAGATTGATATTTGACATCTCAAATTGGAGAATGACCTTACAAGAGACAGTGAAACTGGTAGCCACTGAAAATGCATTGGATAATTAAAACAGGTAGTTTCCTTTACATTTCTGAAAGTGCTTTAACTCTGGAGAATGTAGCAATGGCCATAGCGGCTCAGACAATAGTTCCATCTAACCTATTAGTCTGTCACAAAGATTCGCCATGCATGCATACACAAACAGGGAAGAGCAATGCAGGTATATGATACTGCCCCTAATATTCTCCCAGTTACCAACTGTTGTAAGCTTAGGATCACAGGGAGTCAGGTATGGTTGTATGCACTTGGTTATTCATTGATCTTTCTTCTGTATGTCTTTTCCAATCTGCTCTTGAACCCAGGTAGACTTTGAATATTTATAGCCTTCCCTGGCAAGGACTTCCACAAATATCATCTCCTTTCCTTTGGAATTTAACTTCTAGTTTCAACCAGGTCCCCAGTTCTGGTATTGTAAGAGAGAATGCCCAAGTCCCTATCCACCATCTCAATGCTTCTTTTGATTTTGCAGACTGCTGAAATCCACACAAATACATCTATTAACAGGTGGATGGCCCTTAGCCTATGCTGTTTTTCCTCATAAAACAGTGCTTCCAAACTTTTGACCACTATTGTAGCACTCTTCTGAATCTTTTGAGATTTTGAGACTGGGGATAGAGTATTCAAGGTATGGCAGAGCAATAAGTTTGGGGCACAATGAAAATAGTAATAATGATGTTCATTGTGTTGCATTGTGGCCCATACTTGGCTTACTTTCTGACTGCTGCTGAACCTTAACTTAACTTAGCCTTTGGTAATGGATTTTTGTAAAAAGCCATTTGAAAATCAGAGGTCATTATCTCAACCGCACCTCCCTGTACCTCAACTGGATCATATGTATGCTTCTTGGTTCTCCCAGAGTGTCAGTGCATTTTAAAGGCACAATTTGCCTTTGCAAAAACAATGCCTCCCAAGTATTTATTTATTAGTTCCTCCCCAGACATTTATTTATGTGACCATTAATCAGAATCTTTATTTGCCTGGTGTAGACGTTGGGTTTGCAGGTTTGCAGTTCCTCCAATTTCCCCTCCCATCCCTCCTATCCTCCAGTACTAAGGCAGATTTAAGGAAGAGATTTTATACCATCGCTAACAGTACAGGCACTTCATCTCTGGGTTCTTTAGAAACCCTGTTTGAATACAGTCTGTCCTTAGGTGTTCATTGCCATTCATTTTTGTCAATGTGTTCTGTAGTAAGTTCTACAGTACCTTTAATGTCAAATCCTCTGATGATTTGCTGTTAGACAGGGGTCATTAAGGGATTGTTCCTAGTTTCTTCCACAATTAATGCAGGGAACTAATTTAGTTTCTCTGGAATAGCCCTAGCTTGTCTGAGCACTTCTTATGTACCCTCCTCATCAGTTGACACCACAGAATCTCTAGCAAGTGTCTTTCTCCTGATAAATTTCAGGGAAGATTTGTTACTATTACTTCTTCCACTAGTTGCTCCTCAAACTCCCTTTTTTGACTCTTTGGTAATGCTTTTACATTTAATCTGCCATGTAATCTGTATGTGAAGGGTACTTCCTTCTTTGTAATAAACTTTTTAACCCTATTTGATTGGTAATATGGACCTGTTTTTTTTCCAAGATGGTATCTTTAAATAATTTCCATACTATAACTTCCATACCATCTGTAAAGATTTGCTTCTCTCAGTTGCCCTCTGTAGCTTCTTTTCAATACATGTCCTCATATCTATTCTTGAAATGCCTGGAAAACATGGTTCCTGAAATCTTCAAGATTAAGAAGGATACTGTCTCACAGTGGAAAGCATATATTGGACATATTGCAGCATCATATTCCATAATTTATGCTGACTGGGGTTATAATAACAATGTTATTTTTATTTTACAATTCTCTAACACGAGAAATATTTCGGCATGTACTGGAATTAAATTATTTCCCACCCAAAACTTCCCTGTGCTTTGATCTTCGTTATAAAGTTTTAAAGTTTGATCTGTTACTTCAGTAAAAGATCCCTGATGACAGAAAAATATCAGAATAGTTCATGCAGCCTGTTGTCCAACAAAGAAAGCATTTCAGTTTTCCAGGTGAGATGTTTTAGTTTTAATAGTGTATACATGCTGTCTTGACACCAGGGCAGCCATTCCTTCCTTGGTTGTTAAATTATGGCACAAACATTTCTTATCGATTGCAATTTTACAGCCATTTCAAGGCTCAGCTTTGGCCCCATGGTTTCACTGTGCCTGTACAATTGAGGAGAATAGCTTCTGTGATGGCTACTATTATGGTCATTGTGTTCCCGTGAGGTGGACTCGAAGGCTCTACTGAAGGTGGACAAGTTGCATAAATGTCTGTGGTCCTTTGACTGTTGTCGACAGATTTATGTGAACTCCCGAGATGTAAAGAATGTGCTCCTTCCCTTCTTCCATGCAGGCTATGAAAGCATGCTGTTTTTTAAAAGATTGCCTGTTTGCACCACTACTGTATGGTTGATACTTAATCTCAAGAGGCAGGATATGTGAAGAGACGTTTTGCATCAGAATTCCCGAGTTTATAACATTAAATAATCATCCTCTGATTGTTTGAAATCAAGAGCTAAGTGGCTTTTTTCTACTGTTGCACTTTCTTGACTATGATTCTTTGATTGTGTGCTTTCTGCCTGCAAAATTGAAATTCACGTAGTATACTTTTGTGAGTATGATACCCGTTTTGTGTGGTTTATTATCTTCTATATTTAACATATCTTATATATTTAAACTGTATGTTGATACACAGAGTTTTGGGGAACTGCAAGTTTCAGAAACCTGTTTCACAGAGCAGCTACTTCAGCTCCTGCTGCTCGAAGTAGTATTGGCTACTATATTTCAGTATGATTTTACAAACTGTAGGCAATTTTTTTCCTGATGACTTTTTCATCTTCCATGTCACTTGTTATCTGCTTCCAGGTGTTACACATAAACATTGGTGCTAACAGAATTCAGGATATAACTCATTAAAAATGAAGAGTGGTTTGCGATAAAAAGCACAACCCTTGCTATTGATACACAGTATTTCATGAAAAAGGCAGATTCCCTAATAGAGCTATTCTTACACCTTTCCATCTGCATGGACCACTGCCAAAGACAGGGTAATTGGCTAGAAGAACTGGTGGTGTGGTCTTGCTTGTGAAACTTTGGGACAAAATGTAAAATTTACAAATACAAAATTCTAGCAGCTAAATACTTACGTCAGTTGTCTAAATGTTTCTGTTTCCAAGCACTGTTATATATTTCAAATTTTCTGGAACGTAGTTTTTGTTGTGCTGCCTGTATGTTTCACTTTTAATTCCCCCTTATTATCTAGGAGAATATAAGCACATGCAGCCATAAACACTCTCAATTCATTCTGCCAGAGAAGGTTATACATTGTGCCTATCTTGGCTTTGCTTAATCCTATTTGGAAAGTACAGAATTTAATTCTGGTCCAAACAGGAAAGTAGCTAACCTCTAGCAGACATACTCCTGTTGGAGTATGCCTTCAGTGAACTGATTGGAGCTAAAGTCCTGCTTACAGTTCCAGTGTGAGCTTGTTGCGATCTAGCATTTGCTTTGCTCACTCTAGCAGTGGAACTTCCACTTCCTTTCTAGACAGTTGAATAAAGCCCTTTATCTCAGGAATGGGTAATGTTCTTCAAATTAAACTCATCTGTGCCTGTAGAAGTGGGTAAGCAAATGAACATTCTGACCTATAATTTTACATAAACTCCCCAAAGAACTGCTCTTGGTAGGTTGCCTGTTTTGTTAGGTAGCAACAGCAAGACATCTGTGGTGTTCACCAAGGTTTATTATATTTGCTTTGTTCTGAGCAATATGTTTTATGTAATAATATTGCTCTCTTAGCCTCCCTATGGTCCTATGGATTACAAAATCTGCCTTTTACCCGTTCCTTCAAGATCTGAATGTGATCTCCTTCTCCATCAAGAAAATATTTTTTATTTAGGCTATTAATGCATGATGACTGATTTAATGTAACAGTGTGTGTATTCCCAGATTATTTTATGTATTGTTTCTCTCCAGATATTCCTTTACTACAATAATTATGTCAGCCTAAAAAGTCAAGGAAATCCAGTAGCTAATAATTAACTTCTCAAAAGCAGACATTAAAGGATAACGGTCCTCTGTCAGCACTCTAAGTTCAGTCCTATTTCCAACTGTATTAGTCAATTTGTCTGGTTTTCTTCCTAACCAATTCACTATTTACATAAACTAAATGACATGATCTAGCTGAGTAGTGCTGAAAAACTCGTTGGTCTTAATCCAGAAAAAGAAATGAAAAAACTGATGTGATTCCTCATTTGGGGATGCTGTACAGTTTTCTAGTCAAACAGCATTAATAGAAAAATGGGTGTAGCCAAAAAGGACTTCTATAACTTTTAAAATAGCATCTCAATTGGTCTTTTGAGCTCAGAGCTTTGCACTACATTACTACAGACCTTCTCAGAGTTTTCTCACATGCAGCCACCTTGATCTTCAGGCCATGTATATCCATGGTCTGTCTGCGTACATATGTGCAGATATGCCCTGAGCTTGTCTCTTTCCTCCATCTTCTACTATCCTTCTTTTCCTCTTTTGAAGATTAGGCTATATGCTTTTTTTAAATGAATCATGAAATTCTCATTCTCACTTAGTCACTCAAAGAACGGTACTGTGAATTTACAAATACAATAACTGTTGTAAGACTCGTTTTTTTCACCTTGCATTCCTATCAACTCTATTTGAATAATGTTAACTGAAAGAGCAGGTATTCCATTCTTTCACACACACAAATATATCCATGCTTATCTTTCTGTGAGTACAGTTATTTGCTACTCTCTAAACAGACCCCAGTATTTCAAGCTGCTTTCCATACACTGCATTTTCTAGGTCACTGAGACCTCATTAGATATTTCAGAACTGTGTTTGCAAATTCCTAATACTTGTAAGCCTGAAGAAAGTATTCTATCCAAATGCTGAGAAACAATCTGTAAGCTTCATTCAGACGGCATTTAGTTTGTTGTCATTTTTCATTACACATCAATTTATCTGTAAATCTGAAGAAAATGTCTAGCCAGAATGTTTATGGCTTTACTAAAAATTAAAATCCTCAGATTACGACATTTTTAGAAGGATTCAGACCAGAGTACTGCAACTCAAAGTGACTAGTACACTCTTAGATTGTGCATTAACATTTTCCTCAGAGTTTTATCAATTTATAAGGCCATCTATAAGGTTTGCTTAGTGAATTGCATTAATACTGACCACACATTTGGAAGTCAGTTTTCAGTGAAACACCTTAGATTATAAATCCTAGTTAAAAGTATATTTTGGGGTACATAGCAATTTTATAGTACTCTGGTCACCCAAATTGTACTGTTATCAATACGCTTTAATTTATGTGGGGCAGCTTCATCACTGCATTTTCTGAACATTAAACTGAGAATATAGATTACCTTCCGGATTGATACAGTCTCTGTAGACCTGCAACTGTATAGCATGTAAAAATGTTTTCTATATTCAGACTTTAATCAAAGATGAAAAAGGATGAAACAAGCAGTCCCCGTAGCCATTCAACAGAGCTGGGTATTGTACATTCAAGAATGGCACCAGGAACCCCCATGGGGAAGTGACAGGATGAGACTAGGAAATGTTTGTGACTAACAGGATACAAAGAGCGTTCTTTTCACTTCCTAATGTAAACAGGTTCAAACTATCCGTAGTATAGCATTTCCCCTAGGAGCCACCTAAATATTTTAACAAGAGAATTGTAGAAAGAGGACAGAAAATCTACCATGTCTTCTGGTGTCCAACCACAGATAAAAGACTGATTACAATTCTGTTGATTTCAGAGGTTTGTAGATAACAATTTCTATTTCTAAGTTTCAGCATAACATTGAAAACATAAGGTGTTGTAATAGGCACTTACATTTTAGCAGCAGTACATAGTAAAATTACGGGTGTATCTCTTCATAGCACTGCCTTTCGTATACATAAATATGGAACAGATTATACTTATTTATAGTACCTCCTATCATGGAAGAACAGAACTTAAATATAATGTCATTGCTAAATGTTGTGTATCCATTTTGATGTGTAATTGTTTTTCTGATTATATAACATTAAGGTATTTTGGAAAGCATGTAGTCCTAATTCACAGCGGTATTTAGAGTATAGTGCAGACTCGTCAACTGTAATCGAACTCATCAGAATACTAACTAACTTAAATCAAAAGTTCAAATACATTTATATGAATGAAAATACAGATATGTAAATGTATATTTATATATAATATTTATGTTCTAAATATGGACAAGGGAATTTCTGTGTTTTAGGAATTCTTTTATAAAAGCTTGTGTTTGGAAATCTATTGACTGTTAAAAGCATGTGATTACACAGTGTCAATTTGGAGCAAAATGATAAGTGATAAGTACTTGGTATTACTTGCAAATTCATATATGTGACCAGAAGGAATGCTGGATATTCTGGAAGTGAATTACTGGTGGAACATAGCCATAACTCTGGATGTGCACGTCTTTGAGCTCAGGAGAAGTTGGGATCAGATCCAAACTCTGGGTGTGTGGGTCTTATATGAGTATAAAAAGCACAGATTGTATAGAAAGGAAACAATGCTCTTGAAACACAAATTGAAATCTCTATGAATCTCATCTTGGTTACACACAAGGGGGGTGTATTCTCCACTGAAGTCTAATGGGATGTGCATCGAGGGGAGAATAATATGCGCCATTGCCTTGTTCACTAACAGGTGAAGAGTAATACAGATGAAATTGGAGAACTAATGCAAGGCAGTTCACATTAGCATATACAAGGCAATTCCACATTTTGCAGCAAAGTAAAAGCAAAGTAGTGGCATAAACCAAGGAAAGATTAAGTCTAAGACCTGCTGTCGATGTGATGAAAACAACTTGACATTTGAGTCTTTCAAGTGCTGGTTTATCACATGAGTGGCTCAAATGATTACTTTCTCTGTAGAATCTGACAATGAGGGAACCTGAAGGACCTGCACACCGTATCAGGTACAGTGCAAAAGAAATGATGAACTGTATGAATTTGGAGATAGAGTGTGAAGTTGTTGTTGTTTTGCACATTTCTAGTAAACGACTGAAGAAAGTCACCTGCCTAAAGGAGCAGGAGAGTTTAATAACGTCGTTCATTGCCAATAGGCAAATTGATTGATTGGTCAGTCAATCAATCCATCTTTAAAACATCAACTGGTTCAAGCCCTTAAAATCAAGGTATAACCTAAGAACCTTTCCATTTTCTGACTCTATGTCATGCTGCCAGGTTAATTTACAGGTGAATATCAGATCATTAGTCTATTCAGCAGCGTGCAGGATAGCTGGCGCTGCTGCAGCAGGGGAGGAGCAGCAGGAGGATACTGTGAACAGGTAGGGACGGTACAGGTGAAAGGAGCCCATTGCCACCCTCAAGATTAGTTACTCAGAAATCATTCCTATAGTTTATGTTATCAGCCACAGAAATAGTTTGTGAGTTTTATTTTTGTTTTTTTGTTTTTTTTAACTGAGTCACCAGGCTTGTGTCAACGATTGTTTGCTGCTGTGAGTTCCAGAGGTTGACAGTACATACGGACACTCTTCCTTTTGCTACATTTTAAATGTAAAGCCTTTTTGCCATTCCTCCATAGACATTTGAGGACAAATACTCTTAAATGTGGCAACAGAAATACATACCATATGATGTTTTAAATGTGTTTCTGAAACTTTTTAATATTGTGAATGGATCTTTGATATCTGCCATCTGGAGAAGCACATTTTTTGTCTGTGTTCTCTCTAAAAAAAAAAAAAAAAAAAAAGTTGCTTTTTTTCCTAAAGGTTTTGCAATATTGCAGGTCAAAGATAATTATGCACCAAAATCAAAACACCTCAAAAGATATTTGGAGCAATATTAAGAAAATATAATATACTGCTCTAATTATGAAACAAACATATATAACACCCGTTTTATTACTTAAAATGAATAGCTCCGTAAGGTAGAAGACCTTTAATTTAGTTCTAATTTGTTCATAGTGTAGCTGTGGGAAGTCACATAGCTTTCCTCTGTTTATTAGAAATAACAAAAAAATACCTGCACAGGGGTTTTAGTATTCACTGATATCAGTTAAATGCTGTTCAATCGTTTCTCCTACAAGAGAATACACACATTTGGAATCATCCATTTTATATTTGTCTTCTAATAGTTCATTATATTTTCTAAAGATCTTTTCTAGAGGTTACAAGAAGAAATTAACTGTTCCTTGTTTGGACCAAAATGTTTATTGTGGTCAGTGAGTCATTGTAGCATTACTAATTCTCTATGGAAGTGGCTGACAGCTGCGTAAGTGATCTAAAATGTTGTTCGGTATACTGGCAAAGCCGACATATTACGTAATCATAATCACACACATCCTTGAAATTGAATAGTCCATGCTATATAGATCGCTAAGACTGAACCTTTTGATTATAGGAGGTCTGTTCTATAATTGCACCTCTCTGTGCATTTAAAGAATTATAATACAGTAAATTCATTTATAGCATGAGTTTTCAAAAAAAAAAAAAAAGAAAAGAAAGAACTGATTTAAACTGGATTTTATTTCAGTAGATCTTTCTGGATCCCTCTTTCTGAGGGACCTGGGTCTGTTCAGCCTTGAGAAAAGAAGACTGAGAGGGGACCTTATCAATGTATATAAATACCTGCAGTGTGGGGGACACAGGGATATGGCCAGCCTCTTTTCAATGGTCTGTGGGGGCAGGACAAGGGGCAATGGCCACAAAATGGAGCACAGGAAGTTCCGCACCAACATGCGAAGGAACTTCTTCACAGTGAGGGTGACGGAGCACTGGAACAGGCTGCCCAGGGAGGTTGTGGAGTCTCCTTCTCTGGAGATTTTCAAGACCTGTCTAGACGCCTACCTGTGCAGCCTGCTCTAGGGAGCCTGCTGTGGCAGGGGGATTGGACCCGATGATCTCTGGAGGTCCCTTCCAACCCCTACAATTCTGTGAATCTGTGAATCTGTCGATCTGTGGATTACCGTTAAAATATTTTTCATTGAAATATAAAGGATATTAAAAAAAAAAGTAAGTCTCAATCCTGTTTTAAACACACACAAATTTAATTTTTTTAGCAATAACAACTGACTTAAGAAAACTTAAGCTACAGTAAACAAATTCTTGAAACAAAACCTCACTAAAAAATTTGGTTTATCTTTTAATTTTTTTCATGATGATTTCTGTTACTAATTTCTTAGCTGGATTTTTTTTTTCTTGCTGTTGCACAGAGTTATATGGGGATTGTTTTAATTATTTTGGGTTATTTTTCTGTTGGATTAAAATTTTAGGCAATGAAAGCTGTTGTATTAAATGTAGGTTAACAAGGAGGACTGTAAGCAATATTCTACACTCTTGTTAGCAGACAGAGATATTACTGGGAGATAATACTAGGGCACAAAGCCTGAACAATTGTTTTGCTCTGTAATACAGAACTGGAAGAGATGGGAGATAAAAAATTGGTGGGCCAGGAAAAGCTTCCAGAGGCAGCAAAGCTCCCAGACTGTATTTCATTTTTGGCTAAGCGTTGTGGCAGTACAGTTGTTGGGATGCCTTTGGAGGACAATATATTCAGATGGGTGTGCACCTCTTCTTTTGTTCTCCACTCATATATCCCAACCACTTTCTTCACAGAAGCTAATGAAAGGGAAAGCGTGGTATTTCCTGATTATCCCTTAATTCAGAGAAGAAATAGTAGATCTTTCAGATCTATTTGATTTTAACTCCCTGATTGCAGCACCTGTCTGCTTTGGCTAGTAAGCCTGCTGTGCTTAAATGCAACTTCAGCTTACACGAAGCAGGAGCAGGTTTTTATCACCATGCTTCCTGAAGGTTGTATTGGAGAGGATCCACTTTAACTTCAGTCAATTTTTTTTTAATATTGGCAGGTTGACATCCCTACTAAGCTGCATGCAGTAGACAAATTTCCCACTATGTCCACGCTCTTAACGTTAGGCATAGCAGGCCCAGCCGGGGCAGGCAGCGTGGGGCCGCTCGGGCAGGACCCTCAGCGCCCACAGAGTCGGGGTGAGGCCTGGGGTGAGAGTCGGGGTGAGGCGTGGGGTAGGCCCGCTGCTGGGGCTGGAGTGTCTCCTCTCCTCCCGGCTTAACCTGCCCTAAAGGTAGTTTTCTTTCCATACTATTCTGTTGCTCTCAAAACTGGAAGCACCTTTTTTATCAAAGGAAATACAGCAATGTGAGGCAGAGGGAAAGAAAATGTGCATGTATTTGGCAATAGAAACCTAGATGGTGTTTTACACTTCTTTCCTTTCTATAAGAAGTGTTCCAGGCTGCACAATATAGTTGCATTTGCTTTGCTTGCATTCCAGTGGCACTATCAACAAATTTAACAATATGATTCATATTCTCTGTGGTTTTTTTTTTTGTTTTTTTTTGTTTTTTTTTTTTGGTTTCTTAAAACCGCTACCACTCTTGATGTCTTGCATCTATGCACAGTAGCAAATATATTCCTATCTGCATTCAATGAAGTTCTATCAGAGATAAATTAGACTGCAGATTTTCACAGTATGTTATTGAAGGAAGCATATCTTCTTCAATAAAGGTGGTTAACAAACATGTCATGCTCATTATGGTAAAAATATTTTTTTAGGTGTTTTCATTTTAGTTAATTTTAAAAAGGCATACAAGACAGCATTGTTAGAGTTTTACAAACTTGGGCTTGGGCTGTGAAATGACTGATAAAGACAGCTTTTAATGGGCAAAAATAGCGCAGAAACCTGTCTCCATGCATGTCATTGTAGGATAGCGGCTGTAATCATTTTCAGAATGTGTAATCATACTGGGCTTATACAAAGTATTTTCACAGGTGTGCTTTAGATAGCCTTTTTCTTGCTGTGTAAAGACAGGCAGGCGTAAGCCCCGTTGGGTGGCCAGATTTTTAGCTTCCTGCCACTGAGCCCAGTCCCCTGCTATCATGAGCATCCGTGTCACGTAATCCCTTTCATCGGGACAGAAAGCTAGTCACAGATCCCTGATTCTGAGGTCAGTCCTGCTCCAGCGCCATCCTCGATTACAGCAGCCAGGGGCAGAAGTGCTCTAATTTGTGCCTTCCTAGCCAGGCCCCGGAGAGCTTAGCCAGCGTGGCCCGCTGTGGCCACCCCCTGCAGAAGCACATGTAGCAACCCCATGCACCGCACTACATGCGTTAGAAAGTGTAGTAAAAGTGTAGAAAGCGTTTCATGAAAAGGCAACACCGTCGTTGCTCTTAGTACTCGTCCAGCTTTGTCGTGAAAGGTAAACTGTGATTCTGGTGAAGGGGAATGAAGATACTCCAGAAAACCGCTTGTGCTACTTTCCAGCATATGTCAGGAAAATAGGTAAGGGATAGATCTCCTTAACGGTTTGGAAGGTGTAGCAATAATCTGCAGTTCATTTGGAGGAATTCAGTTGTTTTTGTTATATAATTATCTGTTCCCCACAATATGGCACGGCATCCTATTTTTTTTCTTTCATAATTGTGAAAATTATGAAAAAATTAATTAATTGTAAAAATTATTGTAAAAAATCAGCTGTTATATGAAATTGAACTTATGGAAATACTTATCAGACAGAATTAGAACTGTCTGCCTGCTGCCAGCCCCATTTCTCTGTGGCCAGGGGCCTCACCCTTCACTGCCTTCCACTGCTTGTCATCATCCAGATGTAGTGTGAAGAAACAAGTGTGCTTCTATTAAGAACTTGATATATATGATTTGGTAAAAAGCACGCTGTTTTAGTTTGCTTAGTGCAAAGTTGAACAGTTAAGGAATGTCAAAGATGCTGGAAAATTACACTTCATATTTCCCAATATGAATTTCTGTTGGGAATTTCTGAGCAGGTAGTGTGGAATCTCGCTAAAACAAACAAGTGTGTGAATCAGTGAGAGTATAAATCAGTGAAGTGGGGACACCAGACTGGAAGGTATTTCTTGACATCAGCATGTATTCCATAAGTAGAATTTAGTATATTTGTATCTGACAGATTTTTTGAAAATAGTTTTTTGAAAATTTCATAGACTTAGTGTTCCTGACAAAGTGGATTTTAAAAAGAAGTCGTCATGAAACAGTAACAGAATGCCTATTTTATGCAAATGTCACATAGAAATAACTACTCCTATTATAAGACATATATATATACATAAGAGACACTGAACAGACACAACAAATGCATTATATTCTTTAGCTGTGTTAAACTCATGCCACTGAGCATTTTTATGAGAGCCAAGAACAAAAAGATTTCTTTTCAGGTATTTTAGTCTTTTCAAATCCTAAATCTTCATTTTTCCTTCATCTTTGCTGTTTTCCATGTATGAAATGGAATAAGCTTTCACAGTGAAATGAAAACTTCAAACTGTTAAAAGAGACATATTAACTTGACAAAGCAGATACTGTAGTAAAGTATATAAAGTATTGTATATTATTATTATTATATAATTACACATATAATATACATGAATATCTTATACCAATTAGGCACTCTTCATGGGGTATTTTTGTACTTTAAGATTCCAGAATTTCGGTATTGCAAACTGAAAAATGGGTAAAATCTTATTTTGGTCAGTTTTTAAAACACAAGTAGTAAGAATACTTATCTGTAAAAGCTACAGCTATATATTTTCCATAAATGTCAAGTGATGCTTTTTTTTTTGGAAAATATATAAAAAGGGGATGCTTTTTTAAAAAAAAAATATTGAGGATATGTTAGAAAAATCCTATATTGAATGAAAACCAGGGAGAACTAAAATAGCTGTATCATAGAAAAAGTTATTTACATGTTAAGATCAGAAAGCAAAACAGGAACCTAGCTTTATCAAATTATACTTCTTTAATGGGGTAAAAATCACTTTTTCACTTCTTCCTCTTAAGTTGTGATTAATATAGTTTAAATAAATATTTTCATACTCAGCTGATCCTGAGTGTCGTTGCTTTAAAATGTTAAGAAACTAGAAAAAGTTGTATCTTCATAATACAGAATTCTTCTCATCAAAGCTTATTTAACAGATAATAAAAAGACCCAGACATCAGTATGTAAACCCACATTATTTAGATCTTTGTTATTTTATTAACCCTTTGGCAAGTGATGTCAGTATTTTCAATTTTTGCATTAACTAGTAGAAAGACATTCCCAAAGAAGTAGCAGATTTGAAAGTATCACTAAAATAGAACATAAGGGAAAAGGAAAGGAGAAGGGAAAGAATACATGAATTCTAAATACTCTTCTTTAAATTATTAGTGTTTTTCTTCAATCAATGTAAATGTTAAACAATATTGTGTAGTGACACTGCAAAATGATCACAGCAATAGCATAATCAGAGAGATTCATGTTTTGAATGTGTGAAATCCTGAAGAAAGCTGATAAATAGGAAAAGAGAAAACAGTTATCACAAATTAAAAATACAAGACAGAAACTTGAACAAGATTCAAAGGTCAATTTAAAGCATATTTTTAAGGAACTCTATCACATTCCTCATCCCACACAAAAAGAATTAACTTGCAGGTTCTTTTTGTAATGTTTCACACATATTGCTGAATCCTATCACAAATGTCATATCCTGGTTATGCTTTTATAGGAAAGGAAAATAATAGCAAGGGTGAAAAAAAAAAAAAAAAGTAAGAAAGACATGCTATAAGCAAAATCAAAGCTTTAATGTAGTATTTACCAAGGTCCAGAAGGAGGCAGGGAATTCTTAAGTGGAAAATATTGAGCCTGCTTATATGGAAGTACTTGGTTATATGTATTACCTTCTCTTTTCTGTCTCACCCTTTATCATAATGTTAGTGACGCCCATATGGCACTTGCTGTGTTTTCAGCTAATTGTTGATCTCATGGTAATGTTATATGATTCTGAGAAGTTACTGCTTTCATGAAATAATACCACTGCTCATTGTAGATGTTATTTTGGCTTATGTTCTTTCTCTTTTTTGTGGTCATGTCTGACCTTTTGAGACACAGTGAGTTCTCTCACCTAACCAGAACTACAATTGGAACAAATGCTTTCTTCCTCTGCAACTACTGTTCAGCAATGTTTGAAACCAATAGAATTAAACAGGTACTGGAGTGCCTAGTGAGTATAAGTATCCTACCCCCAGTAATACTTTTGGGTATTTTTTATCTGTTCTCCACATTTTGGAAGATGTCATTCTGCCTGCCATATGCCTCATCAGTACAGTATGGCCAACTAGAATGAAATGGTCGGTTGGAGCAGTCTGTTTACATTCTAGTTGGCCATAGTCCAACTGTGTTAGGGCCACACAGTCCTAATCATTAGAAATCTTTTGATTTTTCCTCACACTCATAAGAAAATATACTTTCTGTGAAAAACTTCACATTAGCAGAAAATTAGCTTTTTTTTCCCTGAGTGTCCAGTCATAGATCTTACTGCAGCACATGGATAATGTCCTAGTAAGTAATATTAAAAGTAGGGAAGAGAGTGGTGCCTGGTGTAAAGGAAATCTGGCATTTTTAAGTTAACATAGATGTGCTAACACCAAGAACATAGATCAGTGGTCTGGCATAGCCGCTGCTGTTCAGCAAGTATTTTAGTCAGCTGAATAATACTCCTACCAAGATACAATGTAGACAAAGCTCACAAACTCTCTCATCCTTACTCTCTTTTTATTTCTATGAAATCTGACAGTGGCTTTTGTTTAAGCATATTCCTAAACCAAGCAAGAGCTTTGTAGAGCAGAGAATCACTCAGTTGTGCCCCTCTGTCCCCTGCTACTCAGTATACTCTGCAGTGTGATGATGAAGTTCCCAACAGCATTTGTGCTGCATAAAATATATCTGTGGAGAGGAAAACACACCTTGAGGTTCCAACATTCCATCTGCCTGAAGGATTCTCATAAATAATGCAGTGTTTTTGAAAGGACAATTTAAATAGTTTGTCTTAAATTTCCTTAATGTTAGATGTCATTCTTCTCTCTGCTTCTTGATTATCCCAATGAGCACATCATTCTTTTTTTTACTTTACATCTTGTGTCTCCCTTTTTTGTTGTCCAGAGAGTCATTGCTGAAGGACATAAGACTTTTAAGGTGAAGGAAAAAATGTAATTTTAATTTTAGGTATAGGTTCAATTTCAGGCTTCTCAACTGTGGCCATGTCCTTTTAATGGGAGTTATAGGCACACATCAAAGCAAATAGGTACTTAAATATCTGTTTTGATTGGCTGGATCTCTTTAAATAATTTATATATGACTGTAATCACAACATTTCTTGTCTGATAAACTTATATGCTTGATTCAATGATGGGGAAAAAAACAATAGGCTAAGTTGTTGATAGTAACTCCCAGGGAAAATATTCTGTACCAAAGCTTTGCTACTATAAGTATTGGAAATCTTGAAATGTTACAAAAATTGAAATTATAAAACCACTGAAGAAAACTATTGCATGTAATCACCATAGTCTTTTTCTCACAGCTTGACTCTATGACAGTTTGATGGGTTTATTGCAGTTGGCATGGATTACTTTGGCTGAACTAAATGGCAGCTATCTCACATGCCCTTGATTGTGCTAAGTTTAATCAGAGGCTTTTGAAGTGATGGCTTTTGTGTGTTTTTGAAGAATGATGCATTTTAAAAACTGATATATTGAGGCATTTTAAAATAAAGGTATTGCAATAAGACCTATATTTCCACAATGAAATCCTACTGGGAACTGTCTACTTCTTTCTTGAGTAATATGGGGGCAAAGAGTAGCTTACTTCTTTGTTATGATAGTATGAACCTTTGCTGTTTTAAAAAAGTACATATGTTGCTTATAAAGACCATCTTATTCTAACCAAATTGATTCTCAATCAGATCTGGATATCCTTAGCACAGAAGTAGAGACTTAGAGCAACTAAAATATATTGGCTTAGATGACAGTTACGTGAAGACTGGAGCTATATTTAACAATTTGTAAATGATACAGACAGAATCCATACAATAAAAGAAGTTTAATGTTAAAGTATTTAATAAAATGTTTGTTCTTCACTATTTTGATCAAAACTTCTGCTGAGAGATAGACAGACAGATAGAAGGAAGATAGATAAATAGAACATAGGCAGTACGTACTCCTTGATAGTTACAATATAGAATGTCATAGAATCATAGAATTTAGAATATACAAATACAATTCGTCTAAGAAAAGAAGGGGTTCCTCTCAGCTAATTCTTGGAAGTTAAATTTACTCAGTGTCATTTTCCATTGCCTGGTGGGTGACATATTTAGTCCCTCACAAAACAATATGCAATATGATTAGCCATTAGCCAGTTAGATTAATTTTTGTCCGTAAATCTACCAGCTTGAGTTGCTAATATTTACATGTAATGCACGTAGCATCTGAAGCTTTGCATTATGCATAATAAATCATGATGGAAAAGTTGTATTACATTGTATGCTTTCTGCTATAGCAAAATTCCATAACGTGCCTTAAATGTTTAGTGTAGTCTAATTTAAATGTCTCAGGTGATGTAGCATAATCTCATTGGAGAAAAACTCTCACCTCGGTGTAGTGTAATACCTTATTCTGCAACCAGCCTCCTTGAGTCTAGCATAGGTAGGATGAGGTGCTGCTGTCCACGCGAGCAACAATCAACATCATTAACATAGTTTTGCTTTTGTTTGTCCTTTGGTTAATTCCGTCTCATGACCTTTTGCACTAAAACACCTTTAAACATGTTTGTTTCTCTTCAGGAAGTTTATGTAGGGAGTAACCATGAGAGATGTCTCAATTCTTCTTTCTTAACTGCCCTTCTGTCTGGAATCCCCAAGGTATTGTGGCGTATACTATATGCAGCCCACTTACTTATTTTCCCCTTGTATCACCTACCCCCTTGCTACTAATTTGTGCACTAGGGGTGGATGAAGTCACAGCTTTGCTTGCACCTTCTTCATCCACTCCACAGTCCACATAGAGGCTGTAGTGTTTTCCATTCTTTCTCGTACATATCTTTATCTGTGAGAATCTTGGTTGCAAATACATATCATGGAAGACTGGCCTAACACTATTCTGTGTGCCTGCATTAGCGTAAGTTACAATTAGCCTTTAGTTAAAATTTAAATATGCAATTTTATGCGAATTGCAATTAGATTTCGATCTCTCCAGTGCTTGAATATTTTTCTCCTTCTCTGAAATCCCCCTAATTTTCCAAAAACTTAACCTACAACTGAACTAATCTCTTTGCTCGTGTCATTAGAATAATTCCAAACCTCTGAAGATAAATCAAAATGCAGTGTCCATTCTAGTACTGCTGACTGTTCACCAGCTTATCTGTGAGTCCATGTCCCCTGCTACTGAGGAGAACTGGTTACATTCTCCCTCACTAGAGGTCAAATAAAAGTGAATTTTGCTAATTACTGTTCAGTATCAGAGCTGACAATGGTAAAAATTAAACTGCCAGGCAGAAAAAAAGCAAGACAGAATAAGTAGTGAGCAACTGTCAATGGCAATTATTTCTTGGTTACAGCATCCACTTTATTAAAGGTATTGGAGAAACCAGGGCAAGTCTTTAAGGGTTCAGAGATGGTAATTGCTTTTTTCCTCCCTATCCCTAAGAGATTTGGCTTGTTTTACCTTCTCTTTCACCTTCCTCTAAATTTTTCAAACTTCCACTTAATCCTCTCTGAAATCAGCTGAGACCATTGATGGGCTCTGTGATATGTCTTTCTCATGTTTGAAATGAAAGTAGAAAGGTTCCTCCATATTGTAGGTTGGAGACCATCATTACAACCCTATTTGTCTCAGTCGAGACTTGGCTTTAAAACTGTATGCTCATGTATAATCAAGTGAGCTGGAATCCCTCCAGGAGGAAGACTCAGCCCCAACCTACTTAAGTGCAGGGTTTGTATCTTTAAGTGGAATTTGTAATGCTGTGACAGCAGCAAGTCTAAACTAGGAGTGGGTGTCACCTACTGCACTGTCAGCAGACACCTTCATTTTCAAAGAAAAATAAATAAATTCTATTCGTTAAGAAAAATGTAATACTTCTGAAAATTATAGTAAGGGCAACACAGTAAGACATATAAGCATGCTGAGTAAGAGTTATAGTAAGAGTTGTATCCAGCCCTCCAGCATGACTGCCATTTGCATCAGTTACATTTCTGGNGGTTTTATTGCTGTAGTGAGGACTTTTTTTTTTTTCTTTTTTTCTTTGTATTTTTTTAACAATAACTCCAGAGATTCCTGTGTCATTAGATGATACTGGGAGCAAAGGTCCTAGTGTGAAACTAGTTGTATTTCCTTGGTGTTTGGGATAGTACTCACTTAGATTTTGAGAACTCTCACTGCCAGGAATCAGAGAAACAGAACAGAAAACAGAAAGACAACCACAATACTGTTTAATGGATGAAAAAGAAATGCAGCCCTGCTTGTATGATCTCTTCTATAGAATGGAAAGAATACATCTTAATATATCTTCAGATTTTGAATGAAGAAGGCTTAGCATACTAGGAAGATAGGTGAAATGCTCTTTTTATTTACTGAAATATTTTTTGTTGTTGTTTGTTAAATTCTAGATGATAGAGTGATTTCTTTTACACCATTATTTTTGTTATACATTTTCATAATGTTTTTGTCATCTGATTTGAAATCTTCCAATCTAAGAGATCATCACTGCCTTCAGTAGACTGTTGAACATCAACGTGTATCTCAGTATGGAGACGTACTTCCTTTCTGTTCAGCCTGTTGAATGGTTAGGCCATTGCCATTGGACTGTGGACTGCAGGACTATTACTTTACCCTCAAACTCATAAGTTATTTGCTTAAAAGTAAAGCGTTGCAAAAAGAAGTTTCAAGCAGAACTGCAGCGTTTGTACACTTTTTCTGGTATATATATTTTTATATGAAAATATGATCTCAGCTCTCATCCATTATAAGCTTAGTAACATATTCCGGATGGTACATAAATATTTACAAATTCAGTCAGATCACCTCCTCCAATCTGCCCAAAATGTTGTTTTTGTCAGTAGTTTCTCTTGCTTTTCCCTTTCTATCACCTTTCTCTTTTGTATGCTTCACTAGCTTCCTACTTGTTTATATCTATGTTGAGTCTTCTCGTCTTTTACGTTGAAGTTCAGTCAACTCCCAATTATTTATCTGAGTGGCAGACTGACCATATCAGAGACAAAAAGTTGTTTCCTTGCACAGCTGGTTCAGGATCAGCAGAGCTTATTAAGTGCAGACACACCATCACAGGGACATAAATGCATTGCTCCCAAAAACCAGCACAAGGGGGTTTGGTTCAGGGAGCATAGTACGGAGACTGCCAGCTACTGCAGGAATAAGCTTTGGTCTTGCCAGCTTCATAAAATCCAATACAGTGTTGTTCATGCTGAACTTTGGCTGGCTTCAATAACGTTTGTTTGTCTTGTTTCTGTCATTCCTAGTATTTTCTAAAGTGTTCTGTTATTCAGGATATTTCAGTCCTCAAAACAGAAAAAAAAATTCTTTCCTTTCTCCTCTAATTCCTTGCAGTCCTTTTTCATATGTATTTTCTTTACATTTGAGCTTTATATCCAGCCATGTTCATGCTGCATTTTTATTCTGCCAGGGTTTCTCCTGTAAATCTTTATCTTTTTTCAACCTTTGTCAGGATGGTCTCACCAACATCTCACATTTAAGCTCTTCAGTATGCTGTCTTTGTCTAATAAGATTTGTAAGTGTTATGGTGAGGAGGATCTAGTCATTTATGCTTGTAAAGCACATTCTGACTTCCAGTATTTTATGTTTAATAAAATATATTCTGTATCTATTGCACTTTCTCTCCTGAAGGAAAGACTATAAAGGTATAACAAAAAACAGTTCAGGCATTCTCTGTAGATTTGTACCTACTCCTGAAAAGTACATCATGTTTATAAAACTATTTTTTCTTCTCCTGTATTGCATTTTATTATTATTTTTACTTTTTGGATTTATTTGGAACCAAATGTAAAATTGCATCCAATGTAGATCAACATCTTCAAACTGCCCCACTGCCTTCAGAGTTTACTTTTATTCATTTTGGAAGTGCTGACATTTTAATGAAATAACTGCTCTGATTATCTGTGAGGATCCATGTGGATTAAATTTACATATAAGGACATGTGCGCTTGTCATCCTAGATTGATTTACCAAACTGTCCCTGATTTCAGCTTTGATTACATGAGTGAATTAGCTCAGTAGTTTGAATATGAGTAAGAAGTGGTGTGGTTTTTGTTGTTTTTTTGTTTTTGTTTTTGTTTTTCTTCCATACAGTACCAGAGAATTAGAGAACATTTGGTATGATACAGTATTATGATCATTAATTTTTCATGAAATCGACAAACCAGAATACAGACACAATACAAGTCTTGCAGCTGTGCATCATCTGAATACAATGTCCTCACTAGATTTCTATGAATTGAGTTATACATATTGTAATGACCTCTCATTGACTTCAATGCTGGATGTATTTACACTTGTTAGTAGCTGAATTTCATATGTTTAGATTTCAGCAGAATCATTACTATCATGATGATTACAGTAGTTATGGTAATAATGTGGCTCCAACGTACCATTGAAAAGCCACTGTAAGGATGGTCAAAGTCAGCTACTTCTAATAACCAAAACAGTCAGTTTCAGGTTGCTTGTTACAAGTTTAAAACATGTTGTCTAGAAACATGTTCTGTATGTTTTATAACCAGATGAAATTGGCAAGTTTTAAGGAAGTTATTTCAGTTATAAGGAAGAAATTCTTCACTATGAGGGTGGTGAGGCACTGGAGCAGGTTGCCCAGAGAAGCTGTGGATGCCCCATCCCTGGAAGTGTTCAAGGCCAGGCTGGATGGGGCTTTGAGCAACCTGGTCCGGTGGGTGGCATCCCTGTCCATGGCAGCGGGCTTGGAATTAGATGATCTTTAAGGTCCCTTCCAACCCAAACCATTCTGTGATTCTATTATTAAGTTTAATGATTCATTGCCCAGGTTATTTAATGAAGAAAAGTGATGTCTTGATCATTGCCCTTATTGCATGTTGTGTTTACTCATTATCTGCAGCCATCAGCGTCAGAACAGTGAAATGGTAAAAGGAGTAACAACATCTGAATATATTCTATTTTAACACTGCAGTAAAGTACAAGGGCATGATCAAGTGAACAAATTTGGGGCATCTGTATAGCACATATCTCTAGAAACCAGACAGATTGCCTCTGATTTGCCAGTTTGAAAATAGCTCAGCTTAGCGGGAACTGAGCGTTACTGTGTGATGATTATTGTGTAGTGAACTGGTTAATTCACTTCCTAATTGACAGGTTGTTATATCCACAAAAGCTAATGCCACAATTGGCAGTCTAGTTTGCACTATTGGTAGAAACAGTGAGCACTGAATGGGGTATACAGACTATGCTGTTGTCTTGCCATCACAAATAATTCAATGGCAGCAATTATATACGCTGGTGGGAAATTGGGGTAGCTTTTTTCTAACATGAACAATGCAAGGCTCAGATTTTGAGGGCTGTCCATTTGGTGCCTTTCACAGGAACTAAATAGGTTAGAAGAAGAAGAAAAAACTTATTAGAAGTTTGATTTGTCATACTTAATCGCCATATGTTTGGATGTACCGAGTAAATACACTCAAATTATATTTGAGTTCTCAGAAGGATAACATTTTTATCTATATGTATAATCTTCCAAGCTTTCCAAGTGGTCAAGAGTACTTTAGAGTATAATGTAATATAACAGGCATTTATTATTATTACACACATTAATATGTGAAATAAGAGAAAAGACTTATTACTTGTGCTATTCTATATACACTTCAGCTGCAGCAGAGCATTTTATATACTAAAATGTGATGCCAGTTTGGGGATATCTCATTTAATTAAGCAGGGGATTATATCACTGTATCAGTAGGGTTATATAGCACCATTACAGAACGAATGAACAAAGCAGATACATGAGAGTGAGATTTTTCATATGCTAGCAATTATTTTCATTGGTGGAACCTGACAATTTTGATCAAGAACCTGGGGGACAGGACGGGAGGGGACAGGACACAGACTTTTTCACATTTAAAGTAGACTCAGGATTCCTTTCCTGCCTAAACAACAAATTGAGCTCCTTCCTTAGATTTAGATTTTTTTTTTTCCCATAGGCTTTTTTTGCTACTTTACTGGCCAGATTTATTCCAAAACCATATATTTAGATCTATGCCAAACTACTGGTGACTTGTGTCTTTATGATGAAAAAGTACTGCAAAGGGAAAAAAGCAAACTATTAATTAGAGATGACTAAGTAGCAAAATTTGTTATTTAGGCACTGGTATTGGACATTTTCAGTGGGTCTGAAATTGTACAAAAACATGCAGAAAATGTAAAGTAACACATATCTGACCTTACTGGTCCTTTTGGTGTTTACCTCTCATCCTAAGGGTAACAAGAACTGGAGATACAGATCTTCCAGTTTTCTATTCCTGTGTTATTGCAGATAGTCTGGGTTTCAGTGCAGGATCTAGAAAGCGTGTTCTTCCCATGAAATCGCTCACAACTGAGCTACTGAGAATGCAAACTTTTGTGGAAGACAAAGGAAACTGATGGATCAGAGTTAAATTTTTGCTCAGCTCTCAGAAGTGATGATTTTTAAACACTGTAGATGAACTGGATGAATTCCCATGTACTTCCTTTGAAGACAGAGGATGGTCCTTGCTTGGGGATATTTTCATTTGCCATTTAAGAAAAAGTATTTCCAACATTTTGTGTCTTAAAGTTGGCCTTAATGGTACACCTATTGATTATTGCTTGTGAGGTTTGTGGCAGGGAGAGGCAATGAGTTGGGAGATCTGGATTATCTCTAATTTAGTCTGTCTCGTTTATATTTTAAGTCAGAATGAGATCAGGTTATTGAAAAGGCAGATATATTAAGGTTCCTAAATACTAAGGCTTGCAACACTGGTCTGGTCTGAGCACAGATTCTCAATACTCTCTGAAGACTTGGGACACACACCATGGTGGTGGTTTCAGCATGGCTTCTGGAGGGTTCCTGGTCTTCCTAAGTAAAGCAGCTCCGCCAAGCCATATCCTTAGCCCTCCTTGTTGTCACTTTGCTTTTCCACAATTTTTTTCCAGTGGGTAGTGAGGGAGGAAAAGGGCTAAAATGGCTACATCAGATCATTGCTAATTCACTCCTCTAATTAGTGGGGACAAGTAGGATTGCCCAGTATAAAGCAATTAATACTTCACATGCCAGCATAATTATGGTTCATTCTCCCCCAGTATCGTCCCACACAACCAACAAGAGCATCATCCTGCATTCCCAACGTTACTTCAGCTCCTCACTTTCTAATTCGAGTATATCAGTCCCCTGAAGCCCAGCAGCATTCCACTTACTTTCACTTTCCAACTGCTCTATTCCAGTGTCAGCTCTCTCATTTTTATGTAGTTATTTATTTGATGAGAGGACTAGGGAATATGTTATTTTTTGCAGGTCTATGGGGAGGTGTTTTATCATTCAAATATCATTAGCTAAGGTGCCAATTTTTGATGTAGCCTCTTATGAAAATGTTAGCATCCTTGTTACACTTGTAATATTGCACAGTATGATAGGAAGTTCATCCCAGAGGATGAGCAGCTGAATACTAGCATCAGAGAGAAACACTACAGAAAAGGAATACTTTTCATCAATTCATAGGTGTTTAATGCAAAGTCTAGGAGCAAGGAAATTGAAATTGTGCTTTGCTGACAGCCAGGAAGAAAATGGGTCCTTAAAAAAAAAAAAAAAAAAAAAAAAAAGACAGCTTAGCTTCTAAAAAGAATTGGATCAGCTAAAAATAAGAATCATTTAAAAAAAATAGTCTTACTGTTGCTGAGTAGATTAATAGCTATCTGACAGTACAGTTCTGATACTACACAGTTTCAGGAGCACAAATGCTGCTTACAGTTAGGCTATAAAAAATCAGTTTATTTTGACTGGTAGAGAGGTCAGAGCCAAAGCAAACATTAAACTTGTGTAATATCTGTGTTAAATTATTACCACACTTTTTGATGTATAGGTTGTTTAGGTATTTATCTATATTTCATGCCCAAAAGTGTAAGTTGCACATAGTATATCTCATTTTGGCAATATCAACAGTATAGAGAAACACCCTCACCTGAATTACTGTGATAAGAAATGTGTTTTGTTTGAGTTGGAGCCTATGACCTGAACAGGGATGTGACTATATGGTTGGTTGTAATTCTGCATTTCCTTCCCTGAAGTCTCGAGCTACTTGCTTAGTTGTAGGATAAAACTTTAATGCACTAAACCTCCAGTAAGGTACCTCTGGTATGTTCAGAAGAAAAAGAAACAGTATCCGTATCAATCTGGGACTGTTCCCTCCAGGTAGTACTTCAGATATGGCATTTTCAGTTTTAGGATTGATCAGAGAGTACCCCATGACAACGACCCTGTGCTCCCTCAGTCAGCTCACCTTTACAGCACTGGGTGCCCCGGGACGGCAGATTTCCTGTCGTACAGTTGTGCAATAGCAGAGATCCCAACACATGCAGCTTACGGTGTTGTGCACGGCGAACACGTGAACTGCTGCAACTGACTTGCTGTTAATTGTACCTTTAGGTTTATTAACTATATGACTAGGCATAAGTAGTAGCAATCTAGCCACGAAATCTTAGTAATACAAAAAGCCCATGCCATTCAGTACTTTATATTTCAACAACAACAAAAAAGATCCATCTGTGCCACCTTTCCATTTTATGTATACATATTTTTTCTGCAGATTTTTTCAGAGATTCAAAGAGCAAAAGATTTATGCTGGTGAGGCCAGAGTTTGGGCCTACACAACCACTGAGTGCAAAATAACAGAATAAAATAGGCATCTATTCATATGGAGTTGAAATCAATTGAAAAAAATGTCATGCTCATCAGAGAAAAGATTTGCTGCGTAAAACATAGACAGAAAGTGGACAATTACTGTGCTACAATTACAATACCATTTAGAAGAGGAAAAGAGTTTTTGCGTGCGGTCTCCTATTGTAGTAATTTCATATTTATCTTTTCAGTTCTTAATCTTAGTGTACTTAAGATACATCAGATCTTATGCCACCGCTAAATTAAGTAAGGCCTTGTGGAATTACATTCAATGATTATATAAAATTTAATGTTTAGTTAGGAAAATTCTGCTCAAAGAAAAAATTAGTTTGATATTAATTATAAATTTATCTGTGACTGTTCCTAAATGTGAGAACACTTGATATCAACTATATTAAATAAAGATGTTTTTTCATATAGAGGACCTTGAGAAGATGGGACATTATGTAACACATTCTCATTTTGAAAGCTCTTCATATTTTGTGTTCATAGCTTCAAATATTTGTAACTCCCAAGGATTTTAAGAAATGGAACTTGTTACATGTGACCTGTCTTTCAATGGAACCTGCGAAAATGTCATAACCATTGAATTCAATACCAGTTTCAGGTATTAGTTCCACATGTCTAGTACTTTTACCTCTTCTGGTTTAAGATTGTAAACCCTAACTTCATGTGTAATTTAAATCAGTCTTTTCTGGAAGTTCATAAATATGTATTTGATGCAAGGGATAGACCAGAACTCGCTCCCAAGATGCTGTTCGGGCTAAGTGGAATCTCCTTAGGAACCGCTTCAAAGATCAATTCCTCTTGTCCATAAAAAATAAGTTTAAATTGTCTTCTATGAGCCTGCTGTTAGCAATTGTACTGTTACATTATGTATGACTCTTTGACTGCTCATTGCTTCAACAAACTGCACAGTGCTCCATTAGTGATTTTCAATTTCATGCTAAGCTTTGCAATTTATTAGCGTTGTTTAGGCTAATGTACTATTATTTTGCATATTTTATATCATATTTCATTTGCTATTCATATGACCTAGCAGTTAAGTATCGGGGATCAATAAGCCCTTAAATGTTTGCATATTCATATTAGTAAAAATCATGTAGGGAAATCACACAGACAGCCCAAGACACTTCTGATTAGGACCAAGTTAAATTTTTAGGGATTTTCAGTTTTCTCTCCAGTTTCTCTGCAACTTTCGCTGCAGGTTTCCAAACAATGACATAATGGCCAGATGCACTTATTCATGAAAATAATTTGTTTTGGTAATGGTCCCCTAATTGTAGATACTTGAATAATGTTAATGTGGATACTTTCCCAGTATGCTATTTCTGTGTATATAAATATCAAGATGAAATTCAACTTCAATATCAACTATTTCCAAGAAGCAGGTGCAGTTACTCATTTCTTTTTGTTTTGTAATAGTCTGAGGAAAAGGTAATCCTTCTTCCTTAGAAGGATGTATAGACAAACTTTTGTGTGTTCAGTTGCTGTCTGGTAGAAAAGCACAAAAAAAAACAACATTCAAATATTTAAATTAATTGACTTCACACCTTTTGGAGTCCCTTTTCTTAAAATAAAGATGTTTTGAAAGCAGAAGTGCTCTGAAAAGAGACTGCTGAGCATATTAATAAAGTGGTTTAGAAAATATGTCTGCAAACATACTTGTATCAGAATGATTAAAACATGAATGCAAACAAGGAACAATGTTAAGCATGTTATTGGTTCATTGCAAATAAGGAATAAGACTGAAAGTTGGAATTCTCTTGAGGATTTGGGTCGAGGCACTAATGACAGCTCAGTAGACTATGGTAGAATTAGCATTTAAGAGACTTATAGAGCCTTCATACTCCTGTTATCTTATGAACACTTGTCTTTCATATGAAATTTAACGTATGTAGTTTTTCAACACAGAACCAAAGATAAAAGAAATTTTGGAAAAGACCAGATAGGTATTAATTGATTAGCACTAGGTAACCTCACAAAGTTCTACTGCTTTCCATGATTTAGGTATTATACTTCAACTGCTAAAAATTCATCAGAGGATTTTTATTCATAGTCAGCAAAGAAAAAAGTAAAAGCCTAGTTTCAAGTTTTTCATTTGCCATATAATTTCATCATCAGCATAACAAGATTTTTAAAACTTCATCCAAAAATCACGTGTGTGTGATTTGTATGTGATTTTTTAGATGAAGTTTGTGTATGTGATTTTTTGGATGAAGTTTTAAAATCTTAAAAACTGTCTTGAATATTTTCGTGTTTAAAATCTCTACATTTACAATGGAAATAAAAAATAATTACCTTGAACATACTTACCTTCAACCAAAACCACTTCTGTTTGTTGATGTCCAAAAGCTGTGTTATGAAGGAAAACTTCACTTGGTCTGAAGCCCAGGACTTGCAGGATGCAGAATTAGTTTCTTTCTGGAATCACCAGGTGCCTGAATTCTCCTGGCTGAGGGCTCTGGGATCATTTGTGTCCCCAGCTGTAACAACCTACAGCCAGACAGCCCCAGAAGCAAGGTCTGCAAAATCAGAAGTATCAGACAAATTTCCATGGAGCTGGTAGGAAACAAGGCCTTTTCCTTGTGGTTCAGTTAACAAGTTAACCAAAAACTGCATGTATCCACAGAATATATCTGTTTTGGCATGTCATCATATCCAAATGAAATTGCATTTAATTGTCTCAGGTCATCCGTGTGTACACACACACACGCACAGACACACACATGCACAGACACAGCTATAGATATTTAAGCCTGGTATCTTCAAAGCTGTAATGTGAAAACATATGTTCTTTAGTTGTTAATTTATAGGCATTTTGCTGGTTCGCTTTCTAGCTCCATACATTTCCTATACTTCTATATACGAATCCAATAGGCATATGATGACATCAATTGTAAAATCTCTGACTACGTTCCTTTTTCCACCTGTCTTCCCCTCTAGACAGCCAGTCAGAGCTTCTTGGCATGCCAGCAGCTTCTTTCTCTGTCAACATATGGAGAAGATAGAGCTCCTTTCTAAACTCCCCTCTCTGACACACACAGCCCTCATTTTACCCATCTGGATTTGCAGCGATTCCTCATAAACGCCCAGCACATTTTCTTCCCAGGGCCAATGTATGGAGACCAGGGATGTGAAGAAATTTCCACCTAATGTAGCTGTTTCTGGTATTGCCAAGTGCCAAAACTCGGTCAAGATATCTAATGAAAGCAAAGGATTCCTTCATAAGAGCCATTTTTTCATGGTATTGTCTAAACTGGAGATAGTCCAAAGGTGCCAGAACAGCACCATTTAAATAAAGTTCCTATTTACAAAAGGGCTTTTTTAATACTTTCAAAAATCTAGGAGTATCTCTAGCAGCAAGAGCTGGGTCTTTGTCAGACTACATAAAGGGTTACAACTGGTATGGCTATCACAATAATTGTATTTACAAAAAATTCTCAGTCTACATAGGGCATAGTTAAACTTGTGTAAATATTTGGAGATCTGTATAGATCTGCAGTGATTAAAGCTATGCTTTGAAGGATTATTTTGTTTTTTTGCTTTCTCTTTTGCTGAAAAATATACACGTATGTATAACAGTGGGTCAAGCAGATACAGACTATTAAGAATGAAAAAGTAATGCAGGCGTCTGTGCTGAGAGATAAATGGTTGTGGTTCACAGCACTAACAATCTCTGCTGATGCAGCTGGTGGAGATCATAAACCCCATGATGAAAATATCTCCGTATCCATATTATGATGCTCTAAAGCACTGCGGGCACAGATGGCAGAACTTGTAAGTTCTCTCAGAAACATAGTTATGGTTCACAACATTTTCAGATTCTTCTGAAAGAGCAAGTATAGCTTGTAAGCCCTGAGGAGAAGTTGATGGCACTTACATACTATGCCAGTTCAGGTGGCAGACCTCGTAGACACTGGGAGAAAAAATAACTGTGATTCACAATGCCTGTCAGAGAAGTGATAGCATTTGCAAGCTCTGATGACGCAGTCAGCAAAGCAGAGTTTTGGCATGTTTATTTCAGGGTGGCATCTGAAAAAGAAAAAAAAAAAAGGAAAGAGAAAAAAAAAGGAAAGGGGAAAAAAACATGCAGTAAAGTGCTTTATATTTCTGGTTAGCCATCTCAAGTAGATAAAAGACTAAATCAGTCTTCCTAGAACTCACCTATCAGTCCTAGGCAGTCTCATTAGTTCTTCTTGTATCTTTAACTACACATTCAATACAAAACTATACAAAAAAAAAGCTTCACTATGTTATGCAAAATGGAGAGTTACATAAGATGTGAATGAAAGAGTGGTGCCCTGTAATTTAAGTGTTCTAATCTAAATACCTTGTTTAGAGAGAAATACATGGTTATTTGAGTATCTTTGGAAAAAAAATGTCCATATCGAAGGCCATTCACTTTTTTCAGAATTTATTCAGAAGCCCTCTATTGACTTCACTGAATTGAATAGGACCTGTAATGAGATGACCTATGAATTTAAGTATTCATATTTTTTCTTTCTTCCACATAGCCATTTTATCTTTGGGAACAGTTCTATAATCATTTCTTTTTAATTATTGAGGTAATATTTTGATGTGAATAGATATTAAAAACTGTAGTGATTAAGATAAGCAACTGAGTCACCAGTAATTGCTGGCATGTTGATCAAGTTCAGAGGACTGTTGAAGACAGAAAGTATTAAAAACCGTTGGAAAAAAAAAAACAGGGAAAAGCCTCTGAGACGTGCAGTATTGCTCTGCCAACCAGACTTTACTACTTGAGTGTTACCCAAGAGCAGATGCCTACCAGTTGGAAGCACTGAGGCAGGAACTGTTGTATGTGATGTGAGAAGAGTCATTTTGATAATTTGGTGTTCTTGAATACCTAGAGAGATGTGAAAATTAAGTAGCTGAGACTTAACAAGTGTGAAATTGTTATTTGCCATGCTAAAATAAATAGATGTATGCTTTAATAAGACTATTTGCAATATATACATAATAAATTTTATAAGATCCTATTGTTATTTAAAATACACATAACCGCTTATATGGACTGGCGTTATTGAACATCGCCCTTCAGTTAATAGGGGTACACAGGCAGATATTAAGAAAATTTTGCTGGTTTTCTTTTGTGTCTGAAGAGCAACATCTGAGTGTTACAAGTGCTGTCTTCTGGCTAAAAAGAGACTGAAAATAATAAAACCACTTTCTTAAAAAGTTATCTAAACACAATGGTCACTTACCATAATTATTTACCATTGAAAAATAATTTTTAAAAAAAGGAAAATGTTCTGTTGTGATGGAAAAGATTAAAGCAGGGAAAAGTAAGCCATAAGTAATACAAGTATTACCACAATAGTACTATGCCAAAATTAAGAGTGAAGGAAAAGGAATCATTTAACCGTTCAAAATGAATTGCTAAACTTCAAATTAGATCCTGTTGTCAGGCAAATTGAAAACTTTGAAAGATGAATGTTAAAAAATATTGGCACGTAGAAAGCAATTTCAAATTTCTAAAATATGTTATTTTCTATCTGAGACAGAAATGTCATTTTGGTATTTACTCAACACTGACCCAACCTTCATTATTATTATACATCTTACATGCTGTTAGGAAAATATTATAAGAGTTAGGATGTATTGCGTCATTCCATCTTTAGATCCACTGGGTTATTTCCAAAAATTTAAGTGATAATGTGACAGAATGCTTGATGGATACAGCCTTCCATATTTGTATTCTGGGGGTAAAATTCTGTCTGCGTTCACAGGTACAGATGTATAGAGCACATACTGGTCTGCGTTTGTGTATGTCATAAAGGAAGGCAATTGGATAACCTCCTTTTCCCTTCTGATAGAAATCTATTTTTACAGTAAATACGAATCTAAAAGCAGCGCCTTTCTGGGCTTGACTGAAAGATGTTCAGAGCACCCGTACTGGATTTTTATATAACATTTCCAAAAACAAGGCTGAGGTAGATTTCTTAGTCCTCTTCTGTGTGACTACAAAAATCAAATGCAGCACAGAACTTACTGAAGCAGTTTTGCAAGGAATTAACTAGAAAAGTTACAGTTTAATCTCTGTTGCTATTCTAATTTACAATGTGCAATTTGAATGAATTAATAGCAGACTAAATGCATTAGTAGCATTTAAATACATGCTTTTCCTATGCATGTGCTACAGTTTTTGCTGTCAGACAAATACGGCTTTTCATTCATTCTCTGAAAGATACTTTTATGCTTTAATTTCTACTCTCCAATAAAATGTCCTCCTATATTGTTCTCATATAAATCTATAATATTATTAAGAGCTAGAGAAAAATAAAAAGCTGGTTTAATTCCCGTCTCCCCAGTAAAATATCTTCACATATTGTTTTCATATGAATGTGCCATTTTATTAAGGGCCAATGCAAAAAAAAATCTGCTGTTATTTCCCAAGACAGTGTTCAGGATTTCATGAAATTTCAGTTGAGCTACTACATAATACTTCTCAAATATAGCTCAAATACAAATTAATATATTTCTGCAAAAACTATGGGAGCATATTGAGTAAATATTATTTTCCTTTTCTCATATATGTGGAAATTGAGGTCCAAAAAGGTTAAATGGCATGCGTAATGCATAGTCAAAACATTTAAGTCAAATAGTTGCAACGTATTTCCAAACATTCCTTTGATGTTCCGGAGGAAATACTTGTAAATGGAAATGCCTCTTGTTACTGAGTCCTCTTCCTATGATAGTCACTACCCTCAACTCTTAAAGATCTCCAGGGGAAAAGATTAATTAGGTTTCAATTATGCTACAGAAAAATGTACTTTACATACTTACAATCTGAAAAGCATTGTGGTGTTTCTCTAATGTGTTTAAAAATTCAAAAATATTTTTAAAAGCCACTTAAAAAGTCAAGCCAAACTCAGGCTAATGGAACATGGTGTCGTCCTTGAAAGTGATTTATTCTCTATTCTTCTGGCCCTTACATTACACAGATATTGTCTGAATTTTCTGTGAATGAGTATTGAAATTTTTCAAGTAGATTAATCAAATCTGTTGATAGATGTAAAGGATTATTTCTGCAACTGTGCATGGCTTGTAAAAAGAAACAAACTTCTAAACGTGAATTGTTAGGAAAGCACCCTCAATTATTTTTGGTTCTATATATAAAAGTTCTTTTTTATCTTACCATTTTATTAGCGCTTACATCTTCTCAAAAAATGTAATATTTCAGTATTTTTCTCAGGAAAAAAAATGGACTTTAGACATTTCAAATATATATTACATTAGCTAGTACAGTACAATTTTATGATGTTAAAAAAAGATACCGAAAGACTTGTTTTGTTTTTGTGGTAGGGTTTCAGTTTATCAGTATAAAATATTTTTGAAAAAATAAGAGTGTATGGAAATTAGTTTTAAATATCTTTTCTTACATCTTCTCTTAAGTAAAACCATATGAGAAACATGAGGAACTAGAAAATTTTTCAAGATTAGCTTAAAGAAAGGTTGACTATTCCAGTTGAGAAATACAGCATTGTGATTACATTTGTGTGGAGATTTATTTTATTTATCACTGAATAATGTGCCCAGAGTTTACAAGAATGAGTTAGCGTCTATATTTTAATCTGGTCTTTTTCAAACTTCTCCACAGGGCTTGGCTGAACTATGTGTAAAAGTATTTGTCCCAGAAAACTGACTGTTCCCAACAAACACCCCTTTATTTATCTGTTCTTGTTGTGGCTTGGAGCCTTTCTCCTTCAACAGTTTTGTGTCTGTATTATTCACCTTACCCAAGGGCTTGCAGCAAGCTTTTCCTGTTCATCTGATATGCCTGACATTATCGGAATCTTAAATTATTGTTCAAGTGACAGTGCTGAAGTTCAAAACCTTTCAATCTCTTAAGAGGTCAACACACTGGTATGTAAAACCAGTGCAGAGACATTGAGTGTTTTTGATTTGTTTTAAGTAGGTCTCTAATCTCTGCAGATAATGAGTGTGCATTTGTCACAGAAATTTGTTTCCAGCCTAGATCACAAGATGTTAGACAAGAATTTTGTTCTGTCATAAAGAAGAGAAAGACATTTATTTTGCATTTATTAAATCATAAGCTTGTTTACTTTAATAGTCAGCGGTGAACGTCTGGTTCATTCCCGAGCAGCCCGAAATTGTAGACAGAAAACCTTAATGGTTAGTAGAAACAATACATTCACTTTTTTAAAAAAAGACTGTCTTAAATTTCATTGTCAATAACTTCATCCCAGAGGGGGTCAAGTAATCCCAAAGCTAACTGAAACAAGTAAGTAAAAGACTAGAAAAAAGTCTAGTTTAGTGCATGAAGCAAACACTCCCCCTGAGAGAGGCAGGTTGCCTGGGACATTTAGGACCTTCTGGTTACACAGTTCATTACCTGGAGCACCCAATTTGAATGGAGCTTTATGAAGGCTCTCTAAGATCTTAAAAAAATGAGGTACACTAAAACTTCTGTAATTAATATACACAGAACATTCAGTGAAAAACGGTGCACCACTGGCAGCACTCGACTCATTGCAGCTCCTCTAATTCTATAAAGATATGAAAAAAATAATTTGCATTTTTGAAAATGCAAAAAAAAAATAATAATCCAGCTAAGATTGATGCTACTGTTAACAGTATTGAGCAGCTTTGTGTCCTTAGCACAGAGGACTATTTATTTTTATTGCAGCCATTTGGAAATTTCCCATTAATTGCTGGGAGAGCTCACCTTTGTATCCTCGTTAAACTCTGTCCCGCTCCGCCCTGCAGGAAATGCAGTTGACCCTTTCTGCCCCTGTCACCGTGAGTGTCCAGCGCCCCACTGCCAGAATGCCTTCCGAATGACAAGTCCCCACATTGCGTGGTGGCTGGCGCGCTCCTCTAACTGCTGGATTTTTTCTGGATGTTCTGCAGAATATTGGCATGCAAGAATCCCATACAGAATTAAGATGATAAAAAGCATTCTTTTATGCAGCTACTGGAATACAGTTTTTGGAGGGTTGCTGCACGCACTCCTGTACATGCAGCTCAGCGCTGCTGGCCGGCACACCAGCTCTGTCTCCCTGTGCCAGCACGGTTAGCCGCGTACTTCTCCCAGGAGAGACAGGAACTGAGATCCAGTTACACCTTCTGGAGCCTGCAGATAGAGAGAACAAAGTAACACAACTTCATATCCTAAAGCCATTGTGTCCGTACATACAATGTACTCTCCCTTCCAAATGACGAGTTGCCTTTTCTTAACATCCAGGCTACTTAAGGCACTTGAACAGTAAGACAGCAAAATTTAATTGAATATTTGCAATAGGAGTAGGACTTGGCAACAGGATAGGATGTATTGTGAGTCTGTTTATCTTAATTTTTTATACATTTATTATCTATTATTGCAAGGACTTTTAAAAATTAAATCCTAGTTGTAAATTTAAATAAATATTTGTTTAAAACCTTCAAGCTCTTAAGTAAAATTGTAGAAAAATCTTGTTTTAGCTAGAAAACATTCAAGAAAGTTGCTTTGTCGTGTCTGTCTATTTTCCTACTGCTTTAGGGCCAGAAGAAGGGTTTGTGTCTCTGTAATTTAGATTTTATGCCAAAGTTATTGAAATAGTGCATTGGAATTGAGCCCACAGAATGGTGTAGATTTTGTGGAAACGGGACAGCTCAGAAACTACAGATCAAAGGAAGATGTTCTTCCTTATCTGAAATATGAACCTCAACTACTCTGGATGAAAATGAAAAAGAGGGAAGGAGAATTCTGCTGATGAGCTTAGGTCTATCAGGCTATTGTTACAATATTTTTAATACTTCGTTCAAGTCAGTAGAACCCTCTCCTATTGCAAAAGACCTTCGTCAAAGCCAAACACCATAAAAATTCTGTGGAAAACAAAGGCAGGTGTTCAGTCCATCTGCTTTAGGTATCTAATTTAAGGTGTATGTGTAAGTTCGTCTCACTGAGCTCTCTCCGTAGTGCAGAGAGGGAGGCTTCTCTAGGAGCTGCCTGAAGCACTCATGCTCTGCGCTGTACCATGGCACAGCCTGTCTCTCTCCACTGGCTGCCTGCACAACTTGGCTCTGGATTTAGAAACCTAAAGTTAAGTGCATAAATTAGATGGTGTGAATACCAAAAAGAGTACTTTGTGGCTTAGTTCATATCCATGTTGTATATGTATCCGTTTTAGCCTTTTACTTATGCGTGACATAAAGGTAGCTGTGTCAGTTTGGAGTTCATTTTGTCATTAATGTCTTGTGTATAGAAAAAGGCATGTCATTATTGCACATTTCTCAAATACAATATACTTTTAAATATGGTGTCTTTCCATCGTGCTAACAGATCAGAAGCAAACCAAAAATCACTGAGCTACTGTTGATATTTAGTAACGTAGGAAAACGGAAATGTACATATTTTTAAAGGGTCTAGTAGAGTTAATATGAGTTTCTTTGACAGATTGCTTTACCCAGCAAGTTATTCTGTTCCAGAGCGTACTGGCAAATTATGCTGAACCATCTGATAAGAAAATTTTCATTTAAATGTTCCAGGGATAAAATTGTCACCTTTTTCTGGGGAAAATCTTTGTAGAAAGTGCCGCATCACACCCCTAGCTGATCTTTATTTGCTTAGAGCTATCGTATTGATTATTTTACTGTTGGACATATTTTTAAATGTTCATAAAAATAAATTTTAAAATCACAGCTTGTGCTTCTGTCCCTCGGTTACCCAGGTTGTGTGACATCAGGAGCACTACATTGATAAATTACTGATGGCATGATGATTATGGAAATGGTCATCGACTGATCATCAGTCGCAATTTATATCAAATCAGTGTCCACAGTTTGCAGCAGAAATTGAAGTTTTATCAAGAGCTCTTTGGTATGGCACAGCGCTTCCTAGAAAACTTCTTCCTAAGAGCATTACAACCTCATTGAACATCATCTGCAGTGCATGAATGACAGCACTGAAAGACCAGGGCCTCAGAGCCTGTCCAGAGTAGTTGGAAGATCACTGGGTTACCACATACTCATAGGAAAACTATTGGCAAAACACATTAATTTAAGAACCAGCAAATGTACCAAATGCAAAGTCTCTTTCTAGACACAGAGAATCGTTTTATTTTTTTCCTATCCAATTGGCAATAAATGATTGTATGAGTGTATGAATCTAATTTGCTCTTAAATAGCAAGTAAATTGTTGCTGAATCATGACATAATGGTCTTTTATATCTCTAAAACAATTTCTGTAGCAGGAAATATAATTAGTACATTTTTGCAGAGACGATGTAGTGTTTCATTATTTCTTTCCAACACATTTAATAATTGTAGTAATTTTAGGTAAGTGAAGCCCAAGTAAATGACTCCCAGTGGTATTATTGCTTACTATTTTTCTAATTTCTAGTTCTTTACCATTTGCAAAGGATTATCTACATATGAAGCTATGAATAAATACCTGATGTAAAGATTTTCTTTTAAATAGGGGTAGGGGAGACTTAAGGCCTCATTTTCTTCTTATTTGTCACTGAGTAATACTTGAATTCAACTACTCTGGACCCTCTCCAGCTGATCTTCAGAATTAGCTTTGGAGAAAAACAACTTGTTATTTTAAGGAAGAAGATGAAATCTCACTTTAACTGGTATGAAAATTCCTTTTTATTTAGCAGCTTATGTTAATACGAAGATACAAAAGATGTCCAGAAAACATGTAAGTGATAAAGTTCCTGCTCTGCTAGGAACTTCTCCAGCTGTGCAGCAAGCCATAACATCTTTTCTATATACTTACTGTAAAGTAGACACAGCAGAAAACAAATGGGCAAAAGAATGAACTAATGAGGAGAAACATACATATTGTGAAATCAAGGTACAAAGAAATCAAAACAAAAACTTGTCGTAAGTCCAGTGGTGGAAATATGAATAATTAATAGTTTTCCTGATTGTTGGTCTTATTCACAAATGATTTCCCAGTCAGTGCAAAACACTTTTGTGTGCTTTGTGTTTATTATAAATCAAAAATAATCTCAAGGATTTATTTAAATGTTATCTAATAATACTAATTACTAATTTATTACAAGAAAATACAAAAGAAATAAAGAAAACAGAAAAATACAAGTAAAGAAAAGAAAATAATTTTCTTTATTACAAATTTTCTTAATTCAAATTAAAAAAAAAGAAATAAAGTCAAGTATTAACAGTTTTCTTAGAGCAAAAATCAGTAAGGAGCTTATCCATTGGCTTTCCCTGCAGCATTTTGGTATTTTGCCTTAAATTAATTTCCATTTCATACATAGCTGCAGTTAAGTTCTGTATAGCTAACATTTTTGTAGAGATGATAGGGAAAATTTGGAATTATGAATTCTTTATTTAAATGAATCTCTTCAAATTTCCCTAAATAAACAAATTTTAATTGAAATATCTTGTTTGAAAATCTGGGGATGTAGCTCTTTTCTGAAAAGCTCAGTATCATCTTTCTGTGTAGATAGAGGGTTGGAACAAGAACAAATTGAGGAGAAAATGTAGATTCTATTCTTCGTGTGTATGCTCTCACCCTTTTCTGAACCCTGCTTCGACTCCATGGCTCACCTGCTATCTGTCAGTTGGGAAGAAAGACGGCAGAAACAGTTCATTATAGTGTTCAGCAGTATAAATAGTCATAAGCTATCTGCATCATTATATTGGGCACAGAAAATCTATAATCATAAAAATTATATGTATTCAATTCCAAGCTTCACTTCTTTGGAGGTATCAGAGAACATGTGAGAAAAGATCCGATAATAAACCATGCAGTGAAAACTTTAATTATATTTGTTTTTGTTTTTATCTGGAACTCATTTTCTTTGGGAAAACCCAATATACCGTTATGCTTAGGAAAAACTCACCTGTTGCATAAAGATTCACCAGTACACATTGAACTCAGAGAATAGGAAAGTGATGGCGATCAGAAAGGAAAATTTTTTAAGAGTTAGATAAAATCCCTATTCATTTCAAGGTCTAATTGGACTTTCACTAGACTTTAATAATGATGTTCTTAGAGGTCTCTAAAAATGGTTCCTTTTGCTTCTAGCTTGTTAGAAAATGTGTGTCCTCCTGGATTAAGAACATGCCATTCTGAGTATGTGTTACCCTCAGATTGCATTACTGAATCTCGCTGTACCAGAAGCTTAGTGTGTAGGCATCAACAGATAAAGAAGATATTTGAGCACTTTCTCAGTTGCATCTACACACATAAGGCCCATGCTTATGTCCTCTACTGGCTTTCATTAAGCTTCCAATGCTATTCTGAGGCTTTGATCTTCAAAGTAATCTTCAAAACAATTAATGGATTAATTCCTAGCTAAATTATGAGAATGAATTTTGATGTACAGAACCCCATTCTTGTTGCTCTCCTGTAAGACAAAAGAGAGTATTAAATCCAAGGTGAGAATAAAGGATCCACAATCAAGCGGATCTGTCTATAGAGAGAGCAAAAATCTGGATAACAGCAGATCTGTCTAGAGTTTTATGAATGTCTTCTTTGAAAAGACATTTTCATCATAAACACGGTTGTGATATCGTGACAGCTCTTTTCACCTAATAAATCCCTGCCAAAAAGAAAAGAAAGAAAAATAAGAAGTCTTTAAGGGACTGGAGGAAATTCTGGAAGCTCTTTACAATCCACTAGGGACTTGGCTGTCACTATTCATTTCATGTAGAAGGAACTCAAATATTTCAGTAAGGGTAGCTCTCTAAAAGAGATGACTTACCAATTTTATCACTTAATATAGTATCAGTCACAATAAATATTGACTGAGGCTAAATTACAGTCTATTATTCTTCCATGAAATGGGAAAATGATAATGAGATATTACGAAGAGCATGTCCTTTACAAAAGAAGCAATAATAGTATTTTCCCAAAGCAAAAAGTGTATATATTCATACCATTGCATGCATCCCTTTTAATTTGCATATGCCTTTCTCAGGGCCGATAGTGTATTATTTACTGGCATTAAGAAAAAAAAAAAAGGAAAGAGGAGAAAGAAGGAAACAAAAGAAGAAAGTCCTCCATCACAGAAGAGACAAAAATTTGGCTACTGGCACAGTGTTTCTGGCTTCATAAGCACAGCCAGCAAAAACAACAATGAACCTTGCAATCTTCTTGTAAATATGACTACCATGACACAAAAATAGAATTTTAGTTGAGAAGACACCACCATGACTTTCCCGAAGAGCTTTGCCTTCCTATTCTGTGCTGTTCATCTCCTAGACAAGTACTGCCCAACCTTTGCTTATAGTCAAAATCCTGTCCTTTGCCATTGTGTAGTCTGGTATGCACATCTTAAAGGACAATTCTGTTGTGAATGTGCATTTTCTTATGTAATGAGAAAGGAAATTTAAGGTGGTTGTGAAAAACATGTGGTCCTCTTATTGCCTGTGGTTAGAAGACCTCAGGAAGGAGGATACCGAAGAATGAGCTCTGGAGCAAATGGGTTGTTCTGGCACGTCAAATGGAGTATGCAGAAAACTGCATGGGAACTTCCCTCCTACAGAGTTTGTTCCAGTGTTTTAGGTGAGCTGAAGAGGTGAATTGGGTGAAAAATGAGCATTTTTTTATAATTACATGTACCTACTTAGGTCTTGTAGAGACCTTTTGTTGACCTGAATCAAGTCTTGAAAAATGAATTTCACCTGGAAGTAACGAGTGGCTTCATGCATTTTAGCCAGCCTGCATCATGCATTCAGAAATCAAGCAGATGCACTGTATTAGTCCTTTCATTCTGGTATTGTGACTACACCCAGGAAAAACTTTTCAGTAGTGCAATCCTGAGGTAATCATAGATGATTCAAGCAGACTGTAAAGAGATATTTAAGCATAATGTCATTGCTATATAGAGAAGGAAAAAAAAAAAAGAGTATTCTTGCAAACAAAGTGTGCAAAAGCAGTGAAAATTAAGGGAGATCCTGAGACTATAGTCTTTGCTGAGGGCCTCTATATTAGTGCTTTTGTTTAGATCAGGAGTGTGGCTTTGAATCGAATCCTCTCATTAGTCCCACCTGCTGTTCAGATTAGGTTCATATTCAGTGGCTATTCAGAGTGCCTGAAATGGATTAAAACTAAGCTGGAAAATGCACAAAGTGCACCTGAGGCACCCTTACTGTAGTGGACATTCAGTCCATGGAACCAGTCTACAGCTATTCCTGAGAACTGCCTCTTCCATGAAATGTCTAATGCGGACATCAGGCCCTGAGCACCAACAGTTTGACTTTACAGTTTTCCTTCTACTGGGCTGCCTTAATTGCTGAAGATACACATAGCCTTTGACAGCAGCTGAAGCAATGCCCCCGTTAATACATACAGTAATAGATTTCTTTGGCTGCATTGAAGAGCCTCCTACATCAGCAAGCACAACATCTACTTCCCCGGATCAGGTTTCTGCCATGTGGCTTTCATCCATCATGCAGTCCAAAACAAACATCAGGAAAGATGTCTAGAAGAGAAGAGTGTGTGAGTCAAGTAATGCACAGAATGTTCCACATGAGTATGAAGCATAATGTTCCCTATCCAAGATAAAGATTAGTTTCGTAAAATTGAGTAAAGCTTGGGTAAAATTTTTGATTCCATTTGCTATAAGCCTAAAGCACTGTGAAGTAGAATTTTTCTTCTCTTTTCTTTTTAATACTGATGTGTTCATCAGTAGTGTGGTTCTGCTACCATGTCTGAATCCTGAAGCTATCACATAAATGAATCATCTGTGCAGTGTAGTAATGCCTGATTAGTTATCACAATGCGAGTGAAAATGTTCCATTGACTTTGGAGTCCTTACAATGTCACTTACATTGTTCCTCTGCCAATATAAATAGAACTGAAGCAATAGAAGAAATTAAATAAAAAAGTGAAGTGCTGAACATGCACCCAGAAATCCAAAAAGTAGTGTGAAGTAGTTATAATATATACTACGTATCATAGCAATTACCAGCATCAATACAAGATTAGATATATTTATTATATTTTATATGATTACCACTTATTATTATATATATTTATATTTTTGTAATATAGAGTTTTATAACAAAGGCTCACTTTTTTTTTTTCTCATGCAGCTTCTGTGACATCCCAAACCAGTGATGAACTAAATAAATGGTAGCTAACTTGGGATACAAGTGGATTTAGGAATATTATAGAGGTTTACAAACCTTTATAATTGTAAGAGAATTCTATTTGGTAAAAAAGTGAAGAATAGATGCCACTGAAAAGGTGGTATAGTATACCTATCTTAAACTCCATGAGATGATTCTCAAATGAGACATTATAGTATGTGTTCATGTATAAAAAAGGAAACAGCCATCAGAAGTCATGCTGCAGCATACCATCCTCAATGGACATTACTTGTTACATAGGTATTGTCAGGTTATCGCATACTTTTGCAGCAGATACAGCTATCTGAATTTCACCTGGTAGGTTACGAGCAATCGTTCATGACCAGCATTCTGACCAGCCCTGTCACCCACTTGGCTGCATGATTAGCAGCAACAACAGCCAGGCTCTAATTTCAGGAGTAATAAACAGCAACTCCAGATCCCACACCGAAAATTGGGAAAATTAAAGTAGTCTTTCTGTTGCTCAGTCAGCTTGTTTTCTCTCCTTGCAAATATGAATCAGATGGCTTAGCCAAGAGTACTTTATCGAAAGGAGAAACAAAAAGAACAGCAGGGAAACCCTGCAACATACAATATCTAATTACTCTGTCCCCACCATGGAACCATAACTGTTTACTCCTCTGTTTGGTTTCTTGGTGAAGCAAGTGCTAGGCCAGCTGGCCGCTTCCTACCGCCTGCAGTAAAACCTCACGCACAGTTTGCAGTTCTCAAGTTTCATGGCTTGGTCCCCTATCCAGCTGGGTAGCGAGGCCTTATCCAAGCTGCTGCTGATCCTGCTAGCCACAATGCTTTAGCTTTTGCGAACAGATTCTGTTAGTTGGTTTTAGCTCTTAAAAAAAAAGGAAGAAAATAAGCATAAGGATTGACACGCATTCCCTACCACTCACTCACAGGGGACTTCTTAAACTGACTCTTCTGCCCATCCTTTTCACCATGTCTTTTGCCTTCCAACATTGCAAGCTGCCCCTCTCAGGAACACTAAGGTTTAGTTGTTCAGGATACTTACACATTATTAGTTGTTCAAGATATTTACACATTATTACAATCAAGGCTGTTACGGTATGCTTCCTTCTTCATAGAAATACCCATTTTGACAAAGAACTACTAGTAAACTGAATGTGTCAGACTTAGTTTTATTCATTTTCCACGCCTTCCTTTCATGAAAAGCATACTTCCCTACAGTAGATGTTGCTCTTCCTTTGTATTTTTCATAGTGTAAGATGAAAATAGCTGGTTTTATTGTCCTGCCAAAAAAACACAGTGATTGAAAAACTCTTTATTCAGTTTACATTAGACTAATGAAGCAACTTAAGAAATATATGTCAAACTTCATGGTTATGCTCTTCAGCAAAACATATTTCCAGTGTATAGAACCAAATAACAATTCATGTTTTACTGCTCAAATACGAATTTTAAATTATATGAGAATCGTTAGACTGATATTTTAATAACCTAAAACAAATTCCTGGTATTCTGAAAGGAGGAAAGTGTATGCCAAATTCCAATAGTGGGTGTTGTCCCTATCACAAACTATTCACAGCAAATCTAGCAGCCTTTCTGTGAAGATAGTTGAGGACATCTGAATCAAGAGAAAGCAATATTTGCTATCATTTCATGTTGCAGCAGAGCCTCTGTTGGGTGCATGCCATTTTAAAATGGTGGACTCGTGTAGCCCTCTATTTTTTTTTTCAAGTCAGTGCACATATGCCTAATTACCAGTATGCTTCACGTAACATGGCAAGGTTTGAATGACCACCTGTAGTATATTAAAAGGTCTTTTAAGAAAAGTGACTTTGCAAAACAAAATTTCTTCATGTGACTAGTAAACTGCAGTCTGCCAGCTTCAACTCACTATCTAAAGGTATTGTCTGTGATTGATTTGGGCATGACGCCACTGCTTAATTTACTTTGGCTTGATTTTTTTCACCTTTCTTCTGGCTTCACCCTTTGCTCTAGCAAAAGAAAGTATTTAACCCAGTAGTTAACCCTTCGGAAGGGAAAGACAAACTGAATTCTCCAGAATGCATTTTCAGTCCACATGTTACATGACTATACAGCATTTCTTCAGATGCTGATAATGAGAAACAGGCAATTCAACTGCAAATACAACTGAGGGATTTGCAGTAGCAGGTTTCTGAAATGCATACGATTGTAAATAGGTATTGAGATAACGTGCTTTACTGGATGATAACTCTATTCATTTAGCCTGACAGTATTTTATAAGGCTTCTAAGTTTTTATACGGTTTTTAGTATTTTATAAGGTTTGCAGGTACAAAAGTGTCCTGGAAACTTCCATGTAAAATTCATAGTAAAATGATTTCTAAGATGCAGCAATGCCTTCTAGGTCTGTTTATCAGAAAGTTTTAGTTAGACTTTTACGAAGAAGCCTTTTTGTTTTCACATAATTTTCAGGTTGTCATGCTGGAGATTATGTATGTATGAGTGTCTTTGCTTTTCAGCTGACTTCAGAGATTTAAATAACATTTGGGGATTCATGTACCTATGAGTTACTCTATAAAATATATAGCCTTAGATAGAAACAAAATATATTTTGAACATTTTCATTAGTATTCACTTGCCCTTAGTGGAATACTTAAAGTTTTTAAAAATTAATAAACAGCCCATTCAAAAGATCGTGAGATAAAGTACCTACTAAATATATCACAAATATCATTGTTTCCTTTTTTGATTGTCAGATTTGAATTCGCCAGTGCAAAAAGCACTTGATAATGTACCATATTTTTTCGGCGTAGGTTGTAAACAAAGCCTTGCTAATACTATTGTGATCATATGTGTCAAATAGAACCTTTTCCACCCTCCAAGAATAATAGTTTAATAGTCTTTAGAGCCATATAATTTTGTCCAGAGCTATTAGTGGCACTTTATGTCATACAGTCATCAAATGCATTTCTATGAAAGAGAAAAGAATAAATATTTCATGGCTACAGCTTTTGAAGAACACTCTGTCTTTCAATCTTGGGCCAGTCTTTCAACATATGTGCCAATCAGAAGTCTTTAGCAGATGCAAAATGCATCTTGTCTCCTTGTCAGTGAAGAATGTAAAGATCGCAGGATGTATCTGAAATATTCATCACATAGACAAAAATCTGAGCAGTGTAAGGAATTGCTGAGCCCTGTAATCACTACTTACCCATTTGTTCTTACCTTCTCATCATTGGCCCCAAAAAGGTGAAGAGTGTGACTAGTCACAATATTTTGGTTACCCAATGTATCTTGACAATCAGTGATAATATTTAACATTGTGACCCTACATCTTTTACCTTATTACCTCTATAGCTTTGGACACGATCCTAAGATACCTCTGAATGAAATCAAGCTGACATTTTTTTCTAGTTACAAGCTTTTAAAATTGTTTCCACTCGTAATTATTTTTTGCTAAATAGCTGTATGTTTGCAGTGTGTCTCTGCAAGAAGAATATTGCTAATATTTACTGTATTCCAGTCTTCATTCATGGACTAAAGTAGGATTGCTGCAAACTGTTAGAGTAGATCATACATGGTCTTTTCCTGTTATTCTAGCTCTCAGCTAAATCTGAGGCTGATATAATCAACCGTAACTCCAGTGTGCTTGCATCTAGTCAAATCAAATCTGCTTTTGGCCTGTTACTGTGTGAGAGGGTTTCTGTGCGCCATGGCCTTTGAATGAACCTGTGACCTTCTGTTGCAATCTGGGCTAGCCACTCCATCACCATGCACTGCTGGAAGCTATTAAATCTTGTGTTGCTTTATCTCAGTTAAATGTGGTTAAGTGAAAGGACATTATTTTAACTGGCTGCTTTGGCAATGGAATTTGCAAAGCACTAGCTCTGACTATTTCAGCCCTAGCACTGCGTTCTGAAAAGTTGGGAAAATTGAAGCTTTAGAAAGAATTAAACCTTTGATTAAATACATTTGTGTTTCAAAAAGAAAAGACAGGTTGAATTCTCTGTCTGTACTCCAAGTTCTACACTTGTAATGGTATTTTTAATGTCTTTTTATAGGTCTATTCACATTTTTTAGAATATGAAATTTCTTTATAGAGATGAAAGCAATGCATTACTAACAAAAAAATTGTTCATTCCATTATATTAGTGATTTATCATTACTAAGACAATCACATAGAAACATGGAATATTGGAAATAAATGTAGAAAGAATTCTGAAACATGTTGTTAAAACATTTAATGAAAACCACCCATGAAAAATGAACCACTGAGATCATGGATATAGGAAAATGATGTACATTTGGAAACTGTGACACATTCAAATTTCTAAATATATGTTTTCCTAAACTTAAGATTTATCAACTGAAGTAAGTAAAGTTTCTCACATGTTTCTAGCATCTAAAAGCAAGAAACCGTGAAGGTACAAAAGTATGTCACGAGCATGGCAAAGACAGGTCTTAAGCTTGTTTCATGGCATATCTGTTTGTCTGCAGGTAACATGAGAACCTGCAAATACTATGCCTGATCATTTGTGAAGTTTCGGGGAGTATTCTTAGCACCAGTGTTTGTTTCATTTAATTGAAAATTGGAAGATCTGAAATACTTTATTAAAAAGGGCTACCCATTGATGCAGATGGGAGGAAGAAAAGGTGTTTTCTTCATGAAAGATATGAGCTTTGCCAGTTGGGAAAGAGGGGACTTGAAAACCAGTGAGCAAGAATAATTGTCTGGGAAGTACAGAAGGGGTGAGATATACAGGCTGGTTATGAGGAGTCTTGGCATGATCAGAAGGGAGCCAAAAGCTCTATTAAATATCTAGACTGTATGTATCAAAAAAAGGCAAAATCCAGGTGTAATCTAGGAAAGTTGGCAGTTTGAAGCAGGTTTTGCTGATTACAGAACTTACAAATTTTAACTGGAGTTTAAAGAAGCAGACTTCAGAAGAGCGTATGTGTGGCAGGAGCAATTTTCTCCAAGGACTTGGAGAGAAGCAGGATGTTCTCTGTGGGGCAAGTGTGAATTTCTGCTGTAGCAGGAAAAAGTGAAGGGGCAGGATAATGAGGAAGTGGGCGGTTAAGACAGTCATCCTGAGAAGGAGCAGAAAAGTATCTGTAACTCATTACACACTCCGTGTCAATGCCCTCAGTTGGTCCATGTTACCCATCCCCTCTCCATGCACAATCCTTCCCCCTTGCTGCAAGCAAAAGCCCCTCTTAACTCAACTGCCAGCAGGTATCAGAGGCAGTAGATTTCTGTGCCACTCAGTCTCGTTGGGCATAATGCCCAACCTGCAGAAGCAATGCTGTGTGCTAACTTCTAGCAATTTACGGTTTTACAGCTTTCCCGCTATGATAATTCTCCTTCGTGATATTTGAAAACCTGTAACAGCCATTTGTGGCTGTAACCTAATATGGCATCAAAGAAAAAAAACTGTGCTCAGTTAAGTGAAGCTACATGGTGTAATGCATTTATTGGAAATGCATTAATATCCATGTTGAATTTAAATGGGGTGATTAGCTTTGCTAATATCTGGTCCTTTAATATCTAAAATTCTTATTAGACACTGCTTCTGTTGAACCCAGTGAATATGAGATTGGAGTTTGTTTGTTAGGAAGCAAGAAGTACTATTCATGAGGTTCTTTTCCTTTTTGGGAAATGGGAAAGATGCTTAAAAAAGGAACTGAACCTTGCTGACTATAGATGCATTAAATTTTGCTTATAAACAAGTCCCAAATGATCCGTTTAGCATTTCATCACTAGTCCGTAAATACTTGACTGCACAATTTACTAATACAAGCAAGCTGTGATAAAGTGATTCAGTATTTTCCGTATTGATTTAACTAGGACTGACACTAATCAGGGCTTCATTAAATCTTTTAACACCAGAAAAAAGAAATATTTTTGAGAGAAATTGTTCCTGTTCAATGCATATTGCCCTTGATCTCTGGCAACTAGAAATTCAGTCACCGTGCTTTCCTTCCACTTGGTTTTTAGTGTGGCTGCCTGATGAAATGAGACGCATCTGCAACTGCTCTATCTGTCTGTCTATCTGTCAGTCTAGCCTCAAAGTATAAAATGGTCCCTTGCACTACTTAGGAGTGTCCACACAGGGGAATACTTCAGAGAACCTAATACACTGTAAATTTGCACCGTACCTTACTAATGCAAACTTCCCTGTGTAGACAAACCTGGTATCTGTTCTGCCTCCGGGAGAATGGATCACTGAAGGTTTCCTCAGACGTGGAACTGACTGACTTCTACAGAAGTAAAGTAATACATAACCTGTAAGTTCATGTAAGGAAGTGTTTTGATTTCAGGATATTAAGAACCAATCTATTTTACTTATTGTAAGTAATATGTTCTGGAAAAAAAAAAAAGTAAGAAAGAGTGCAGGCAGCCTAAACTACAGTTTTAGCTGTTTCAATTAACAAGTCAGTTTATTTATTTTAAGAGCTGCAGTTTTTGTAGGCTAGCCAGAATAAAGACCTGATATTCAAACTTTGGTCTGTACAGACTGAATTTCTCTTCTTCCAAATTCCTACTTGCATCAGCTTTTCTGTCCCCAGTGAATTAGACCCAATGATTCTGCCTGACCAAATCATCTTTTCTTCAGCTACAATAGGAGTATTGTTACTTTTATATAGTTAGTATAATTATTGGTAAATATATTTTGAAATATTTTCTTTGTATTACAGAGGGAAGAAAAATGCTATGTGGACTTGGTTGTACTCTATGATTGGAAAACTTAAAAATAACAAACTGGTTTTCTAATCTTGTAATTCTTAAAGATTGCCAGTGTAAATTACTCACCCATATTCAGCATCTTCTGTTATTAATCACAGAAGGACAGAACTGAAAGAGACCTCAGGAAGTCATCTGGTTCAACTCTGTTGTCCAAAAAAGTCAGCTATATCTTTGTCATTCTTGATAGACATCTTCATGGTTGACCTGCAGTACAGCAAACTCCGTAATCTTCCCATGCAGTCTGTTCCTAATCCTTTCCAATAGAATTTCTCTTTTCCTGATGCCAGAGCAAAGCCTTTCTTACTGCAATTTAACTGCATTATCTCTGGTTCTATTCATTCTATGAAATGAAGAATAGGGTTTCTTTTCTCCTGTTAGCAAAAGCCTTTTCTCTTTTGAAAACCCCACTTCGGCCCTCCCCCCTGCCCCCTTTTTTTTATTATTTTGGCTAAACAATCCCAATCTTTTCAGTCTTTCCTCATACATCATATTTTCTAGATCAGTCTTGGTATTCCGGAGTATTTCCAACCAGATTCCTTTGCTTGGTGTATGGCACTCAAAGCTTAACACACCATCTTACTTGAGCCGTCACTAATTCTGAAAAGAACAAAAGTAAAATATCCAGTATCTTGTCTGTCATACTGTTGCTCATATATTCCAGTACAGTCATTTGCCTTTTTCACAATATAAGGTTGCTGGCATATTCATTGCTAACTCATCACTTTCCACTTTAGCCCTGAAGTCCTTTTGTGAATAATTACTACATATTAATTGATCTCCATCCATATTTGCGCAGTGGGGCATACCTGCCTGTCTGTAATACTTTTTACCTGTCCTTGTTGCTGTCATCCTATTTTTTCCAGACCACTCTTCAATCTGTAAGACACATAACTGGGTTTTAATCCTGCTCCCCAAGATATTTACAGTCTCTCCAGCTTTGTGGTGTCTGCAAATTTAATAAGCACACTGTCTTTTCCATTATTGAACAGTGTTGGACTTAGGATAGAGAGACTGAAACTAAGTAGACTGGACTATTCTTTTCTCTCCTTTTAAAAATAGCAATCCATTTGCTCTTTTCGGTCTTCCAGCATCTCATCTGTCCTCCATAATTTTTCAAAGACCACTAAGCCTTCTGAGCCTATTTTAATCAGCTCTCTAAGTCCCCTAAGATGAATGAAGTTTATCAGCACAGATGATCTGAGAATATCTATGTTATTTAAGCACTATGTAACCTTTCCTCTTCCTATTACATAGTGAGATCTTATCGCTTTATGCTGGTATTAATTGTGTCTGCTTGCAGTTGATCTTTTAGTAAAGGCTAATGCAAAAGACGTATTATATTGTTTCAGTTTTTCCTATGAGTCTACAGATAACCCTCTTTGTTGAGTAGCAAACCAACATTTTCCTTGGTTTTCCTTTACATTAATATAAATTGTTAGCAACCTATTTGCCAGATTAAACAAGCAGTCAATCTATATATAAACACAAAACAGGAAGAGATCTGAGTTACTAATTCCAGGCACACTGGAGGCAGTGGCATCATAGAGTCATTGAATATAGGCATCCACATGGGATCTGAAAGTCATTAGATTACTTGCTCCCACTCTTCTTGTTGAAAGGTTGTTTCAAAGCCTGATGACTCTGATAGCAAGAGGCTTTTAAGTTCCTGTCAAAATTTGCTTCTGACTCCATCATACTGGTGGCTCGCGATTGCCCCATGCTTGATAGATTCATCCAGAATTTCGTTTTCTGAGGCTGCCAGCCTTATGGCAGAAATTTTTGTTCTAGCTAGCACCTGGGTAAACTTAGCCCAAGATTTTTGTTTTAAAAGCACTGTCGTCTGCAGTATTAAAAGTGAACAGGCAGCAGGTCCCCATATTACAAGTTTATTAACTGTTAATAGTAGATCAATTATTAATGAATGAAATATCATAACTCTTTTAACTAATTTGATTTTTTTTTCTGTGGATTTCAGAAGTACAGAGATCCTGTATACAGTCTTTTGTGGGCCACATTCTTAGCTGGCTTTCATGAGTGGAATGCCTCTTCAAGTCATGATTAACAATAATTTTTAATCTAACCGTAAGAGTGTATTGGCAAAAAAATACAATTAACTTCTAATGTAAGATGTTCAGACCTAGGTTATTGACATAGGAGGTTATACTCTTCACACATGGTAGAGATCAAGGCAAGCACTGAAAAAAAGCCTATTACTTGCAAGAATTGCTAAAGGAGCACTTTGCAATTGTATGAAGAGCTTCATAGTTTCACAAATGAGTAGACTTGGACACCTCAGTAAAGAACAGAAGAGAGCACTTCTACAAAAACATTTCAAAAACTGTGCTTCACTCTTAGAAAATAAGGTCCAAGCTGGCGTGCAGGGATTAAAGCCTCATGCTGTTTCAGAGTAAAGAAATGTCTAAATGATACCATTACCTGCAGTAAAATTAAATTGACCTGTGTTACCAATTTGCTGGCTACTGGGATAAAACAGCATTATTTGCTCCAATATTTTCTTTTAACAGCTAAGAAGTCATTTGCAAAATAGTATTCTTTCTCAGTATATTGGCTGCTACAAATTGGAATGCAGCAACACATGTGCAAGTACAGAAATAACAATACTCTCAAAGGATCTTTTTTTCTTGAGAAATTGTGAGCACTGTGCAATTACACACGTACCAAATGTGCATTTACTTCCACATTCTCAGCTGTTTCTGCCCTGTGACTGCGCTGTGGGTTGGGAAGGCGTCCATCCAGCCTCCCTCCCCAGGTCTGTTCAGATACGCCAGCCGGAGGCGGGGGGGCAGAACGCTGCCGTGAACCAGAGCCAGATGGCGGCCAGGAGGGTCGCAGCTTCCAGGCAGCCTCTCGCGAGGCCCTGGGGAGCTCCAGGAGATGCCTCGGATAGTGCAGCCCGCTGGTCCATTCGGGGACATTTTTTCTTGTTCCAGAGCTGGGAAGTTGTGTTAGCTTCTGAGGAGGGAAGGCCAGGTCCTTTTCTTTTCTGTTTAGGCAGCAGAAAGGCAAAAGAGATTAAATTGCAGCTGACTCTTAAGAATGAAGGGAAGCCTCCTTTACTATATTTCAGGTCATTATATCTGGAAGTGGAACCATAAATCTAACTGAAGTAATTCCAGATAAAAGCAAAATTAAAAGATGAATTTGAAAACCTTGAGACTGCTCCTATTTCTCATTTTTTAAATCATATGGTCTAGAGTTCCATTCAGCTTCAGCTAAGTGCGTGTGCACAGTGCCAATAAAACTTCAAGTGATAATTTGTAAAAGCCACTTGCTATAAAAGAAATACTGTGCATGAATGAACAATGTTTATAAAACTGTAGTAACTCAGCCAAGTCAAAACAGATTTACAACACAGAAAGTCAGGAACATTTGTAATTTATGTGCCAAATTACGGATTTTTTTAAAAAACTTTCTCCCAGCGGAAATCTAGAACTACCCAAAGACTGATCCAAATTTTCTAAATGTAACAAAAATGCATTTCTCCCCTCATTTTTGTGTTCTTGAATATTCTAGATGAACAAGACAATACTTCTTCAACAAAAAAAAATCGTGTATTGTCACAGATGTTCTGAATTTCCTAAAGAACATTTCTCTGAAAACAAAATGTACAAAAGCAGTTATTCTAAACTGTCATAAACATAAACATTGTAGCTGTTGTTGATTCACTTTTAAAAGGTATGATATAACTCAAATTTTTCAGATCTAGTAATTTATCTTAAGACCACACTTCAGTGGTGGGTTTTTTTCCTGAGATTTTGAGGAAATAGTTGCCTCCAGCAAACATGGTTCAGAGGAAGACAAAGGTTAGAAGCTTGAGTGTGATACGCTTCTCACCTTAGTCTGAAAATAGACTGTAATGACAAAAAAACAAATGTGACAATTAACTAATTGTCACACTGATAACAAATGGGTCACTTCAAATTCTATCTATCCAATAACATTAATTGCATATGACTGTTTAAAATTTCTCTTTGTGTGAAAGTGTTTTGCTCCTAAAGATGCTGTTTTACCAAGGTACCACTTATTTTTATAATTATTTAGCTTTCTCATTAGTCAAATAGGTTCAAAAATATTCACAATTCTGAATATTAGTAAAACGGATAAACAGAAATATAAGCGGTATTTGTAAATTAATAAATCATAAATATATTACATCTATGCATTTTTCATTTGCAGATTACTATGATACAAAAAAATCATGTAATATTTTGCAAGAACCTGTTAGAAAAAAATCTTTTAAAAATTGTTCATAAAGAAATACTTTTATGTTTGCAGAAGTACAGATCTAAGCAAGTAATTCGAGGGAACATTTAGCTAAGTTGCAAGTTCTGAGTTTAATCATAAGAAAATATACTTCTAATCATTTGTTTGTTAGCTACAAACATTCAGTAATTAAGTAATTCAGTAATTAAATTGATAAATACAAGGTCGAGAAAGGGTTGGTAAAATGTTTTAGACTGACTTGCTAGTCAGAGCGTTGTAAGTTACCAGGAGAAGCTGATGATAGTATCTCTGGTCAGGTATTTCTGATGCAATCTTCTACATACAAGCAAATTGATCCAGAATACAATGGATTAAAATAAAGGAGATGCTGCTTCTCTCAGAGCTCCAAACCTTTTTCAGCCATTGTTCAACCCCAAAGCTTTTTCTGTATTTTTCTCTAAATCGCTCTGTCTGTACCTCTACCAGTTGCAAGCATCAGGGTGGCTGAAGTCCACCATGAGGCCCAGCTGAGGACCAGCTGTTGGAAGAAGGCCTCATCTACTTCTTCTTCCTGATCAGGAGGTCTATAGCAGATATCCACTACAGTGGGAGACCATGCTGGTCTGCCCACTGGTCTTCACCCATCAGCTCTCAAGCGACTCCTGACCCATCCCAAGGCAGAGCTCCACACAATCCAGCTGCTCTCTCTCCCTCCTCACCTTCCCAGCCTGTATGCCTCCACTGCAGCAGCTCCAGCTGTGGGAGCTATCCCACCAAGTCATCGTGATCCCGTTGAGGTCATAGCCTTGTAACTGCACAGAGACTTCGAGCTCCTCCTGTTTTAAACCCATGCTGCATGTATCAGTGTACAGGCATTACAGAGGGGCACCCAAGCCCCGAACAGGCTTGAGCTTTCCCCATAAAGCTCCTTTGCAGGCACTTCTTTCTCTACTCATTGTTCATTGCTGGTTCAGACAGATACAAAAATTTCAGTGAAGGCAGGCAATATCCTCAATTTATAATGCTAACGATAGGTGTATCTTTCTTACCTTTTTTTTTTCCAAGTTATATATTTAAGAGTAAGCATACAAATTTGTCCTAAAACATTTTATCTAAATACTCTGTTTTATTCTATCTATGGTGAAGTTGCCTACAGATGTAGGTCTTCCTCACCTCAGCTAAATTTTGCTAACTCATCTTAGAGTAAAGCTCTGATAATAAGTAACAATGATACTCCCTTTGAGTGAATATGTGTATGTCCAAACTGAAAGTAAGTTCAAACTATGGCCTGAAGGGTTTTCAAAATGTGGGGGATAGAGTGTCGTTAATGTATGTTAAGAAGAGCTCCTACCACACCAGGAGAAGGTTCAGTGTGTTCCACAGCCATCACCCAGCAGATGCTACTTTAAAGTACAAACTCCCAAGCATCCCAGGAGAGCATTCTCCTCACACCAGCATGCTGCCCTGGCTCCTCTTTCTTCCACTCTCCCAGATTCAAGGCTCCCACTGCTGTTTCCCTTCACAGTCCTGACACAAACCATCCTCAGGTTCAACCTTCTGAAATCTATTTCCAGAGGAAAGAAACATCTAGTACCCATATTTAGGACAGAGATCCTACAGGTAGCTAGCAAAAAGTAATGGTTCGAACTAGGAAGGCTATATGTAATTTTGAGAGTTTGGGTTATAATTGGAATGAGACCTAATTGGCATTGATTTCTCATGCATGGTTGCAAGGCACTGCTGGAGGGAGCACAACTAGTTTAGTATTTGGTGTGACTGTTTGAAGAGCAATCTGGTTGTTTAGATATTAGTCAGCAAAATGCCAAGGCCTGAGCATGTCAGAACACGAGCTGCAGGGGTAGATGTGGCTTCAGGGATGGACAGAGCACAAGGACTGGCGTATTCAAGTCTGACAAAACTTCTTAGTCTTAGAGGTAGTAACTGCAAAGCATATTTTTCAAACTTTGCATGTAATAAGCCATATACTAATTACTTCCATTATTCTGCTCTGGCAATCCAGGTAAAGTGACAAATGTTTCAATGACAATTTTAGCCATACTCATCTTTTTATTTTTGAGTTTATGACTTTTTAATACTGCTAATACAAGAACTGAATGCCCCGTCAGGAAGGATCTGCTTCCTGTAACCCAGAAAGCAGGCTATTACAAGAAGCAATGTCCTTGAACAATTTCTGAATTAAAAACAAATAATTAAATAAATAAAATAAACTCATCAGCATGAAAACTTTAGTTGAAAGAACATATGTTTTCAAGGACTTCCTCAGTCATGCTGTTTCCTTTTCAAGGTAAGCTGGTGTATTCTGACTCCCTAGGTTGTGGTACTGCAACATTAGGAAAACCCTTTGTGGTGGGCATCTGTTCAGTTGTAGGTCATAAACCTGAAAGGTATTCTGGACTCCAAACACAAACTCGTCAAGTAATTATTCCTTTACAGTTTGACCGGGGACTAATTAATGTAATATAGTTGCCATTAACTTTTTTTGTTATTACAACTAGCTCCTGGCAGTTCTGCTCATAAGATGTTTTGATATTTATATTACCAAGTGAGTAGTATGTACTATTTGTAAGATAGTGAAGAAGTTGTTTTTATTCAGATTTATTGTAAGGAGTTAAAAACAGTATTGTTTGCAAACCGATTACCACAGTTTATTCACCAAATGCAAAGTACTTATTGTTGAGTCTAAGCACAAAATTAGTAATTATTTAGTAAAAGATTTAGAAATGCCAGAAAAAAAAAAAAAAAAGAAGTGGTTTTAAAATGTTGAGGATATGAATGTAATTGGGGCCCAAAAAAGATTTGTTGCTAAAAAATATAGAATTAAAGTGCAATCCCATTGTCTGCTACAATATGCTGCAGGAGTTCCCTGCAACATTTCCTTCCTATGGCTATTGCTTCAGGCTTGCCCTTCCAACAAAGATCTGAGAGCACTGAGGTTTCAAATAAAAGAAAAAAGAATTCCCTGCTTTTAATCTGTAAACTTATGTCAACACAACATGAAAGTGAATTAACATGTAGTTCAAAATGCCTTAAAATAGTTACTTTATTCAATTACATATTTTTCATAGCTGGTGTCTTTTGTCAAGTTAGGAGTATGTACAGCAGATTAATTAACCCTATTAAGGTTCATATGTTAAATATGCCAGTTCCATAAACTGAATTCCTCATGTTTTAAGTTAACATGTTCTACACAGTGTGTTTTAATGTATACCATCTACTGTATCTACACAGTTCATATGCAGCCTCTATGCCAAAAAATACAAGGTGACCCATATTAGCATTCAAATTGTTTTAGTAATGTTATTATCTTAAATTCTTGCTTCATTCCCAAACTCAGTGTCACTAAACTTTCCTGTTCTGTTGTATTGTGGGGGCCTTCTTTTTGTTTGTTTCATATTTGACATTCCTCTCAGGAACTGATTTATGCTGAATGTGTTTTTCAGTGACAGAGAGATTGCTCCCTTGAGCCAACATAAATGAAATCTGGAAACTAGTAATATATGGAGTTACTATCCAAAAGTACTTCGACTAGTCAGCATGCTTAATATTCTTTGAATACCTTACTGCACATTCTCTTACATTCTCTGCTGCAATAAAGTGGGGTTGAATGGTTTATGTTTAGTCTGTAGCTTTTCTGCTGCCTACCAATAGCAGTGCATGAAGTTCTATATTACCTCGCATTGTAGGCATAATGTAACATGACACATCCTAATGTTAAAGGCATGCAGTAATAACAAGCTACTGCAACACAGACAGGGAAACCACCTACATGGATATAACCAGGCAGATGCAAGCTTACTCTGCCCAGCCTTAAACTGACAGGACATGTGCCAACTCTAGTCTGGAAGCCACATAAATGTGCTAGCATGGCAATTTCAGCAGCAGATCAAGGGGCTGCAAATCAGAACCAGCTTTTGTCCATCAGGAGTGGGGTGAGGCTAATCAAACTTAGCTCTGTAAGCATGTTGCTGTCATTACTGTTTCTGTATGTAGTTATGTTCATTAGTTGCATGCAATCTACATTTTCTGTTCATGTTTATCTATTTCCTTATTCCATGTTTTAAATCAGCTACCTGATGAAAATAATTATCCAAAGCTTTACATTGGTTTCACTGCAGCTTTGTATTTTAAAGGCTATGAAGCCTTGTAAATGACTTTCTGAAAATGAACAGAAACTATTGCACTTCTTTCCAACACCATCATAACGTTATGTTCCTCTTTTCATCATCTCTAGCACATTAAGGAATCCAAAAAAAAAAAAAAGAAAGAAAGAAAGAAAGAGTAATATGCCAAGTGGCATCCTCTATAAATAGATTCTAAAATATTAACAATGAGAAATACCACTTTCAAAGTTACAGTATGAACAAAATTGTAACCATTTTTCATAGAATCGTAGAATATCCTGAGTTGGAAGGGTACCACAAAGATCATCTAGACCAACTCATGCATATTTTTCTTCTTCCTTTTTTTTTTTTTTATGTTGATCTACAATTGTAATATAAATTAAAAAAAAATTGAAATATTTTTATAGAATTGCTTGCGAGAAGCTGTGCAGGGTAACATGTTACTCCCTCATCGGAAAGGTTAGTGAATACAACTTTTGTAAATCCCATTTTGTTCATCTGTAGGGTATATTAGTGGAATTTTCCTTACAGTAAAATACCGTGCTAGGAATACTTGCTGTCTGTTTACTACTTTTAATTACTCTCGCTTCCCTCTCTGCCAGCTATTTCAAAGAGAAGATCAAACCAACATATCCTTGTGGCCCTTTCTCCTCTACCTCTCCTTCACTCCTTCACGTATATCAAATGCTCTCTTTTATACTGTAAAGACTCCACTTGTCCCAGTAATTTCATGTACCATTGCCTTCTAACATTACTTAGACCCAGCTGCACCTTTTCCTCTCTTTTCAGTTTCTTTCTCTTTTTCTTCCGCATGTTATAATAATGGTCTCAGCAAAAGCAAAGTAAAATCTCAGATACTTTTGTCAAGGTCTTCTGTTTCATACAATACCCTTTTGACTCTTCCCTTTACACTCTTACCTTTTGTCAGTGTCTCATTCAGTGGTATTTTCTTCACCCTTCTTTCACAGGAGCCAAAGAGTGTACCTTTTTCTCCTCTCATTATTTGCCCCACTCTGTTTTACTGCTAGAGATTCACAAACCTTACTCTTCCATTCATTGAACTTCATCAAATTCTGCGTTTTTCTGCCTCATTTTTCTATCATCCTTAAATTGCCAAAAGGCTAACTCTTCTTCTTCGATCCAGTCATTCATTCCCTGTCTCCGTGGATGTAAACACCACTCTGATATACTTCCCATTCACTTGGGTTTATAATCTGGCTCTCAGCCGTAACTCTGCCCTCACTTTGAGATGAAGATCCCGAACACATTCCAGTCTATCAAGGACAAACTCTTCTGTTAATGGACAGATGATAAATAACAAAGAGAGGTATACATTACTAACTGGCAGGTGATAAACCCTTCAAAAATATAGCAAATGAGATTTACAAAGACAGCTCTTCTAGTTCCCAGCTGCTAAGAAGTTCCCCACTCAGTGGCCATTCATTGCCCTTGCTGATGTTCCTGGGACAGTTGCATCCATGAGTGGCAGAGGTTCCTTCAAAAAAATTGGTCCATCCCTTTTTTCTGATTTTAAGTAGAGACTGCAAGCTAAGAGAACAGTCCCAGTATTTTTTCCTCCTTCCCTGTAGAAGTATGTAAAAAATTCCTGTTTATGGTACTCTTCCACTCAGTTTACAGAAAATGTAGAGGCCAGTTTTTGGTACCAGGTTCACTGGTGTATAATGAAATTAGTTGAGTTAAAGTAAATTGAATTCAAGAGCAGCAAAGAACAAGCATAGATAAGAGGAGAGATGTGCTTGTAATTGGAGCCTTTCGTTGCAGATAGATGCTCTTTGGATTCGATGGGATCTTTGAACAAACGTGTAGCATACTTTAATACAGGAATTCTTTAATCCCGAATACTCACCTTATTTTTAACTGGTTTAGCTGTTTGAAAGTAACTTTTTAATACAGGTTTGTTTTCTTTTCATAGTGTGTTATATAGTGGATTTATAGTTTTATGTTCTGAGATTATCAATTCAATTGAAATAAAACACTGTGTTGGGACATAGCTGCACTGTATGTATAATAGACAGTTAATTGAATTTTTTTTTACCTATAGGAAACTCACAGTGTAATAAAATGCCTGAAGACTAAACACAGTTCTTAGAAATCAAAAGGAAAACAAGAATCAATCCCATCCATTCCAACTGCGGCTTAGAGAGACAATTTTGCTAAGTTCCTAAAGCTCTCTTTTAACACCATGGGTCTCCTGGTTGTGTTGCTTAGACTCCCTGCAATCATGCTCTCGTTTACAGGCCTGACATGACTGATTTCATGAGAAAAGTTATCCATTATTGGATGGCAGGAGATAAACCCATCAAAAGGTGTAACAAACAAATAAGAACTTATTTGAAGAGTGGCATTATCCTATTTCTGTCAGGAAGTGTGAGCAAATAGCCAAGAGTTTATCGTATTTATGAAGAGGAATGCTGTTTGGAAGTAGATTTTTTTTCTTCTGTTAAGGTTGTCTCTTTAATCTGGACCTGCAGCAGTAGATTTGATATTTTATAAATGGTAGGTTTTATCAGGAATACGGACGGTAAAGCATTTTACCAAGTTATCTTCTTCACATCAGTGACATGAAACTAGAAGAGTGGAAATGCTTTTCCCCTCTAGTTTCCAATAACACATTCCAGTATTTGCAGCCACAAATAGATAGTAGCTTCACTTTTCTTGCCCCTCCGCTGCAGGGCAACAAGTATGTAAGCATATATACATAACCATATATAAAGCGCACCTATACATTAGGCAAAGTATTTGTCTTCTTTTTTCATTTATGTTTTATTATATGTTACAAACAGTTTTGCCTATATATGCTATAGAAGTAGCTCAGTTTAAATTTACAGAATAGTATCACATCTAGTAAAGCAGGGTTCCAGAAATAACAGCTATATAAAGATGTAGATAATTCTTAAGGTTTCTGTTTCTTACAGTCACTTTGAAATACTTAAAAATACTGTTTTTAATCCAGACGGTTTCAAGAAAATGTTTTATCTGTTTAATATTTTCCCAAAGTTTTTGTTTCTCTGTAAGCAAAAGGGGCTCAAAACTACCCAAAACAAAGCAAGTCTTCTTTACCACCAATTATATTATGTTTACCATAAAATAGTTTTCTAATTCTGTACTTGTGATTCATATACCTTGCCTCTCATCCTAGTGATAAGCCTGTCAATATATTTTGTTGTTAAATCATTATGATCCCAATGCCTATTTTGAACCACATTCTCATGTTCCTCATATATTGTCTTTAAATGAGAGTTATTAATGAGTACAATCAGCAGGATTTTCCATCTCTGTGTGTGACTGAAGAATGAAATCAAGCCAGGGATTTAGGGCTTTAGGGAGTCCCACTATATAATTAGCATACCTATAGTTCTTCTTTCCAAACTACAGGACAAGTTTTGTTGTGATAGTTTCTGGAATTCAAGCCACTCTTTGTAGGCAAGATAGAGAACTGAATGGCCTTCAGCTTAAGAACATGGTCTTAGAAAGAGTATATGCTTCTACTACATAACCTTTGCAGAATTTTGATCATATTTGTTAATCATTGAGTCCTTCTGTTTCTTGTTTGTACAGACTTTACTGTAATGTGGAGGGAGGGAGGATATAAATAAAGTTATAGTAAAGTATAATAATACTTATGGTCCCTTCTAAGATCTGCCAGCTGAGACGAGCAAAATAAAAGCAGTAACCAGAAAAGTGCAGACCATATACTTCTGTGCTTCCCCAAGAGCACCTGTGAAAGACTTTGCCCAGAAGAGCACTACTTCCAGGATCTCTTTAATCAACGTTACATTTGTAGCAGCTCACAGGTTTCTCACTAAAGCAACAGTTCAGAGTCTCCACCATTTTGGTATGAGTTAGAGTGCATTTCATTTGAGGAATCTCGAAGCAAGAGATGCAGATGCTGTGAGTCAACTTCTGCTAGGGGTCCAGGTGGTGATTGTAGTGGTCTGTGTTCAGTTTGTGGTGGGAGGTGGTCCCCGGTGGCTGTCAGTTTGAGAAGATGTAGCCTTGCTGAACATTAATCACTGCACCGAAACTAGGAATATCACAGCTTGCAGAAGATTACAAATAATGTGAACAGTAAGCATTTGCTCTATCTGGAACTCTCAGTTCTTGACTGATGATATTTTTCTACATGAATGTACTGACTATCAGTATCTGACATAGGAAAAGAGTAATTTCTGACCACAGTCTCCTGGATGAAACAGGTGGTTCAATATTAGGTGGGCATCCTGGTGGGGGTCTGTTATAGACCGCCAAACCAGGAAGAGGAGACAGATGAGGCATTCTACAAGCAGCTGGCAGAAGTCGCGCAATCGCCAGCACTCGTTCTCATGGGGGACTTCAACTTCCCAGACATCTGCTGGACATACAGTGCGGCCCAGAGGAAGCAGTCTAGG
>VXAA01007493.1:0-10507 GCA_013399115.1 Anseranas semipalmata
CCTTTCCTTTCTCCAGATTGTTAACCAAAATACTTATATTAATTGAATTCCAGTGTTGGCGTCTCTTTAATTCCAAGGTTCATCCTTGATTAAGACTCCATATAAGCAAAGTATAATTTCACGGTGAGGGTGACGGAGCACTGGAACAGGCTGCCCAGAGAGGTTGTGGAGTCTCCTTCTCTGGAGACATTCAAAACCCGCCTGGACACGTTCCTGTGTGACCTGATCTCGGTGTTCCAGCTCCGGCAGGGGGATTGGACTAGATGATCTTTCAAGGTCCCTTCCAATCCCTAACATTCTGTGATTCTGTGATAATTATTCCACTGGCTGCAATATTATACTGCACATCCTATTCTCTGAGGCTGTCTCCAAGAAGTGTTCTCTAGTAACTCAATCCTTGACGTTCCAGCCACACTGACCTAGCAAAACCTTTGAAGTATTTGCTTAACACTTGACAAGTTTGTTTTCCTGAGCTTTGGCGTTGGGAAATTAGAAGCCAACTACACATAAATACACAAAATTAAGCACGTCTCTTCTGCACAAAAGCCAGAGTGCTCAGCACCTTGACCTACCAAAAGCTAAATTTATGAACACACATACAAATCCAAGCATTCTGGATCAACAAGCCACTGTGCAACTTGTATGAAACAAACTAAACTTTGGTTGAAATCAGCTGCATAAATACTAGAAGCTGCTCTTTTCTCTCTCTGTCTTTTTTTTTTCTTCCCCTAAGGGGGGATATTATCAGTCTTCTGCAACACTTCCAGAGCAACCTTCAATAATCTAATGTTTAATTCTGTCTTACTTTTGTCTATGTTCCTTTGAACTTACCTTTTAACCCTTTTGGGCTGCCTGCTTTCTTTTTCTGTTGAAATGTTGTTGGTTATTTAAACACCAAGGTTTTTCAGATTGCTCACTGCAGAGCCCTGTAACTTGACTGATAGAGAGGAATGCCAGTCTAGAGTCAGATACCTGCACACTCTACTGGTCCCCTTTAGCTTTGGAAGTGGCAGTAGTGCAGGGGCCCAATGTAGGGGTTTTTAAATGGTCTGTTTTGCTACCAAAGCTCTGTATTTGCATGACTTTCAAGTGGTGTTGCCTGTCACAGGCCTGTGATGGATCCAGAATCCCCCTTCTCTCTCAAGAGAAAGAAACGGAGTTTCTTTAAAAAAAAATTATCGACTTAATAGTTAGCTTGAATAAATCAATCTCAAGAAAACCAGTAGTCAAGAGAATAAAGAATAGAAAATGTCAGCTATCATGACAACAAATTATAACAGAAGTTATCATTACTTCAATTACAGGTAGGATACAGCCTTAGACAGGTATCTAACCAATTCAGATTAAAAAAAAAAAAATGCATATCTCAGTCCTAGGACAAACCAGTCTCTTGCAGTTGAAACATGTTTGAAAGTGCCAAATAAGGAAACTAAATGGTATTGACCTTATGTATTTGCAATGTAACAGGTTAAATATGTCGAACTATCTTCTATCGCATATGAAAATATAGTTTTATATCAGTTTTTCCTGATGGTAGCAACCACCTGCATAAATTAAAGAGTAACTCCCTCCTTTCATTTTTCTGAAATTAATCTTTGCCACAAAGAAAAAAAAAAGAATTTCCAGCTGAGCCCAAGCAGAACTGTTAAAAATCTGTAAAACTCTTGAGTTATGAGTGAAACTATGAGTCACACAATATTACAGAATGATTATTCCAAAATAATAACTTTTGTTCAGGAATCTCCTTCAAGTGAGAAAACAACCAGCCAGTTACCATACTACCTCCCATGAACCCATCTGATTAAGAAAAAACAAACATGCTGATATATTGCTTCTAAAGAAAAATATATTAAAGGGCACCAACAATGCTTGCTTTCCTCTATGATTCTCTTGAGATGCACAGAATTTGAAATAAACTGTTAATGTACTTTGATATTCCTTCATCTAGGTTCTGGACTGCATCTATCCTTTTTGGCAGAACACCATATCTGATGAACACTGAATCTTTTTCTCATGAACAACAGAAGTCAGGTCAGATATGAATACTATTTTGTTTACCTCCCTCAGGACATTTATTATAGGAAAATCCTGATTTAAGTCCTCGAGGAAAAACTCCAAACCATTCTGATCACTCAATTTCAGAACAAAACACAAATACCCACTGTCATGGCTTATTTTTAGCATCAAAATTCAAATGTAGCAGTTACATGATCTATATGTAAAATTCAGTTTCAAACAAGCAACTTAAACAATTGTCCATGGTGGAAGAGGGAAGAAGACATTTTATTCAGACATGCTTCTAGATAACTCTAACAGTAGCTCAGTTTAACACGAAATATCAAACTATTCCAACAACAGATTGGACTGAAGTGGATTAGCAGCCTGATAACCCAATTGTTTTTGATTTAAAAGTTTTGCAGGGGTCTTCTTTGAACTAGGAATCTGGAGAAGCATGTCTTCCAGTGTGTTTGTGGTTATCCGTCCTGAAGCTTGTAGTTTGGTATAAATATCTCTTAATTTGGCAGAAAGGTCAGGGTTTTTCTCCATTCCTTTCTTGGCTGCATCCAGCTGAGGAAGGTAAAATGACACACTGTTACAGTTCATCAAGTGAATGTCTCAATCAATCAACATATTGAAGACAAACAATCACTCAAAAAAAAAGTATGTAAGATAAGGTACACAGTTAGTACAATGATTCGTATAGAAGAGAATTTTAAGCAGCACACATTATACATCACCAGGCAATGGTGGAAATGCACTGGATAACTATTAGAGAAAGTTTATTAGATTAAAAACTTCCTCAAAGTAGTATGGTCTTATTTTCAGTCCTAGTACAGACTAACCCAATTATTTAAACCCAGGCAACATAATTGCTTCCTGGAATCTGTTTGCCAGATCAGCACAATTATTACTATTATTACGTATCACACTAAATGTACTGTACAAATCCATACTAAAGAACACTGGAAAGTTCAGTAAACTACGCCATACACAGAGTATGCATTCACGAATGAGTGAATCTGTTAAAAGTTGTTATTGATCAATAACCGACTGTGGAAGGAATGGGGTAGTACAAATGTTTGGTCTTCTTAGGAACTGTTGCGAAATTGCCAAACAAAAATAAAAACACAACACTGACACATGCAGCTTTTATTGCAATGAATTTACAAAGCAAACTCTGTTTTGAAAATTTCTTTTAAACATAGCAACTAATATCCATGGACTGTATTTTGAAAGGCACGCCCCCCTTCTACCTAGTATTTGTTATTTTATGTATCAGTTATTTTGTACAGGCAGCACTGACAGAGTAAGTATTTAATTATTAACACAGTCTTAAAATATCTTGTTCCATACATACGTTCAAAATGAATATAACTTTCAGGAAAAGAAGTAGCAGTGCTGCCAAGCTTATAGGGACACATGTGTGTACAGATGAAGCCTTCTCAGTGATCAATAGTGTAAAAACTATTATTTCACGTCACACTTCTTTGTATGGCATCATGTTTTTTTTTGCAAATATCACCAAGCTAACAATATCACTGTCATCAGAATTTTATTCTCATTTTTACATCAAATGAAACTAGCACATAAAGCAAGGGATTAAATTATTAAATGCCACTAGGGAACTCTTCATCTTCCTTCAGATGAAATTTGAGCTTCTAAAAGCTAGATCCACAATAGAAAAAGGGAAGCAGACAGCTAAGTGCTTTGTCCAACCGCACAGTAAGCCAGCCAGCTGCTTTGGCACCTGAATGCATCAGAATTCAAACAGCTTTAGTTGGATGAACTAACAGACAGGCACCTGAATGTCTGTAACTGAACCACACAGTTCAGTTACATGAACTTGGCTTAGCAAAAGCATCATGGACTTCCTCTCAGGCTTTCCTTATCACCCCCAGGACTGCATGCCTGACCAGCACACATCAGTGATGCCATACTTTCTGGCTGATTCAGTTCATTATTGTATACTTACCACTTGCTCAGAAAACTCAATTTTTTTCACAAATGGAGGAGTATCTATTTCCACTGCTGCCTCTAATGTCTTTATTACTTCTTCTAGTAAACCAGATCTGAGCTGGACAAGAACCTTAAAAATAAAATAAATCCACACCACTCACACAATAGTTATCATCAGAAAGAAAGCTTTAAAAGAAAATTTTTGAGGAAGACATTATGAAGCAAAGCAGGACCAAAATACATTTTTAGATGCTGTGCTGACAAAATCTATTAATCATGAAGGCAGCAGAAGGAATCACCAATTTTTACAAAACTTTTTTTTTTTTTTTTTTTGCAGCTGGGACCTGGAAAGGAAGGGTGAACCTGGAGGTAGAGCTCCTCTGATGGAGCTGCATTATCTGTTCTGGAATAAAGTGTTTATTTACACAGCTTAGAGAGATCATTTACAGGGCACACACAATAGACTCTCAGGTTGTAGACCATGCAACTAAAGAAAAGAATTGCTGTTCATATGGCTGAAGAAGGCCTGAAGTGGGCAAAGCAGAGCTAAGGAAGGCATTTACTTGGAGCTGTGTTGTTTTTTTTTTTAAATCTCTTGTAGCAAGAAAACAAAAAGTCCCAGTGTCATAATTAGGAATTGTTCCAAGCTCTATACGCACAGATGTGGGACTGGTCTACTTACTATTCCCACCTATGATAAGAAACGTTTTAAAAAAAATCAGGGGAGGATGTTAATAACTCAGAACAAATCATGCAACCAACAGAAATTGTCTCTTGGCTCAAAAACAAAGTCAGCAACATTACTGATATAAACTTATGCTACTAAGAAACTAGCCTTCTACTACTTTGCACTTGGGAATTGTTTGTCCAGTATAGCATATTTCTCTGTTAAACTTTAATACAAAGCAAGCATACTTACTTTAAGATTATTGTATAGCTTGTTCTCTGTTTTCCTTATCTGAGAGCAATAAAATTGGGCTTGCGCTATATCATTCTAGGAGGGAATTAGAAATAATGAAAAAAATACAGTTAAGCACACGACACACTTCCACACGAATAGAAGTTCAAGAAAAAAAAGAAGCTGTTACAACTTTTCAATGAATCACAAACCAGTGACTCAAACACCTTCACCAAGACCCACAGACCCCATACAGCAACCAGCTTGTGAAACACCCCATGCTGGAGTTTCCATGTCACCTAGCTCTCCAGCCACATCAGACAGTATTTTCAGATCTTAGGTCTCAGACAAGCAGTGAAAGGAAGCACGTAACCAACACTGAGCACAAGTGCACCTAAAAAATAAAAGAACTACATCCATGCTTGAGGTCTGGCATGTCAGAATACTTAAATGAAGTGAGGCATATGATAATGTGAGTATTGATCCTGTCCAGCACTTTTAACCTTTTGGACGTACATATTTACAGTACTGTATCTGTGACATCAATTGATTTGTATAGGCAGCAAGTGTTACACTGACATTTACTAGACCAACCGCAGTTACTTGGGATAAAGATGCATCTTATTCAAAGCAAGATGTACTGCTAAAAGATCGTGCAGCTTTAGAAGTAATTAATTGTAATCTGGAGCACTATGCTGTTTGCATAACTAGAATTTTAACTGATTTTTATATATAACAACAGTATCAAGGATATTTCATATCACTTCAGAGGTACAGATTTTGTTTCTTAACCCCAATGTTAATGAGAAGCCTAGTCATACCACCATGGACATGAATAACTTAATTTCAATGATGCTATTGTTCAGCCTGTTCACAGAGACCATGCAAAAAGACCACAGAATGCACAAGAAAACCTTAATGATGCTACTTCATGCATCCAAATCTGTGAACAACACCAAATCTCTACTTCTTAAAGATCCTCTGGAGAGTCTGAAAGCAATCTGACCTCTTTAGAGGTCAGAAACAGAGAATGTTCAGAATTTCCTCAAGCTGTATACAAAAATTAATGGCGGAGGAAATAGTAGACATTAGGTTTTTTGAACGGTTATTCTCCTGCTCAATCTTTCAATCTGAACTGCTTCAGAACCTCTTCATGGCAGTGCTTAGGCACTTGAGGTATATGAAAAACCTCACCCTGAAGCAACATGCTGTGGAGAAGGACAGGCCATCTCCCAATCAGATGTGCAATACATATCATAGTCCTTGAGTTTGCCTCCACAGATAAACATTTTAAGATAAACATTTAACATCTAAACTCTTTCAGATAACAGATGGTTTATTAGATGTCCTTCCTTCTTTACATCTGAACTTTCATCCTGTGGACTAGATGTGTCCAACTTCTGTTTCCAAACACTGGAGTTCTTATCCCCTATGCCAAGGGCCCACCTACTCTTAAATCCCTTGTCTTCTGGCAGCATGCCAGTCAGACCATAGCCAAATGAACTCCTGATGTTGGTGATCGTGGGAACATGTGTTCTGTGATCAAATGAATGTATGAGAGTGCAAATCATGCTGATATGTTGTAATGGAGGTACTGCTCCCTAGCATAGTTAGCGTCTGATTTTTATTGATGTACTGTGCCTTGGGTAGGAAATTGCTTGGGACCTAACATTAGACCAGAAAATGCCAGGTCATGAATTAGACAACCTGATCTAGTGGAAGGTGTCCCTGCCCATGGCAGCAGCCTGGAACTAGATGATCTTTAAGGTTCCTCCCAACCCAAACTATTCTATGATTCTATGATTTTGAAGAGCTGATTGTGCAAATATTTTAAATTATTATTTTTGTTCTATTTAAAGGAAACTATCGCTAAGCATCAACATCTGCAGCACTGGCCCTATGGTTATATCTAAATCACTGGCCCAACACTCTTCTATTTAGTAAGAAAACTTTATGTGGTATTGTCAGTGGCACAAAATACCTGTGCATTAGACTCGAGACATTTAGAATTTCTCCTTCCACTTTGTGTGGGAGTTACCTACAATCCTGCTCTTTCAGGGGCCTAAAAGTTATAGTACTTAAAGTAATTGCATAGATTGCTTATGCTTCCTCTGTGTTAGCTTTCTTCCACTGACTATTGTATAACAAAAAAACTGTTGAGATTCAGGGACAAATCAAAACAAAAGGCACTGTACCTGCTTCAGAGCAGACGCCACAGCAAAGTAGAATGCTCGCGGTGGTAAAGTGTTGCCTTTTAGCTGTGCTTCTTCAAGCAGTTTTGCAGAGATTTTGCAAGACTCCAGGCTGTCCTGTGTAGAAATTTCAAGTCTAAGTTGCACTTGTTAATCTTGTGATCTGAAAGGACTGTAGGCAATCGCAGTCACATTCAGAAGGCATTCAGAAGTCAATGTACTGTAAGACCAGTAAGGCAATCTATATCTGAATCCAACCAAGCAGATTCTGTGCAGCACTTCTTGTGAAACACAACACCAGAAAATGATATTCAGAGCTGCAGAGTTCAGAATAGGGTAACAATAACTACCATTATTTTAACAACTGTGCTTTTGACCTGATTGTTTTGACTTCTGCACAAGAGACAACCACCCCTGGCAGTCTGCTAAAAACAACACTTTCCTTTCCACTTTCGTATCATTTCCAAATCAGGAAGAAGGCTGAATTTCTGTCTTTATTCTAAAAGCTACATTGGGTAGTTAACGAAATTCAATGTTTTCTAAGCATTGAACTTTTCAGCACCATTATACTAAAGAAATCTGCACACATGCAAATTTGAATATTCAGCAATTTTGAGCCTCATTCTTAAAGATTAAATTTTGTAAGATGTTTCCAAAGTAGATGCTCTAATGCAATACATCAGATATTTGACTGTTTTCCAACATAAAAAGTTTGCATTATTGCTGGGAAGCAATAAATAGCATCAGAGTTCCATCTTCACATTCAGTTAGCAATTAAGTACTCCAAAGGTCAAGAATTACCAGCACACTTAATATTATCGGCATAAATAATTGGCATCTTATTGTAGCGAATGACATATGGTAATAACATTAATGTCACTATTTTAATAGGAGTCTAAAGTAAAAGGCAATGAGTTCACCTGTGTGTTATTTTAAAAACCACCAACTATCAAAAACAACACTTCTCACACTGGAAATGGTAAATAGAGCTGACCGGACCCTAAACAAAGTAAAACCTGCCAAACGTGAGAGTTGGCAGCAGGAAGGTTTTGTAACAACTGGTACCACTGATTTGGATAACAGCCTTCATGTTCCTTCCTAGTATTTCCTGTTGATTTCTATTCCTCGTGTTCAAAGTGCCATTCATACAAAATATCAGCTGTGATTTAAGGGATAGGGTCATCCTTTGGGTTTTTGCTGAGGTTCAACCCAGCAGGCAGCTAAGTGCCACACAGCCATACATCTTGAACACGTTTCCCTTCAAGATTTTTCCTGAATTTTCTTATGTTGCATCACTAGCAAAAACACTTTTGAGCTTCATGGTGTCTCCTCCTAACTTTAAGTCTTAGCATTTACTAGCTGAATCAACTGATTAAGCTTTTGAAAGAGCTCTGTCTAATCCTCCTCAGTGCATAAAGCATTATTACAGCTTATTCCCCTATTGATAGTGTTTTATCTTAATTTAAAACAAACAGACAAACAAACAAACATGAATTTATTGTGTCTGTTAAAACAACTGGGTATCAATTTAGAATCATTTCCCCTCTATTTTTTTGAAATTGTTAAACCAATAATGATGTGCGAGATTCTCTGTTGAAAACACAGGTAGAGCCTGTAGTAGAAACAAAAGTCTTGGGAACCAATTCTCTTCTGTATGCCATGGATCCAAGCCCTCTGTCAACAGGCCATGGAAAGAACCATGTTAGAATTTTAGATATGATGTAAAGCTACAGCAGAGAGAGTACAGGAGACCTCAGAGAAACACAGCTGTGTTCTGTGAAAGCCTTTACCTGAAGCAGCAGATCGCAGACCAATGAGTAACCTTGTAGCCATAAACACTGTCTAAGCCCCTGCCAGTAGAAAACAGCAACTCATAAACTTGTGTTGTAGCATAGTGTCAGTGCCTTTGTACATTCACATCTTCATAAAAAAGGCACCCTCTAGGTAGAACTGGTAACATCGCTAAACAGACTGCAACCATCAATCTCCAACTGGTTTTAACTGCAGTTTCCACAGCTCTTGTTGAGCTCTCTCTACTGCCCCCCAGTCTACAAACACCAAAGCCACATGGCTGTTTCTATTCACCCCTGACAGTGTGCTCAGGTGGCCAAGAAGGCCAACGGCATCCTGGCTTGTATCAGGAACAGTGTGGCCAGCAGGACTAGGGAGGTGATTGTCCCCCTGTACTCAGCTCTGGTGAGGCCGCACCTCGAGTACTGTGTTCAGTTTTGGGCCCCTCACTACAAGAAGGACATGGAGGTGCTGGAGCGGGTCCAGAGAAGGGCAACGAAGCTGGTGAGGGGTCTGGAGAACAAGTCTTACGAGGTACGGCTGAGGGAGCTGGGGTTGTTCAGCCTGGAGAAGAGGAGGCTCAGGGGCGACCTTATCGCTCTCTACAGGTACCTTAAAGGAGGCTGTAGTGAGGTAGGGATTGGCCTCTTCTCCCACGTGCCTGGTGACAGGACGAGGGGGAATGGGCTAAAGTTGCGTCAGGGGAGGTTTAGGTTGAATATTAGGAAAAACTTCTTTACCGAAAGGGTAGTTAGGCATTGGAATGGGCTGCCCAGGGAAGTGGTTGAGTCACCATCCCTGGAGGTCTTTAAAAGACATTTGGATGTAGAGCTTAGAGATATGGTTTAGTGTGGGCCTTGTTAGAGTTAGGTCAGAGGTTGGACTAGGTGATCTTGGAGGTCTCTTCCAACCTGAACGATTCTGTGATTCTGTGATTCTGTGTGATTCTGACCTGAAGGTAGCCCCAATTCATTAGAACTGAGAATTTCAGAATCACCATAGAAACTACTGCAGAGTTACAACTTTACGCCAACTCCTTTTTATCACATATGTGCTCTGTTTCATTGTATAGTTAACTGAGAAATCTAAGGAAGTTTAGTCTAGAGGTATCAATTTTCCTCAGCCAGTGTCTTTCTTCCTGAAAACATGGGGAAATTAAAAAAGAATTTGTTACCGAGTTTGGGAAGGGCCTATGTTAATATTTCAAATCGAAAAACTAAGTCAAATCTGGAGAGGAAGATCAAAAGAAAAAAGTTTGAGAATCTCACTTTGCTACAAAAAGAGAAACTGTTCTAGCGAAATAGTTGTAGAACCTATATTGCCTAGTTTCTTACTGTGTTCACACTCTTTTTCTCCAAACTAAAAATACAGTTAAGCTCAAGGGAAAGCCTGTCTCTCACTGAAGGCATTCATTATGTTTCTTTTCTGGACTCAGCTGCCCATTTTCATCAGGCATGTAGGAACAGATTACCTTTGACAACTCTAATCCTTGCCAAATTTGGGAGCAATTGTAGAAATGGTCCAAGATTTACTTGGAGGAGAAGAGGAGAAATGGATGGGAGATGTCTGACAAACAGAAGATAACAGGTATCTTCTGTTCTACATTATATATCATATATCTTCTGTTATATATATCTTCTGTTAATATATCTGCTGGGAAAGCTACATG
>VXAA01007494.1:16086-47132 GCA_013399115.1 Anseranas semipalmata
GGCCCCTCACTACAGGAAGGATATCGAGGTGCTGGAGCATGTCCAAAGAAGGGCAACGAAGCTGGTGAGGGGTCTGGAGAACAAGTCCTACGAGGAGTGGCTGAGGGAGCTGAGGTTGTTTAGCCTGGAGAAGAGGAGGCTCAGGGGCAACCATATTGCTCTCTACAGGTACCTTAAAGGAGCTGTAGAAGGGTGGGGATTGGTATCCTCCCACGTGCCAGGTGATAGGATGAGAGGAAATGGGCTTAAGTTGTGCCAGGGGAGGTTTAAGTTGGATATTAGGAAAAAACTTCTTCACTGAAAGGGTTGTGAGACATAGGAATAGGCTGCCCAAGGAAGTGATTGAGTCACCATCCCTGTAGGTCTTCAAAAAACGTTTAGATGTAGAACTTAGTGATATGGTTTAGTGGTAAACTTGGCAGAACTAGGTTAATGGTTGGACTAGGTGATCTTAGAGGTCTTTTCCAACCTAAATAATTCTATGACTCTATGATTTTGCCTTTCACAAAAATGCACAGCAAACTGTCTCCCAAGATGTTCATGATCTCATGGAAATTCTAAGAGGCCCGCAATGAAAGCTTAATATCACATAATACTATACCAGGATCCTCTCTAGAATAACAGACTTGGTGCTTTATTTTATAATAAAGTGCTTTGCCTCAGCCTTTCCATACCTTCTACTCTTCTCCCACTAAATGGATTGCTATTCGCTGCAGTGTCACTGCCACATCACCCCCTACTTTGTACATACAGAAGCTCTATTTGTAAAGAAAATGCAAAATATTGTTATGCATTTTAATTAGTCTAAATATTGCATTTGCATGAGTAATGCCTATATTATGGACTTTCAGGGATCTGTATAACTTGTCTTTTTATTTTCTGTTTTTCCAGAGGCAAGCTCAGTGCCCAGTCCCCTTTCCACAGAAGTCAATGAGAGCCCTGATACTTATTTCAAGACAAGGAAGGTCAGTCCCACTGGGGATCCCATACTGCCTAAAAAATTACTCAACTTTTTGGACAGAGAAAGACCCAAAAGGCCCATATGTTGGTCTCATGCTGGGCTGACTTGTTTCAAGGGAAGGTCAGCCCACTGTGCAAAGGGGCAGAGAGCAAACAACACATTTGCTGCATGCCTGGGAGAGGAAGTTTGATGCTGGGAAGCGGGTCTGGATTTTTAATTCCCAATGGACCTAGGATCCTTCAGGAGTTACTGCAGCTCAGAGCCTTTACAGCCTCAGCATGTCTTCACACACTTTTTTTCACTTTTGCCTCTTTTTAAACAGAAACAAAATTTCTATACCTTTTGGGTTCTTAAAATGCAGGCCTTGATTATGAACCAAAACAGGAGTCTCCTACTCTGTACTGATGCTGTACTTCAGAAGACAATGAAAGATATAAACTAGAGAACAGGCCACATCTTTCTCCATCCATTTTCAACACCGCTGTGTAAATTGCTCATCCACAAAAGCTCTTTCAAGGATCTTCCTTCCCAGGATATTTGTATGTTTGTATGTATTTAAGTATACGTTATATATGTATGTATTTATTATTGTTATTATTTTATTTCTCTGTGTGTGTGTGTGTGTGAATCAGCAGATGTATTGGAGGACATGAACTTTACACCAATGGACTCTTTCCCTCTGGAAAACAATGGACTCTTTCCCGTTCTATGGTAGGTCCATCAAAATGTTCCCTCCGGGTGGTGAGTAACTTCCACAGCTGTGCTGTCCAAATGGCACAGATGCTTCCCTAAGCTCTGCCTCCACAGAAGCAATAATGAATTATGCATGATAGAAAATTAGATGCTTTTGTCATGCATTGAAGAGAAAATATATAGAAAAGAAATCAGTTTATTGTTAGTGGTAGGTTGGTTTCATTGCTTGCGTATCATTTGACTTAAAAATTGCATATTAGTTTTAAGATCAAGACCAAAATAAGTGTAAGAGGTATTTTTCTTATTTCAATAGATAAAAGGCAGTAGTTTAATATTTCACACACAAAAAGAACGTCATTGCTTTGATCGCCTGCCTTTTTTTCCTTTGCGTAGAATTGGGCTCAGGCAGGAGGAAACACGTTTAAAGCTACTGTCTGAACTTACGCATATCAGAGCAAATCAAGTAGTACAAAGACTACCAGATAATCCTCATTCTCCAAAGGGTAAGGTTTGCCAAATAAAATTGTTATTTATTTGCAACAATGCCCAGATGCCAGGGTTATCAGCTGACAGAAGGAATACACATTAAATGCTGAAGGAATTGGGCAGATAGAGCACTGGAAAGCTATCTAGAACAGATCCAGCCACAAGCACAACAAGTGATCTGAATCTATGCACAGAACTGGGAGGTGCTTATAATCTCTTAGGCTTGTCCTCATCCTTTATTTACCACAACACATTCATGTATCACATCTAAACTATGAGGAAACAAGTTGCTACCAATCGTCTTCAGCCCTGTCCATTGAGATTTTGCATGTTGTCCTCTCCTTTTCTGCTCTTCATGCCACAGGATTATGACTATCAGTGCCCCAAAGGATTAACCCCAAATTTAATTCTACACACAAAACAAAATTAGGCATTTTTGAAGGCCTTAGAAAAGCCTTAAAATCAAGAATGCAAATACAACCTAAAAAGACAAGCTCTGACACACTGTTGGATGAATTTATACTAAAAAATATCCTAGGGTCATGTATCATCATTTTTAACCTATAATATCATCCAGACTTCACATTCACTGTACACTCATTGTCCATGTTAATATCTTAGTCTTCACTTGTTCAACACAAACTTTGTCCCTGTATTTGGCTGAGGTGAAGGAGAGGAGCTGAAAACCATAAAGTTACCTTAACAACTTGGAAAATTGTATCACTTTTGCAGAAGCTGTCACTGAAAGAATCAACATCATATGATACACAGATGTGTCAGTGATATGCCTCTGTCAGTAAACTGGAGGAACAATTGAAAACTTGCAAGGATAAAGCTGTGTTTAACACCAGCATTGAAAGCAAGGTTCAGCTCTAAACACGGTTCCAGATATTACACCATCCACCTGAGAATTAAGCAGAGGTAACACTTTCCAAAATGTTGGAATGTTTTAGAGCATTTCAGAAACGTTACCCAGAGTCAAAGAGCTGTAGCAGGTCAGTGAATATTATGTGCATGACATTTGGAAAGGTATTCACAAAGACTCACTTTATCGTCACGAGATTAATCTCTCTAGACATCCTCTACACTGAGCGGAGCAAGATGGGCTTTCCCAGAGGGCCTTTGGGAGTGACTCTATTAGACTAAGTTAACCTTTGTGAATACCTCCTTTCAATGCAAAATAAACACTATATTTGGATTACCTATTCTGTTTTTCAGACCAACTCTAGCCATAAATCTAAATGCAATTCACAATGCAAGTCATGTCACAGTACCTCTTTCTTGGCTTGAGCCCAGGGGTTCCATGCTAAGTGGCTGGTTAAGTGCTTTGCTGGAGCAGAGCCATGTTGCTCTGCACCTTACCGGATGCAGCCCCAGATGGGTATGTGTGTATCTGTATACACAGGAGCATCTCTGAGGTCATCAAGGAATTAAAATTAGACAGTCCACCTACCACAGCCCTTTGAGCTGTGATCCTCTCAAATTTTACAAGCTAAACAGGATCAAGCTGGGTCACGTAAGAATCAGAGACATATAAGGATCCCTAGAGGATGCAGGGAGTGATTTTAATGATATAAGAGGTAGCACTTTTTCTCAGTGCGCTAATACTGAAACACAAGTCAGATCCCCCCAACCATTTGTGATCAGGAAAGATCCCACAAACTGTTGGGGAATGAGAAAAGAAAGAAGGCAGATATGTTCATTTTAATGTCCCGGTGGGATTCTGTTATAAGGTAGTTGCTACAGGTAGCCAAATAAAAAAAGTAAAGATTTCCTACCAAAAATCAAAAATAAATAAATGTTTTCTATTATCTCAAACAGAAGAAAAAGAGGATTCTTTCAAATTTCAGTATAACCTTTTCCCAAATTATGATGTTTCTAAACAAAAATATCACCAAAACCTACATTTTTAATCAAAAACCAAACATGAAAAATGTCCTCATGTATTCATATGAGGGAGGAGGGAAAGTCATCCCAACTCTAGTGATAGTCCCTATATTTCCAAATTGCTTAAATGAATTAAACAGTATTTATACCTTTTGGACCCAAAGAGTATGCACAACTGTGTTGGGCTCTTTTCAGTTACTGAATGTGATTATTATTTTTTTATTAAATTCTGAAATTGAGCAATTTCAGTGCACAGAAGCAGAAGTCTCACACAAAATTTATCAGGTTGCAATGTGTTTGGGGATACCAGCAACTGAAAAACACCAATGCATAGCACCATATATTTATACCACACGATACAGTCCAGCCATAAAGTTGATGTCAATTTATTCAGCCACAAGAAAGCCAATATTTTTAACCATTTATATCTAATTCTTAGGTAAGTGGACAAAGAAGGTTCAACCAGGCAGGTCTAAGGCTCAGACCCCAAGGTTTGCTGCTCACTGTTGACCCACTGGGTGTTCTTGCTGGCACAGGAAGGCAACAGGTTGCCTAAATCAGGCCTCTCTGCTGAGCACACAGGCAAAACATGCTCCCGGAAACCTCCACACAAACCCAACTACTCAGAATGCAATGCCTCTCTGAGGAGCTCTTCAGAGGCGAAATTACAGCAGGGAGGCAACTTTGATGTTTCTTCTGACAACTTTTCAAACAACAGCTTTGGTCCATAGGCGAGTGAGAGCAGAGCAGCAGTCACAGCCTGTGCAGCTCTTGCACGCCGTATCTACCAGCGCCATCTGGTGATGTCTACAACCTCTCTCCTCCCTGCCTGACTGCCCTGCTGAAGGTTTCTAGACTGCTTTCCTCCATCAATATTACAGAACTGGGAACAGATTTAGTCACACTAAGTTCTATAGTGGAGCTAAATGAATGAAGGTGGCTGGCTGCCGGATCTGTCCCTGCTATGTTTTTTGTACCCTTTCTTGCAATCTTTTTCTTCAGGAAAATAGTGTTGGCACTATATTACCTCCAAACTAGCAAAGAAATAGCTGACTGAAATGCACTAATTTCAGGAAGAAACCCATGATAAATTAATAGCAGCTTACCTTTACTCTGGATTCAGAAAAAAAAAAAAAAATGCAAATGGCTTCCCTGTTCACTCTTGATCATGGAAAGAAAAGAAAAAGCCCAAAAGACAGATTTATAGTCAACTCTCAGGAAACAAACGAGAAGAACAAACACATCCTGTGATTAGATCATGCATCCACTGCATGGAAGAACATTCAACCACTGATGTTAGTGGGAGCTGTTGGGTTTTGGTAACTGCTTATCTGATCACCGGTGTGACCACAACATAGGGTGAATAGAAGTGGGCATGGACATCCGTGTCTCCTTGCAGGAAAAGAAAGCAAAATCTGACTTTGCAGAAAAAAAAAAAAAAATGGGTGGGTGATGAAGTGAATGAAGATTATATTGTAATAACAGTAAGAGTTGGATTTCATAAAATCATCAGTTCATAAGTTCAGGGCTTGAAACAAGGCTTGAACAAGTTCAGCATATCCCTGATACAGCTCCAAAATGAGCACTAAGCAAAGGGCAGGATCTCTACATCTTTGCATTTTTCTCTCTCCATTAATAAATATCGGTATGTGGAATATAAATCCAGGAGGAAAACAATTTAAAAAAAAAAACTGCTAAAGCACTTTCTTAAAAACATTTATCCACCTGGTATATACATAATAAAATTCAAGTTTAGTGGAGTGAATTCATTTTAAAACAATCTATCTATGAATTCAGACATATAGGCTGTCTCAGATACATGAAGAAAGAGAGCTGGTTTCAGGGAACCAAGACTTGCTACTTGAAACAAAATAAATAAATATTGAGGAAATCCCCTTTAATCCAAGAAGGCATAACAGTAATCATATTTATCCATAAGGTTTCATTATAGAAACAAACTAAAAGAAAAAAAACAATCACCAGACTATTTGAAGCATTGCCTAATTATGTCCACTCAGGTTTTCTAACATTTAAGTGTTCTTGCTGTGAATGAGTAATACAAAGTCAAGCAACCCTGACAAAATATATGAAGAGAGTTGCAAAGTATGAGTTTCTGATGAATGTGTAAACTGCATCTTACTGGGGGACTAAAAGTTGGAGATCTGATCTAGTTCACCTAAAATAAGTCCGAACTTCCATCTAAATGTTCTGGGCTTAGTAAAGCAGGTTTCCAAGGTTAAGGTGTTATTTTTCCCGAGTGTATGTAAGTCACAGAGACAGGCTCTCCCTCTAGAGGCATTCAAATGCAACTCTTCTTACCACAGAGTGTACAGGGAACTCAGGCACTTCTGTTAGGAGGCCTGGCTACCTTGAATTTAGGAGCTGGCTAGCTGACAGAATTAAAAGAACCATGAAGAGCAATGGCAGAATGTTCCTGAAGAGCTAAAATGTCATTTTATTACACAAGTTGTAGCTTGTTTGCTTTACCATCTTTCTGCAAACACATCTCTTCACTGTGGCAATTCAAACATGGTTGCATGGGACAACAGAGCACGCATGGAGGTAGGTGCTACTGTACACTCACTTGCAAACACCCTCTAACTCCTTTCAAAGATCTTTTGAGACCTCCAGAATGAAAATAGATGAGGTAGAAAAAGTCTTAATTTCATCCCTTTGGCTTTGGCTGAGGCTATTCTACTGGACTGAAGCTCTTTTTGCCCTCCTGTAAAATTTGTACAGTTGGCCTGTCGAAAATCCGACCAACTGATTTCCAGTCTGAGCTCTGACATTGTTGCTATTCCAGTCATAGCTTCTACCTAATTTCTAGACCATGTTGGAGTACTGCTGCCTGCCCTTCTCAATGACATGCAAGGAAAATCAGATTTTTTTCTCTTATCCATTTTATTAGGAAAAAAAAAATACAGCTCATAATGATAAATGCTTAACATTTGCAGAGATTTTTTTTTCTCATTATCTATTCCAAAGGGTTTTCACCTGCTTTAGCACTAATTTTGTGTCTTTCCCTAGGTTATTTTATTATTATTATTATTATTATTTTATTTAAAACCAAAGGTGTGTTTTTTTCCCAGGCTTCTTCTCATCACTGAACCAGTTCAGTCATGGAAGAAAATCCCTGAGACATCTGAGGTGTATGAGAAGCCACCACTGCCCTTCCGACTCTTTCCCCATCTCTGCTTAACTGCAGCTTATAGTTTGTGTGGGGCGTCCTGCATTAGACACCTTCATGTGAGTGCAGTCCACCTTTGTGGCTGTTAAACTCACTGTGGTAGAAAGTGAAAGGTTCTCATTTTGACTGGGAAAACAGTTGTTACTAATGGCGAGTATGTCAGTTCTGGTGGTCCAGTTACACTAATGTGTTATGGCTTCCTGTTCATTGTTTCTCCAGAAGACAATCTCCCCAATTACATTCTTTTTTTTTTTTACACTTTTTTTTATTATTTACTTGCACTCTATTATTTCAGTAAGTGGTTTTCTACTGAAAAAAATTTAAAAAGTATGAATTTGCCTTTTTTTCTTTCTGGTAAGAACTGTAGTTGAAGTACTTTAGAGAGATCATTTCATGAATGTCAAAAAAACGAAGCCTGTTTTCTGATGGGTTTGTGTTTCATGGTTGGTTGACATTTTTACAAGAATGATACCAATGTTGTATCATGAGTTTACTCTTGATGGATGTTAGAGAATCCACATGGGAGAGAGATGTTGTGAATATTCCAAAGTGAGAAAAAAATAAATTATTAGATATCACAGCTCTTCAGAGGAGAGAATCTTGCATTCTCCAGTAACTAATTATGAGCACATCTCAAATGAAACTTTTCTGTGGTGTCTAGTTTCATTTTCAGCTGAGTTTGAGCCACCTCCTTTCATTAGCAGCATTAATAAGGCCTTTCTCATTTACCAAGCTGTCTGCTTTCACATTGCATGCTGGAACATTATGTCTGAAAGATATCTAAAATGTGAAAACAGTCAGCAAATTCAAGTTATCAGAGGGCTTCATCAGTTATGTACACAGTAAGTCCCATGTTTAGGTAACCCTAAAGTAGTTGCCTAAGTTGCCTTGGCTGTCCCTGGAGAAAGGTAGAAGACCCCAGGACTTCCAAGGGAGAGCCCATGTGTTTTACCTTATAACTTTCCCACTTCACTCTCCTGACTGGACAGGGTACTTAACATTTTGGCTTTTCCTGAAGTATCTGTATTTTTCCTTAGTATTCATTGCAATTGCTTATAAAATTCATTTCCTTTCCTGCCTCTGAAGACTTCCCGTTTGTTCTAGTTCTGAGCACATTAACTTCAGTTCCTCAGGAGAAGTGAGGCAGAATATGGACTGTACTGGCCTGGATCACTGTGTAGGGAAGACTTGAGCATCGTGTCCCAGCAGAAGACATCTCTGGCAGTGCGTGAGAGATAAAATTTGCAAAGTTCCTATGAGAGCTTTTCAGTTAAGAAGAGAGGTGCCTACTACTTTTAGATGCCTGAGACTTAGGCAGGAGTTAAATAAACTTGAACCTGCCACTAATCCCTGAGGAAACCAGGCTGGAAGCAATAGTGAAAAACTTATGTTCCATGCATAAATAGCTTTTATCAGATGAGTGAAAAGCTAACAAGAAACAAATGATGTTTTTAGAGAGAAATTGCAAATGCAGAGACTGATTTGATACTGGCTAATGACGTATCTACACTAGGGAACGTCAGCAGGGCTCACAGTATGAGTACTAACAGACAGCTAAATACAGCTAAATAAGCATCTAGAACCAGATTTCCTTTCAGGTGCTAAACGAGTTCATTTCATGAAAGAATATAGGTAGAAGAGGCCCAATGAGAAAACATACAAGCCAAGCATTTTGGCTAAAGACATTTAAGAACACAGAGAGATTATCATTTTGTGACTCCAAGATTTCTGTTGTACATTTGTGCTTAGGTAATCTCTTTCCAGATGTATGTCTTTTGTTTAAAATGGTTTATGGCTAATTCTTTTTTTTGATTCACAGAAGGATTTGAATCAAGTGAGTAAAGCTGGAGAAATCTTACAAATTCAGTGTCTAGGATCTTTTTTTTTTTTTTTTTTNNTTTTTTTAAGTTTCCAGGGCTGAGGTTTCCATTGCTTGTTTGTATAATAATCTATCTGGAACAGCAGAAGATGTTTTCAATGAATGAACCACCTGTGCAATGCTGTAGGAAACAGAAGAAAGCTATCTTTCAGCATAATTTAATTGTATATGTGAAGAAAAAAAAAAAAAGAAGGAAAAAAGATCATTTATTTCTTAGGTAACTGGATGACTCTCTGGGAATTGTTTGGGAATACTGGATAGAGATATGCTATACTGTTTCCTCTCCATGCGCATACACAATGCTAGTGAGAGTGTTCAGCTGGATCTTCTGTGACAAAAAGTTGAATTCAATCTTCAGGTAATCACACTGTTCCTAGCACTGAAAATTCCTGCCACTAAATGCTCTTGTTTTTGCTCTCTGCTGGATCATTGTTAGAGCATAGCAAAAGTACATTTCCAAACCTAAAGTTATTACTGCTCCCTCATATTCTGTTGTTTCCTTTCTCACCTTATGTTTCTTTTTTTCTCTAGTTCTTCCCTTCCATTGCTAGTAAAAAAATAAATAAACTGAATCTTCTCCCAATTACTTTAGATGAATGAGTAAGCAGGCATCAACAGATCTGTCTATATAATGGGGAAGTTATAGGAATAACAGGAATAATTCATTTCAGAGCAACACAAAATGAAACCTTTTCTGGTTAAAAAGTTAGTTTAGAAAAGTTTTATTTGACTTTGTTTGTCCCTTTAAAATAATAAATAATAAATAATAAATAAATAATACATAGTAATAAAACAATAAAAAATGTTTTTAAAGATATAGTTCAAGAAACTGTTTAAAACCATAATTAAAAAAAAAAAAGAAGTAAATCAAATATATAATCTCTTTCATACCTGAAAATATGTACGAAATGGCACCTTGCTTTTGCAAATAGTTTTAGTCAGCCACCATTTCTATGTGTTCACTCCTGGGTCTCTCAAACCTCGGTTGCTTACCTATGGTTTACTTATTACTTAATATACTTATCTTCAGAGGCATGAGGGTTTTTATCCCTCCTAAAACTTAGTTAAACCCTGAGCCTCCCGAAGTCAAAACAGAGAGTTTTGTTTACTATAGTACATCTATAAGCTGATGCATAGTTTTTAAGACTTTGGGAACAAATCTTGCTATTGTCTTTTTACTCTTTTTCCTTCAAAAATGGATCATGTATAAAGCACTTGCTATTGCTGTGCTGGATGAAAAATTTGTACATTCCTCTCTTACTTTCCCTCCCTTTTTAGGCACGTGAATCGGGATAGTTAAGACTGCATATAGTGGTATGAATTCAAAGGAGTAGTAAGTGCAACATAGGCATTTTTGGCAGAGCATTCAAGTAGTGAGCCCAAGTTATTGTTACTACTGCTACACATTGGTCTGGTGGCGAGCATTTGCGCTGGGGAAATGAAGGGAGGAGGAAAAAATATCATGGTGTGTGTCCCCAAACAGTACGTGAGTATGTTCCTCTAAGTGCTAAGTACGTCAGAGTGGAAAAGAGCAAGGGAGTCAAACATAAAGCCTATCTCATGTATACCAGAAGGTCTGCATTTGACTTCGTTGTAGTTACTTCTGATTTACTCAAGTGTCAGTTGGAGAAGAACCACAGCCCATGCTTTAAAATGTTTTTATATGCTCCTTTGAGTACAAAACTTGGAAAACTTTGTGAAAACAAGCTACTGTTGCTGGTTTGCCAGGTAGGCAACCTCTCTAAGCTCTGTTTGAGAGCTGGTCCAAATAAAATGTTTCTCACAGCTATGACTGCATTTCACTAATTCAACTAGAATCAACAATTACATCAGAAAAATGTGTTTACTTTGGTTCTGGGCCACAGAAACTGGGCCCAAATGTGATGTAGAACATATGCCTGTTGTTGCTTATAGGGACAAATAATTTTACAGGTGGACCTCAACGTTCCTTCCTTTTGCTAAGTATATTCCCTCTGGAAAAGGACCTGGAATGCTGTGTTTATTATTTATGGAATTATACTTAAAATTACTTATTTAAATAGACAGTGTAAACAGCAACTCTTAGATTAGAAGTGATCACAATAAGATTTTATTTCTCTCTTTGTTTACAGGTTCATGACCATGATCCTTGCATTAAATATGCATCTGTTTATACTGACGAGGACTGAGATCCTCACTAATCTTGCTTACACTGGTGTAAATCAGGAGTAAAGTAACCAAAGTCAATAGAATTACACTCCTGTACAATTAGCGTGGTGGAGATGGAGTTGGACTCGATGATCCTTGTGGGTCCCTTCCAGCTCAGGATATTCTACGATTGTATGATTCTAGATTACAATCAGTCTTGTTCTTTGTTAGCAAACTCATCAAAGAATTGATCCAGACAGCCAAAAGTGAAGGAAAGGACTGTTTAGCCAGACTGTTGGTTCAGATGTCATACAATATCATTTCAGTCTAGAAGTTTCATCTCTACTGCCAAGGAAATTAAACAGAAACATTACATGATTTTTACTTGCCTAAGTTTAGCCATCTCATTCCAGTATAGAAGTAGAGGAATTATAAATTGGAGTCATGTTTAAAAATCCTTGACTTAAACTATCTGAGAGCACAGGTCCTCGGTTTATTGGTAAACTTTCTGTCATTAACAGAGGTGAATATAAACAATCTGTATGGGATAAACTTTACAGAGTAAATATAAACCACTTAAGGGATACGTCTGAATAAGGTATGACATGTACTTAAGCCATTATAATACAGCAGCTTGTATTCTCATGAAATAACAAACCACTGGATTCTTTAAATTTTAGCTTAAAAATAGAATCAGTGATTTAACAGTGAGTAGATGTGAGTCTGAATACTGCCTACACTTATTCCAGGCTTGAGGGGTTTTCTAATCTGCAGTTTTGGGTTTAATCCATTCAGACAAAATAATGAGAGCTGTGCAAATTAAAGCTACATCAAACTTGCATCTGCCTTTTAGCTTGGTAATATGTCTATTAAAGAGAAATAACAAATGGGGATGTTTAGTTACTATCAAAGTCTCCAGCCCATACAAAATGAAGTGATAAACACCCATTTAAGTGAAAGAGGTGACCAAGCCAAATTGGGTGAAATGCATTTAAATAACTCACATGGGACTTCGTGCTTTTGAGGTTCTCCTAGTTCTCCCACATTTGTAGATCCCTTCCATCTACTTCACTAATCATGTGCAGTAGAATCTTAATGACGTCACTAGTATCATGAAGGTAGATGGGGGAAAGTCATTAAAGTGCTGAAAGTGAATTTTTAATACTTAGCATTCTGCCCAGACCAAATTCTAACTTGGGTCATTATACTATGCCTAGCCTTCATTCCCTAAGCAGTTGCATTTCAATGCAACATGCTTTTAAAATTCTTTTCACAAACTTCTCTGCAGCATTTCAGCATTTGCTGAAACCAAAGGAACAGTCATGAGGGATTTACTGACCTGTAACTAACATAACAGGAATGTGAATTTTTCCGTCGATTTCAAATGTTATCATTTTTGGATATCCAATTTTAAGATGGATAAGAATCTTTTCTCTTTTCTCAGAGAAAGAACTAAATGCCCAGGGAGAACATAAAAGTTTTAAGTCTCCTTTGCTGTGAAAATCAGAGCTGTGCAGTTGCCAGGTGTGGAGTCAAATAATCCCTACCATGAAGGGACACTTCTGAGAATGTTCTTCCTGACAGAATGAGAACTGAGATCCTCCAGTGTAACGCACCAGAGAAATCCAATGTTTTCATAACTCATACGCCACCTAAACTGATCTTTTCTACATTGTATCAACTGCAAAATGGCTAAAGTGTTGCTGAAAATGTCTTTATCCTATACATTAAGGAAAAAATTGTAGTAAATTATGTTTGTGTTTTATTAACCCTTGAACTGCTGCTGACCAATGCATGTGTTTGAACAAGAGTGGAAAAGCTATTAAAATATTTGCTTAAATACTGTACTACAGCCTAAGGATTGAGCTCCAAAGTCTCTGGGATTTGTAGACACACAAGAAAGTTAACAGAAGGAAGTCTGGGAGAGGTGAGTGAGCTCAAGCATACTCCTGCAAAATCCTCCACCTCCCTTATCGGCTTTTATAAACTTGACTCCTACTTTCTGCTCTTGAAATTCAAAGGACACATGCAAAGAATTCACAACTATGTAGGCTGTGTTCACAGTAATCTCATACTTGCTGTATAAACGCACAGTCAGTTAAATGTCCCAATCATTTTGGGCTTATTTGTTTGATTTACTCCAGTTTTACACTTTCAGAGTCTACTGCTTTCTGTAACATTATAGTACACAAAAAGCAAGTCACCTGTATATTATGTTAAAAATGATATGAACTGGGGAACTATGATATTACCTCTGATTTCCTTTACTAAAGTGAAATATTTTCCCTCTTGTGAGACATATCTTTTCTTGTTTTTGCATTTCATACATTTTATCCAAGATTTATCTCATGCCAAACAGTAAAACCATTCTTAGAGTACTGGCTGTAACACAGTTCACCCAATTTTCCCTTCACTTATGCATGAAGTCCTTAATCACTAACATTCAAATGTCAGAGTCCCATCTGGTCTCTCGGGTTCAGTAGATATTTTATTTTTTGGCATAACAAAAAAACTCCAGCAAGAGGGATAGAACCTGTGACCAGGTTGCTCCTGGAGAAGATGGGAGATGCCATTCTAGAAGCCCACAGGGTGAAGGGGAACCTGAACCTCCTTCTGGCAGGGGAACACAATCACAGCTGTGTACATGTCAGGGGCCCTTGCTCAGGGTTCTGAAAGAAGGAAGTCAGAACGACACTTCATCAAGATCCTTCACTTGTTGTAGCATGCTGGTGTGTTCTGAGAGGCTTTTAGCATTGCACTTCCCAAAGGATTCAAGAACAGAGACACCTTGCTTCTACAGCTTGCTTGGGTCCAAGCACTAAGTAGGTCACAAGCCACTCTGTACTGTCAAAACTGGACTAGTTCTCTGTGTAAAAACGTCCAAAACACAAGCAGTAGTATACATCTCACCCAAATTTAGACCTCTTGAATAGAAGTCTTCAGTGTAGAAATTGACACCTCAGCCAGTCTCCTTCCAGATCCTTTTATTGCCAGTAAAGTCTTATCTGACCTAGCTGAGACATTTACTTCAGGATGAGATGACTGTCACCCCAGAAGTGACTGTTTCCCTCTGTAGACAAAAAGGGAGTGTAGGCAGTGAGCTCAGATACAGATTTCTGCAGTGCAGATGATTAAATTTGGTCAGATGAACCCCAGCTCTCTGTCTAGAGAATGTTCACACCAATAGTACTGCACCTGGGGGCTACAAGCCAACCTCTTTTTGAATACTACTTGTGTGTGGACTTGGTGTTTAATCCTTTATGGAACATAAAACCTGACTTCCACTAAAGTCAGAGTCTTAAGCACCTTTGAAAATATTAACTTTCTTTTGTTATGGTAGGAGTCACCAGGTGGTTTTTTTAAATATGATCTTACACATTCCTTTTTAGTCTATGAGGAATACATGCACTCTAAAGGAATGCTGTACTGTTAGTTTTTGGTGATTCAGGTTTATGGGGGAGCTTTTGTAAACAACCAGAGAGTTCAGCCTATCTTATGCTCTTCGATTAGATCCAATTCTTGGTGAGAATTATTTCCTGAGAACTGGAAAATGACTTTTGGATTAAGACTTCTAAATAAGGTTTTGCCTGCCTGTAGTCTCTGACCACCTATGTTCAGTGACTATTGTACACAGTATAAATAAATAATTCTAGGATATTCTGTATCACTGATTTCTCCCCTGATAGGAAGCTGACTTGCAAGCCTTCCAAATCCATCAGAGACAAGCAATACTGTTGTATTTCGAGGTCTATCCTTCCTTTCCCAAATGTGCACAACTGCCATTAATTTTCATCAAAATCACTTGAACTCAAATACAAAATAGATGTTACTTTGGGATGCAGTCATTTAATATATGAGAACCTTCTGAGTCTTAGAATGAATCTGGGTTGTGGGTGGGTTATTTGTTTGTTTATTTTATTCCTTAATTTATAAAAGGGATGACGGCCCACCCAGCAGAATTTTCCCATCAAAATTGTATGAAACAGAATAATGGAATGCAAGATTGATTAGATGGTGTGCTTGTTGGCAATGCATGCATGTACTTCTTAATCTTAATGGATCATAAAAAAAATCCTTTCATACTTACCATAATGCATGTGCTAAATTGTGGGTTCCCAGCCAATGCAAAGAAATATTCTATGATTTCCAGAGATGCAGAGTAAGAATTTCATACAGCACATAAGTGGGGCCTCTGTTTAAATGCATAAAGATAATTTCTTAATTATGACAGTGATACTCATTAAAAAGCTTTCCAACAGTACATGCAGTTCCCACACTGATCTCTCTCCCACTGTCTGACAGACAGACAGCTTGGTTACACATGCTCAGAAACAAGGGTGGAGACCCAGATTCTTGGCTGTCTTGAAGTGGCCACATCCTGCCATCTGCAGTATCCTTATGCTATTGGCTAATCCAGGGAAGAATGTTTCTGAGGTGTCTTAAAATATTCTACACCTCTGTGTTAATGTTTATTTAAGAACAAATATACAAATGCTTTCAGGGAGATAGAAATCAATTTAAAATGAAGAAAAACAAAAACAAAGAGAAAGAGAAAGAGAAAGAGAAAGAGAAAGAGAAAGAGAAAGAGAAAAAGAGAAAGAGAAAAAGAGAAAGAGAAAGAGAAAGAGAAAGAGAAAGAAGAAGAAAAAGAGGAAAAAGAAAAACAAAGAAAAAAGAAAAAGAAAAAATAAAGGAAAAAGAGAAAGAGGAGAAAAAGAAAAAGAAAGAAAAAGAAAAAAAGAAAAAGAAAAAGAAAAGGAAAAAGAAAAAGGAAAAAAAGAAAAAGAAAGAAAAAGAAAAAGAAAAAAAGAAAAAGAAAAAGAAAAAGAAAAGGAAAAAGAAAAAGAAAAAAAGAAAAAGAAAGAAAAAGAAAAAGAAGAAAAAGGGAAAGGGAAAGGGAAAGGGAAAGGGAAAGGGAAAGGAAAAGGAAAAGGAAAAGGAAAAGGAAAAGGAAAAGGAAAAGGAAAAGGAAAAGAGGAAAAGGAAAAGGAAAAGAGGAAAAGGAAGAGAAGATGTGCCAGGAAGTCTCATCCTGATGGAGGGACATTGTCTAGACTGTTTCATGTTGCAGTTGATCAGAGGAATAAGCACAGAAAATTTACTTATTGGGATCTTTATAAAATTTATAAGACAAGAACTTGTCAGAATTAAAATACTAGAAAGCTAGGCACCCTCTCGCTAGCTCACCTGTCACTACTAATCAAAACACCTATGTAATTTTTAAGAGGCATATGATTGCATGTATATTTAATGGAGAAATTCATAATATTTCATTTTCTTACTCCCTTTCTCTCTGTCTCTCAGTCTCTCTCTCTCTCTTTTAAACAACCTTGGAGTTTCCTTCAGTAATGTCTTTGTTACCTAAGAATTCACACTATTACTTTCCTACTTCTTTTTTTCACCTGCACAGGGCTCTCTCTTGTTCATTCATTGTCACTTAATATGAAGACTGCCATATGACTATCAATAGAGCCCTGAAAATGGACAGGAGAAGATTACAAGGTAACATACCTCTTTTTGCAGCTGAACATGTTGCTTTTGCAATCCACTTCATTTTAGACCTCAGTCTTTGGGCTAGAGTCTCACACCTAAAGGACTTCCAGGAAATAGCATTTTAGTCAAAATAAGCCTGGACAAAATTCCATAGAAAATCTTGGCCTGCCGAGTATGTTCTCTGTGCCATTTTGGTCTGGGAAAGATTGTTTTTGAGATGGTCCTTCATTATTTCAGAAGCTAGTATTTTCTCAATTCAGTGCTAGTTTTATCTACATAAATTTTCAGTATTTCATTTTGATGAAGCAAAATTCCCTCTGAAATAAATAATGGTTTTGCTTCAACAGGTACTTTTGAGCAAGGCCCTTAATTAATCAGCACTGATATTTACAAGAATCACTGCTATCTGCTATACCAAAAGACATGGGTTCACCTCCCAGACATAGAGAATATGAATCTATTTCATCACAAGGACTTCTGATGACTAGTTTTTTTCTGTAATGTAGCCCATTACTTAATGGAAATATGCTATAGAGCAATGGGTGTTGTTACAAAATGACTCAGAAAAATGCAACCCTTAAAAATTTTTTTTCTCTCTAAAGTCCACAAAACTATTTTGCATGTTTTAAAATACATGCACATCTTCTGGATTTGTATTACACTTTCTACTGTAAAGTCAAATTGAAAGATGCCTACTTAGACTACACTGGAGTCCTTTCTACAATGATTTTATTACATTACAATATTTTCTTCTTTTAATATTAAGGTGGTTGCTGGAAGAATAAAAGCATATACAGATTCCTTAATGTTAGCTAAAGGGAAGTGAATAAAAATTACGTCATACAAAGTGATCATGTAAGGATTATATCTGTCTGTTGGTAAGCTCCGAGCTATTCCTGAGTATCTTTTGGAGTAGTGCAAGCTGTCCTGGGCTAAAACTATGCCAAGGACTGTGCTAACAATTTAATAGTAAAAAGTAAAAAGAATAATTATCACCACAAATAGATAATGCCAGGTAGGACATCTGTTCTCCAGTTCTAGCTTTACAAAGAAAACAACCTTGTCTACAAAGAAGAAAATAATTCATGTAATTAACTTTCTTTTTTACTGTGTGGGGAAGGTCACAGGCTGCCTCCATGACCTGGGCTATCGAAGAACTGGAGATCCCCAAAGGGACAATCTCTCTGCAGATTTGGAGGTTGAATCCTGGATTTTCTTCAGTCTTGACTTTCACATACCTCTGTGACTCCATCAGCTGCCAAAACTTCATTCCCATCAGGAGGATTCATATAAACTGCAGGCTGTCCAAGCTGCCAAATTCTCGGACAAATTGTTCCCTTCAGAGAACTTTTGGATAGGACAGAAACAGAGGAGCCATGATTGATAATTATATTATGAAGCAATAAGAACAGTTTCTTGGTTGTTTTGGACCAACAGGGGAAAATGACTACACTGGTAAAATATATGAAATCTGAATTGTACTTTCTTCAAAAATCATCAGGAAAAGGTCAGGTGTTCACAAAAGGCTGTGTGGGAAAATAAATAAATAAATAAATAAAAGGCTTTCGGGCTAAAGAACTTCTTTCTTTCTCACTCATGGCCAAGTGTACACTTCAAAATCCAGTGATAGTACAGATACATCTTTGTTTGCAGCTGCCGATATTCTGCTGGCCAGACAATATATCCTGTAGGGTCTTGTAGTCTGAGTGAATTGTGTTGCAGCTGCGAAGTTCATCCCTTTTCATCTGAATGGGTTTTTAACAATGGTCTCTTCTCTCCCCACTGCCCAAACAAAAATATCTATAAACGGTAAACTCCCTCCAAAACCCCAAGGTATCAGAATGAATGCAGCACACATGGTGCTAAGTGTTTTAGAGCAAGAACATGCCTAATACATGCAAATACTGACATTAACCATTATGAACAGACATGATTTATATGCCTGTCAGCAAGACATCAATCATGACAACAGAGAGTCAGCAGCAATATCAACAACAGTAGCAGGAGTGGAGGGTCAGAGCCAAGATGGGATGGTCCTTCCCAGCCACCCAGGGGGAAGAGAAAGAGATAGATGAAGTAGTAGGAATCTCAATACATTGTCTTTTAGGGAAAGAGATGGTAAATTTTAAAGCATCTCTCAAGCCCAGTTAATGTCTGACATTATTTCTTTGTTAGACATATAAGAAAAAGATAACCAGTGGGGATATTTGGAAATGCCATCAGAGAAGGGATCTGGACATAACAAAAAGAAGACAAGGTTTTTAAAAAAATTACATCAAAGGTATTTAAAGGGATCTTCACAGGAGACATTTTGAACAATGGAATCTCTGATTTACAGTACAGTACAGATGGCAAGGGTGTTTAACTGTGAAACTATTCTTTACCACTGACAGAGAAACTGAAGCCAAGAAACTGCATCAGAGTTATGTTTGTACAGATTGATTGTATAGCTCAGAGAACATAATATCTAAGACCATTCTTTGATAACTAACTTTAGCTTCTGCGTAATCTAGAAAATACCAGATCATGCTAAGAATAGGGATGGGAACTTGTATTTGGATTTTTTTGGCCTTTTGTAGTTGGCAGAACAAAGCTGAGCAAGAGTAGATGTTGGCTGAGATGTCAGTAAAAACAGTGATGTCTTATTTAGATATCTCAGGCTCCACTTGCAGTTGGCTGGGACCACTGGATAAAGATAGCTGGATTTTGCTAATAAATTGATATTGAAGAAAATTATCAACTCTGAATAAAGTGTACCAAGGAGAAATAGAAAACAACACAATATGTATTAAGAACTGATCAAGTGTATTTGCTTCCAGCTGAGACATACAGCAAAAGTGTTCAGTAATTACTTAGGATTGCTTAGCAATTGATTGCCTGTCAGATTTTCAGGCTCACATGAATGCAGGCAACATCTCTTCTCAGAACTGGGTGGAATACAGATCAAATGATGAATAAACCTTTTGAAAGCAAAGCCAAATTCACTACTGACAAGAATGAGGCCAGAATTTTATCCAGTTTGTTTCTCTCTTACATGATGCAAGGAATTTTGTTAAAATAGAACTTTGTTTGCATGTTCTCAGACCATTATCTTAGAGCTATTGCAGAAACCGTTGAAATTTCTCACTGGCATCACAAATTGATTGTGAACTGTTTGGAGAGACATGGAAAATATAGACATGGAGAAAGGCAAAAGAACGGCTTAATTACAAAGGAATGGAAGAGCATCCAACTGAGATTCTCTTTTCTGAGAGCAGAAATATCCAAATTCTGCTTTGACAATATTTCTTAAGAAATTTAAGCAAGTGAAAAAGCAGGCCAAAGCAGGAAGAAATTCTGATCAAGTCACGCAGTGCCAAAGGTCTAACACCATTTGTTATTGTGTGATGCCAAATATTTTAAGAGTTGTTTTGTTGGTTTCTTTTTTTTTATTATTAAATATTGTAAACTGTTACTGACTCTCTGGGTTTTGCTCTAACGCTGACAACTGTAGAGCATTTCATGATATTGGATGACAGAGATCAACAAAGTTCAACTGCACTGTTTACACACAGTATCCACTTGGTATATAGTGTTCTGCAACATTATATGATTCAAATTAATCCATGTAAATGCAAAGCAAAGTTGATTCTGTTTCTGTATTCCACTCCTGAACTGCTCTTGACTGATGAGGCACAACTTGATGATTCCAATGGCAAGATCCATAATTTTTAAGGCTGCAGGGAATTTTAACCCTACATTACTTTTTTGATAGCTTTTACTTGCACTAGTCAATATCTCATAGCCAACTGGATTTAGTGGAAGGAAATCTCAGAGAAGGAGAATTGATGACTGACTTTTCCATGTAAATTTGTTCAAATGTTTAACTGTCTTCATTGTTAAGTCATGTGCACCTTATTTATAGCTTGATTTGGCTATGGGACTTTTGAGGCACAGTTCTCTACAAGCAAAATTAGGAGTGGAATCATTGGTGAAACAGTACCAGGAGACACAGCATATTATCAGCTCCAAGAATGGAGGATAGATTTTTTTGCCTTGTAAAATTCTCAACAGACTGTTTTGCTTAATACGAAGTTGACTTAAGCTGCAGTATGATTGCCCAGTGCTTCATTTGTTTATTTTGATTGATCTTTTCTGAAGATTGAATTGAATTAACAGATTCTTTTTCTTAATCTTTTTGATTTTTTCTTTCCTTGCTTTTCTTTTTTTTTCTGTACCTCCTTGGAAAATGCAGATTTTTCCTGTAATAAAATAGTTTCTGTTTACCAACTAGTTAAGACTGAAAGGTAGTTTCTGCTACTTTAAGTTTTACTGTTGTTTTTCAGACTTTCTGGCAATATTATTATTAAGCAGCTAGCACACTCAGACAAAGTTCAGGGAGCCCTGTTAAAACAAAATGTCATTTTTTTACATGCATTCCCCTCAGAATTTTTGACCAGGTAAAGTGCATGGGAAAGTGAACTCATTTTAACCCTAAAATAAATTTCTCTTTTAGATTAGAACTAAACCACATATGATGGAATTTCATTCAGCTCTTTAGACAACAAGAGAACTGAATATTTTTGGTGTTTGCTTTTGTGTGTGTGTGTGTGCATTGCAAGATTTTGTTAGGTTTGATACTAGATCTGTGATTTAACACTCTGGAATCTCATGGGCAACAGACTGTTATTTTTGCTTGTTGAAAAGCAGCATTGAATACTGAGAGACATAGTGAGGTGTTCTAGTGTAATAAAAACTTTCTTGGACATTGAAAGTCCACCAGTACCAAGTAAAGTCATTTTAATAGTGATCATGAAGGAAGCATTCTCCTAGCAGTTTTCATGACCCAGATAAATGAGCCAGAATCACAAAAAACAAAACTCCTGAAAGTATGTCTCTAACTCTGCTGTAGTGCTAAGAGGCTACCTGAAAAAAGCATTAAGTGAGGTTTTTTATCCATTTGTCATTTCATGGTCCTGGTTTGGTCACAAAATGTTCAGTATCCAATTCAGAAGCCTGAGTTCTCAGGAGCAATAGTTAGGCAAGGAATACTAATGTGGTAATACAGCTATGTTGGTTATAATAAACTCACGGTCATAATAAACTCATTGGTCGTGGATCTCTGCACCATGCCCTATTTTGTGGACTAAACATGTAGACCAACTGCTGCCACTAAGCAAAATAAATTTCTTATTTTTTTAGGCCTAACAAACCCTAAACATCAGTAGCCCCATCTTACATTTAAGATAGGAGCAAGAAATCAAAGAATAGATAAATAGATAGATAGATAGATAGATAGATAGATAGATAGATAGATAGATAGATAGCAATATGCAGCATGTAAACACTCAATGAGTAGCCACAGCTCTCCCTGACTTTGCATCTGCTCCAAGTTGAAGAAACGTCCAAGGTTACACATCACAATTCTGCTAGGCTGTGAGTTCCCAAGAGTTTTGTAGCTGAATCTCAGTTATAAATCTATCTATTGCTTCCAGTCTCCCTGTCCTGCCTCCTTTTTGCTCTCTTTCATAAAACTGGCTTCATCTGGAGTGTATTTACACCTCACTTGTAAGGCCTGTCTCATAGGTTAGGAGCTAATTCTGGTTGTGAATTAGGTTGTGCTTTTCCTAAGCAAGTCAGTTATGTCTTAGGATTCACAAAAACATTCATTATACAGTATTTCCAATATTATACTGTAGTATTTCCAAATAAAGTAGCTAAATTAATACAATCAGTTGAGCTTTTTTACCACAAAAGTAGAAATCCTGTGCCACACCTACCAGTATTAACATGTTTTCCTCTTTGGTGATGAAAGATATTCTAAAGAACTAAACTGTCAGCATCTGTGGTGATGGATCTGTCATGTGAAGCAGAAATACAAACACCTTCTTCTATAAAAAAAAAGAAAAAAAGAAAAAAAGAAAAAGGAAAAAAGAAGAAGAAGAAGAAGAAGAAGAAGAAGAAGAAGAAGAAGAAGAAGAAGAAGAAGAAGAAGAAGAAGAAGAAGAAGAAGAAGAAGAAGAAGGAAGAAGAAGAAGAAGAAACAGGCACATTTGTCTGCAGTGTTTAACCCCAATGTAACTTGCCTTGCATAAAGGCAGCTGCCTAAGGCACCTAGAAATACAAACAAAGACTCTTAAGAAGATTTTGTCTATTTTCTGTCTTCATTACAATAAAACTCATTGTTCAGGATTTTTAATGTTAAACTATTCTGGCAAATCCCCTCTTACATACTTTGAGACCGAGTCTAATAAGCTACTAATTTTTAACAAGGAGATTTTCTCTCTACTCAGTATGTATGAACACTAGCTCTCATCTATACATAAAGAGTTTTACTGTTAAGGATTAATTGGTTAAAACATACCAGCAAGCTTTCTTAAAGCAAATTGAGGGGCTGGTCATTATAGCTGCAGCTGGGAGGTATAAAGCAAAATAAAAATCCCTGTATCTGACTGCTGTCATAGACATGCCTATTCATAAAGAACCAAAAATTCAAAAGGACCAATAATTAAGGAGCATTTCTGTTCTCAGCTACATCAATGTACAGTCTGAGTACTCGGACTCAGTACTTATATCTATAGTTGAGTCATATTTTCAGAGATCCTGAAGATCTGCAAGAGGAATCTTCATGAAGGAATTACAGTAATGAACCATTTTGTCTGCATACTGTTACTGAAGAGATAAAAAGAGCTGGAAAATCCTCTTAGCCATTGCTTTTTGTTAACTTGTTTTAAGCCTCTTAAATTGTAGAGTCAATATGACTACAGAGGATTCAGGCTTGGGCCTCATTCATGTTACTTTGTAAAAAAAATGTAGGTAGAGTCAGAATAAAAGGAGAGGAGAGGAGAGGAGAGGAGAGGAGAGGAGAGGAGAGGAGGCTTTTTGTTAGAATTTATTTAGTCTTACATCACTCCTATGGGGACATCAAAATTGAATGAATTCTGCCATTTTCCACATGTTCATGTTAACACCTGCACAGGAAAGGTAAGTGAATAACAGAACAATCTTATACAAAAGACTGTCTTTCTTCAAAAATTCCATACTCTTAAGGCCTTGAGATATACATGATAACTATGGATACTTACACCTGTATTTTTGTTAACATTAAACTAAGAAAATATTCTATGATCTGCTGAAATTAGTAATAACAATATTTTCACGACAAACACGTATTCATATAGCTGGAATCAGTGTTCATTTGTTGCTTTAGATGGTAGCAGCAATGTTCATTTGCTTTACTGTTCATAAGAAAGCTAGAAGGTTCTGTCATTATATCAAGAATGTTTGTTGTTGCTGTTAGGGTGGTGGTGTATCTCAGCTATAAATGTAAGGAATACTTTTTTCTTTCAGTTTTGTATGTTCTACCTCCTCTACCTTCATGGGAGAATTGAAGCAGAACTCAGTCCTAATGTCTGTTATTTAAAAATTAACGTTAGCTAACATTTCTTATTTTTAAATAACTGGTAACGTAAAGAAGGAATTCAAAGTGACATATCCAACTGACTCTATCGATGAGTCTGTGTATAATGGAAAAGACTACTTCTATTTTATTGAGGAATCCTAACTTTTAAAGCGGGGTGGTTGTGCTCAAACTGATTACTGGCAGTAGTGCCTGGTATTTGTGAACTCCCAGAATGTTTCCAGTAACTGTTTAGGGAAATGAAGGATGATCTATGCCAAAATGTCAGAGATGTTATACATCAGGCACAACACTAGCAATCTAATATGTTAGAAGAGTAAATTTGTGTGCTGAAAACATTATCTGGCATTGTTTAATTTACTAGTATAGAAATAGCCATTAAGAGTGACATTTTAGAAGTTCCATAACAGATGAGTTACAACAACAAAAATGATAGATCAAAGAGGTTCTGAGATGTAAGTATTGGTAACACAAGGAATATCACCCTAAAACATACAGCCTGCAACCTGGTAAGTAATTACCATCCACTTGTTTAATCAGATGATTAAAGTTACAGCTTGAACCCCTGGTCGGGAATACTTTATATGGGATGCCTGAAGACTTCAAACTCTAGGTGTCTGTTGTCGTCATCTTCCTTTTCAATTCAGTATAAATACTATGTTTCTTGTGAAACAACTCCTGAACTAACGTAATCAAAATTTTTAAGGCAAATTAAAATTGAAGGTAGTTTACCTTGTATTGGACTCTAAACTGGATCAGTTCAGGATTTGCTTCATAAACAACACTTCTTCCTATATGAAGGAGTAGGAAAGAGTGTTCAGTGCAATAATTTTATGAGATTTTCTGCTATCCCCACTTGTGAATGAAAACCTCTGGTACACACCTGTTGAATTGATTCCAGATGAAGAGAAAGAAATATGCCCTGGATTTTGGAGGATGGGCACAGGAGCCTAAAGTGATCACATTGTCATAGCACTCATACCAAGAGCTCACCAGCTGATGAGTGACAACTGACTGGGTGCATGCTCCATTTCAATCATAGTGTAAAGCACATGACCCTAAACCATCTTCATGAGAAAGTGTAATTCATCACGCTAATACCATAGTCAATCCATAACTTTCATTTATGTATCCAAAGTTTCAAATGGAAGCTATATCCATAGGACTTTCAAAAGGTGAGATAAAGCCACAAGTCAGAAAAATGAGTTGCAGCCAATCAGAAGGGTGGACAGGAGAGACAGGAGAGGAAGGAAAGTCAAAGACATAGGAGTAATCCAGATAAGAAATTGCCAAAAGATGCATATTTTCAGTAGTAACCATAGAAAAGAAAGGACTGCTATAACATAACTACATCTTACCTTGATATAGCACTCCTTAGATAAAGTTTAACAGACCGTAAGGATGATTGTGTCATGATAAAATATTAATTTTAAAACCAGAGCTCTTACCAAGAGACAGACAGACAAATCTGATTTTTGTGACCAATCTGAAGTGAATATTTTCTGAATACTGATAAGAGTTATTTCCACTTCTGGAATAAAACTTTACTTTTATAGTATGAAAATGTTTAAATACAGGTTAAAAAAAAAAAAAAAGGCAAGAAAAGAAGATAGGAACTTGGCTTGCTTGATCAGCACCTATACAGAGATACAGAGGATGCTGGCAGCTTTTATTGGACTGCAATGTCCACACCTCATTGAAAATAAAAGCAAGAGGCCTTAGTGATGTTAGACTTCCTTCTGCATTGAGCTATCTGCCTGAACCATGCTAAGCCTTAGAACTGTTTACTATAGATGGATCTACAATACACTAAGCAGTAAGATGCTGGCACAGTGTTCACAGTCTGGTATGAACACTAGGAAGCCATAGCAATATTGGTCAGTTCTTCATAACTTCATTTCCCAAATGTTCATAATTAAACAGTTTTTATTTAAGTAATCAGCATGAAATCCTTAGCTTTGTTTTTGCAACCGGTATTGTGTTTATGGAGCCAAATATTGAAAACTTTGATACTGAATACCTTGTATGTGTTAATTTTGGCAACCTTTAAAGATTCTGTAGATGCCTTGCTATGTTACCACCACCCACTCTTCAACCCCCCTGGCCATCAGGCCCTCCAAACCACTGAGACATGTTTCTCTTTTAATACTTTATTACAGTATTTCTCATGAAAATCACAGGGAATCGTGTGTGATTTCAGCAGAGTGAAACTTGATCTCAAAGAGTCTGTAGGACCAGAAGTTTTTAAAGAAAACATTTCTTAAATCTTGTGTTCACTGCTGCTTCAGCAGGCCAATTAGACTTGATGGGAATTCTAGAAAGCTGTCGCCAGGCATTGCAGCAGGAATAGCAAACAAGGCCCAAAGCAAATAAACGAATGAGTAAAGTGTGGCCATCCTCAGAACCTCCTCGCTGATGACCTTCTCGTCTTGCAAAGGGATGGTGGAGGTACTGTATGAAGAGACTCAGGTTAATTAGGTTTGACATTAGTTAACAGCAGCAATTACTAGAGAGTAATTAATCAGGGAAAGTCTCCAAACAGAAGGAGAATAAATAAACGGGCAGTAACAGTCTGATCCATTTACCCCCTTAGATAAGGATGTGCTCCAGGTGTCAGGCTGAGGTGGGACTAATCTGTCTTGCTCAGTTTCTTCCTGGAACTTGGGTGACTCTTCACACATCCATCTTCTTTCTCACAGAGACAAACAAGAATTCACCAAGCCATTAACAGCACAGTTCTTATAAAAAGTCAGCATAAAAAAAAAACAAAAATAAATAAAAACATTAAAATTCCTCTGGTCTCCCCACTTCTTTTCTTTGACCCCCCCATTTTTAAAGAGCTCTTCAACTAATGCAGCTGAAATCACAGAATCACAGAAACTGAAATCACTTTTCTGTTTTCATTAAGCTAACAATTTCCATGTTCCTGTAGTGGTGTTTTCTGGATCTACAGGTTTTCATTGCAGTCAGTACCAAAAAGCTTCAGCTACCTAATCTGTAAATAGCAAGTTCCCTGTTTTTTTCTTTTCATGTGGGCCAAGGGGAGTAAGTCATGTTGCATGTCCTGAAAAACTACAGTGAGCACCACTGACTAATTTAGAAATCAGCCATGAGCACAGAGCATGATGCAGCAGGGGCTGCATTGCCCCAGGGGCAGACTACTAGATTGTGACTCAGTTGTAACGCAGTCCCTGGTCACCCCTGCAGCAACAGTCTGATCAGCAACAGTCCAGCACCTGGCACAAGTTACTTCCACTCCCATGTGTCAGCTCAGTTCTGCTGGCTGGTGAAGCATGGGGATCAGAATCAAAGCTCAGAGCAATCCCACCAACGGTGGTCCAGGCTTAATGTTACTGAGGGTGCTCTCTCTCCACACAGCCAGCTAATAGGTATGAATACTCCTTGCAAGAGAGAAAGAGTATTTCCAAGCCCTTTCTGTCTTAGGTATGAAACGAATTTCACTCCCATTCTTCAAGTTTATAAGGACGTTTTCACCCCCAGAATATTGCTGAATATAAAAGGACAGAAGAGAGAAGAATAATGCTCGTACAATATTAAAGACATAATCTTCAGAGTCATATTCCATCCAGTTACTTTATTAAATAAGGCAGACTTTTTCCGGGTAGAATAGAATTAACGATGTTGGGCTTTTTCCAGGCATTTGTCTACATCTTCAGCATAAACAAACAAACAAACAAAAAAAATTGCAATTTCAAAACAGAAAAAAAATGCTGATATATATGTCTAGTATTTATAGGCTGTACAAATTTTATGTAATTCTGTATAATGAATATTCTGTTCAATGTAAATGGGTTTAAATAATTCTAGTCCAATAACCCCTCTTAAATAACTACAAAAAAAATCATAATTAAATAAATACTACTTAATAGTTTAGCTTTTACTTAGCTGCCAACACGTTTGTGTGGAAGAAGAAAGTAAAATCTTAATTAGAAAAGCATAGTTGCTTCCAAATAGTTTACTGAAAGAAGGTAAATTTATAAAACTCTGCACTAGTAGCTAAAGCCAGTATGGAAAAGGAAAAGGAAAAGAAAAAAAAAAAAAAAAAAAAAAAGGAAAAAGAAGAAAGGAAGAAAGAAGCCAAAAATAAACATAGCAGACCAAGTTAAGAAAATGAAGAGTAATACATCTAAATCACTGCACTTTGATTTGCATTTTTTTTTTTTTTTGAGCATACTTTCTACCACCAAACTAAAAATAAGCAGTGTAGACTTGTGGAAAAATGAAAACATAATGCATAGAAGGTGTGCGGGTGAAAATCTGTCCTCACTGAAGACAAAGGCAAAATTCTCATTGACTCTAGCAATGCTGGAGTTTTCCTCTACACATACGAGCTCCCATTGACCTGGAGTACAGAAGCTAACCTGTAATCCCTTTTATCTTTTGTATTTTCTTCTTTTATAATGCCTGTCATCATGACTTTTTTTGCCTCAGTCTTCACTGGCAAGTGCTCTAGCCACACCACCCAAGTCACAAAATCCAAAGACAGACCCTCCAAGAACAAGGTACTGTCCACTGTAGGAGAAAATCAGGTCTGAGACCATCTAAGGAGCCTGAATGTGCACAGGTCCATGGGATGTGATAAAATATATCCTGAAGAAACTGGTGGATGAAGTTGCTAAGCCACTGTCCATCATATTTGAAAAGTCATGTAAGTCTGCTGAAGTTCCCATTAACTGGAAAAGGGGAATAATAACCCCATTTTTAAAAAGAGAAAAAAGGAAGACCTGGGGACTACAGGCCAGTCAGTCTCACCTCTGTGCCTGGCAAGATCATGGAGCAGATCGTCCTGCAAACTATGCTAAGGAACATGGAAAACAAAGAGGTGATTGGTGAGAGCCACCGTGGCTTCAGTAATGGCAAAACGTGCCTGACAAATCTGGTGGTCTTCTACAAGGGAGTTACAGCATTGGTGGCAACTGACTTCATCTACCTGGACTAGTGCAAAATATTTGATACTCTCTTGCACAACATTCTTGTTTCTACAATGGAGAGACATGGATTTGATAGATGGACCACTTGGTGGGTAAGGAATTGGCTGGATGGTCGCACTCAAAGCGTTGCAGTCAACAGCTCTATGCCCAAGTGGAGACCAGTGACGGGTGGTGTCCCTTATGGGTCTCTATCGGGACTGGTATTATTTAACATCTTTGTCATTGACATGGACAGTGGGATTGAGTGCACCCTCAGCAAGTCTGTGAATGGCACCAAGCTGAGTGGAGCGGTCAAAACGCTAAAGGGAAGGGATGCCATCCAGAGGGACATTGACAGGCTCGGGAGGTGGGCCTATGTAAACCTCATGAAGGTCAACAAGGCCAGGTGCTAGGTCTTGCACCTTAGCTGGGGCAATCCCAAACACAAATACAGGCTGGGCGATGGGTAGATTGAGAGCAGCCCTGAGGAGGACTTGGGGGTATTGTTGGACTTGAGGACTTGGGCTATTTAATTCAGAGTAGGATGCTATTTAAATTATTCAGGCTTTGAGGTTCTCTAAGTCAATGGAAGGAAATGGGCAACTCAAAGGGTTTGCGTTTGACATTTCCAGTAAAATAGGGTGGCTACATCTGCCCTGAATATTGTCTGTGACCATGGACTGGCTGGCTATGGTTAAATTACAAGTCACTTAAACTTCCTGTGCCTCAGATCCTCATTTGTAAAATGAACTAATAGCATTCCCTACCTAAAGGGGAAGTTGGGTTTATAAAAATGCAGCAACATGTCTGAAGTTTTCAGAAACCACAGTAACAAGGATCATAAAATTAGAGTAGATGAAGGCTTACTGCAGATGCAAAAGGGGTCTGTGCATATAGGTGGAAATGTGGAGGACTACAATGTACAGACAACCCTGCTAATATGCAGAGCAGATCACTGCATTTATGCAGAGCTGCATTGAGAGAAAAAGGTCTTAAACAACTTCAAAGAGGTTTGGTCACAGCAAGGCATGAACATGGCTGTCCTCTTTTTGGATTCCTGTCGATGTATCAGCAGGATGCTGAGGCACAGAGAGACTTTACCAACTTCCATTTCCATGAGCATAGGCACATCTGTCCCACTCCACTGCATGATTGTAGAGTGGGACACACACAATCCACAATAATTGTGGATTATGATTTTATGATTGATCTGTGATTTGAGGTATAAAACACTCTGAAAGAGAGGGTTTCGAGAATTCTTTGAGGTATTCATGAATACAATAAGATGATTTTTTTATCTATTGTTAAGTGCACTGTAATAAAGCAAAAATGAACTTTCCTTTTTCTACAGCGGTGCAAGTTGACACTAGGCACACTAGGCACAAACACAAAGCTTGGTTTGTTGTTATTTAAACTTCTTTAATCCTTGCTACTGATGCTTGTGGAGAAGGGAGGCATACTTGGAGAGAAGCCATATTTTTTCAAATTGATTAAAAACACCTTTTGAACAATAAATAACTTTAGGGGGCTGACCTTTAAATGCAATGACACTGCAGAGTTCTGTAGTATAAAATAAGATTCCTTTTCCCAGCCCTTTTGAACGTTAGCTTGTCAAGTACTCTTTTTGACAAGCTTCCGGCTTAAAGATCAGTTATTTACTTCTTGTCAAACAAGTATGTATCTAGTAGACTTTACAGGTCAAAAATATTCAAGAGAAACCAGAATATCTTTGCTCAGTGTTTGGGTAACTTTGGTGCTGTTTGATCACATATAGATAGCACTGGAGAAATTGCTGGCATTGTTTCTTGTCATCTGATAAAACAGGACAATAAATTTTACTACAAGTTGGCAGCAGGAAGAGCTGCTGCAGGTCAGGTCTGAGGTGGATGGTACTTTTATAAGGATTGAAGGAAACAGTGAAAATTAGTCAAATTGCAGGAGCTGTAGTAAGCAGAGACGGCATAAAGCCAAGGGGTTTGGACCCAGCCTTTTTTTTTTTTTTT
>VXAA01007494.1:63168-90120 GCA_013399115.1 Anseranas semipalmata
GCTGAGGGAGCTGGGGTTGTTCAGCCTGGAGAAGAGGAGGCTCAGGGGTGACCTTATCGCTCTCTACAGGTACCTTAAAGGAGGCTGTAGTGAGGTAGGGATTGGTCTCTTCTCCCACGTGCCTGGTGACAGGACGAGGGGGAATGGGCTCAAGTTGCGTCAGGGGAGGTTTAGGTTGAATATTAGGAAAAACTTCTTTACCGAAAGGGTAGTTAGGCATTGGAACAGGCTGCCCAGGGAAGTGGTTGAGTCACCATCCCTGGAGGTCTTTAAAAGACGTTTAGACGTTGAGCTTAGAGATATGGTTTAGTGTGGGCCTTGTTAGAGTTAGGTCAGAGGTTGGACTAGGTGATCTTGGAGGTCTCTTCCAACCTGAACGATTCTGTGATTCTGTGATTCTGTGAAACTCAGTTTGAGAAACTCCTGTTTTAACACACTTCCTCTGAAGGGATTCCATTGTTGTGCACGGACCAGAACACCAATCCTGTGCATACTCAGCTGCAAATCTAGGAGATATCTTGCTGCCAACATGGGGACTGATCACAAGTGAGGTTATATGTGCATACAGTTTGCATGCTGCATGTGATATACGTAATAAATAAGTATAAAAACAGACCTACATTTTAGCAACCGTACCTCATCTATATTTGTAGATCCACAGTCAAAAATGCTATAAATATAGCTGAAATTGTCCGATATATATTTAATGCAGATATTCCAGGATGCCCATAAAACACATTGAAAAATGTGAATTGATTACATAAGCAGCTTTTTTAATGAATAAGGTCTATAGATTTTATAGTATTTCTCTCTCTCGAATCTTGTAAAATACATGGAAGTCTTAATTATAGCTGAAGATATCTGAACTATGTTGGCCTTTGATTTTATACTACAATATGTAATTCCTGCTGGCATAATAAACCAATAAGTTCAGTATTTGTTATAAATGAGTTTAAATTTATAAGTCTATCAAAATACCTCCTGGTTCCTGTTAATGTTTAGGAAACATTTCAGAAATATTTCAGGTTACTGGCTGAAAGAATTGCCTCGCTCTTTGCTGAGCTTCTGTTGATCCAATGTCTTGAAGTAATCAATGGTTATATGTACTATATGAGTAACATACACGCAAATGTTGTGTATATAAGAGAGATACAGAAGGAGCTGAAGAAAAGAAGTGAAAACTAGTTTGTGTGCAAGCACTTCCTCCAGTAAGATGTTTGGATCTGAGAATTCCATTATTGTCCAGCTGTAAATCACATTTTTCTTTGGAAGGTATGAAATGGATGGGCTGCCTCTCAAATAGCACCCTCAAATCCTTGCAGGTCCTGGGACATTCACTTTGATAATGGACAGACAACTGGCGAAATACATACAGAATTAGTGTTATATGCCTGACTCTCCTGTTTCTTGCTGAGATTTCAGCTCTTGCTTTTTGGCCACATTCATATCAGTACTTATGTTAAATCAGTTTCACTTCTCACCCTGGAGATAACTAATATGTGGATGTTAGCAAAAGGTACCAAGAATTGAGTGTTGTAGCTGAAGATAGCTAAAATCCCTCTTATTCTTTGACTTGGTGCACTTTGTCATCGTTCTTGGAAAATTCTGAAGCTAGAAACAACTAAACCCAGAGTGGGAAGTGATATTATCAGGTTAAATACACAAAACGAAGAAGCATCTGATTCTACTTTTAAAACTCAAATTTAGAGCATGTACTAGCATAGTCTGGTAATGTTTTATGACAGAAAGCCAGTAAAAACTTCTTGTCAAAATAGTAAATACCACATGAAGGAGTTACAGATGCTGTATTTAGGTAAATTAGCTAAAGCGTGGCATAAGCTGTAGTTTCTTGAAATTCTATCCTGAAGTCAAAACTAAAATGTTCAATGGCTGTTCATTTTTTTTTTCTTTTGCACATTTGATTGGTTGTTTTTGTTGTTGTTGTTGTTTTGCTTTTGTTTTTTCTTTTTATTTTTGGTTCATCAACAAAAACAGTTTTAAAAAATATGGTGCATAAAAGTGTTGTACTTTCTAAATTATACTGACTTTTGGCTAGGTATACGTTTTCTATTGAAGTTCACACTATAGTCTGAGACATGTTAATTTAGGGTAGGCGTCTACTCAGTCAGCTGTTTGGTAGAATGTATAGACATATCCATTCAAGGCCTTTCATTCCCTGGAAGCCTGAGGAACATTGTGGATATTGCCTTTCAGCACTAAAACTGGTCAGCTTATGGTAGCATTTTCTCATTTCAGTGTCTACAGGTCCAAACCACAATGATCCACAAGGGGATTAAAGCATATATTAAAGAGTTTTTTAGCCCCTGTAGATTTCTCCTTCTAATTTGCCAGAATTTTATGTACCCCTTTCCTGACCCTAAAAGTTATATTTTCTTCCATCTGGAATGATTGTTTCATGTTAATATGTTGGTTTGAATATAAAACATAGGAATGTTGGTTAGCACAAAACCTAATGAAGGCTCTGGGGCTTTTTGCTTTTGGGGCTTCTTTTTTTTTTCTTTTTTTTCCCCCCCTTAAAGAAACACTACTCATTTGTTCAGGCCAAGAAAGTAACATTTTCAATATTACTCATGCAAATCTAACGTAAAACTCAAACATTAGGCAGGAAATCCATGTTTAGGTGCCTAAATAAGCAGCCTGATTTGACTTATTAGCATTCTGATAAAGCTTATGTTTTATTACCAGACATCTGTCATCTGAATTCAGTCAGACTTACTAATAATTGAAATCCATCTTATAAGAGGGACTTGTGTCTACTATCTGCTGTAACTACTATTATGGCAATTACACTGAATAAAATCCCTGGGAAAGTCAGAACTGGACAAACTGGATGACATTTTGTGTAGGTTCTTTGCCTTGGACAGCAGTTTCCATCTGAAATGGCCATTGTAAAATGGAACTATACCACCCAGTGGATGAGAATTCAGTTTGTGCAGTTACCCATGCAATGTACCTCATAAAGGCTTTGGTAGCTGAGTACATTTTTGAGGGCAGAATTTGGCTGCAATTTTCTCTTGTTGAGAATTTCCATTTGTTTGATTTTTTTCTTTCTCCCATGTCCTCTACTTACTCTAAAGTAAAACTGTATGTTTTCTCTTGAATAAATGAAAACTCAATAATCATTAGGCCCACTGAATTTTTAACTAAGCAGTTTTGAGAGAATGAAAAGGAAAAAAACACGCACATGGTAAACACAAAAGTGCTTAAGTAGATACCCATATATGGTAATACGTATGGGTTAAATACTAACATATTTGGCAGAAATGCATGACAAGAATCCCTGTCCAGAGCCAAAGCCTCATAGACAAAGGGCAGAATTTACCACAAGCTTCACTATCTCAGCTGCACGCAAAGCACGTTTCTTTTTTGGATACATCTGGACCATCATCTATTATGCATTCCATATGACATACATCTCAATGGGGTTTACTTCACCTGCTTTCATGAAGTGAACCTTATTCTTCTTGCTCTCATATAATAAGAACGTTTGCTACTGAGTATTAAAATGTGTGCAACATATGGCAGACATCTGTGGTGTGCTGCCATTGCACTTGACTCTCACACAACAAAGTGAGCCATCTCTCCTTCCAAAATCAACCCTGACCCTCTTCAAAATACACCTTATTTCAGAAACACAGGTGCAAAACAACACACCTCAGCAAACACTAAACACATAAAGAGCTTCAAATAGGTTTTGTTCCACTGCATTTTGATTAGACATGTCATGGAATAGCATATACATAGGAACCGGTTTTCACTTGGTCTGTTCCAGTTTTCATTCAGTAGGGTTTTCTTTTAACTCCCGTTTTGTTTTCACTTATTCTTTTTTTATTAAAATTTAAAATTATCATTAAGAGTGGAGGTCACTGGTAGTGGAATGCATTTCCATGGTTCCAATACACTCTGCACCACATCAAGACACTCTCTGCCCATCAGCCAAGACAAGATAATGACTATGGATTCTTTAAACTCCATGGCAAGTATGATGTGAAAAGCATAAAAATGCATTGTCAGTAAAAGGTTTAAATTAATACAACTTACTTCACATTTGCAATGTCTTAAGTGTATGCACAATCTGCAAGTTTGGTAGCTTGTGCTGTTTTCGGAAGCAAAGACAGGTATAACTGAGATTTTTTCCTTTTGAATGCTTTCCTGAAGCTTTTTAATTATCCTTAACTTATCCACTTTAAGAGATAATTCACACTGCCTCTCCTGAGCATCCCTGTGTCAGCAGGTTCTGTCTTGCAGGTATGGAAAGTGGAAAATTTTTTGCTTCTTTCAGCCTGCACCCACAGAAGATGTATGTGCAAATGTCAAGCCTCTCATGCCCAAATGTCAGCATGTGCTGCCTCTGCTCACATAGCCCCGGTGTAATCATTTACATCTGTGCAATAGGAGTTCAAACCTCAGGGATTTCACTCGTATTTACTGTCAGGCAAAGTAAAAGCCTTGAAATTACATTTTCTTTAAGATCAATCTAATATACCAGGTAGTATAAGGGTGTATTAATGTAAGGTATCCCTTATCCGTCACCTACCATAGTGATGAAAATTTACACTTCCTTGGTACTTGCCCAATCACCAACTTAGGGTGCAAGACCCTAGAAAACTAGACCCACTTTGTGCAGAAGCTGAACATTTATCTTGTGTTACTTTCTTATGCTGTATTGCATCAGAAATGCTTCCCCTGATCAGATATTAATACGTAAATGAAAAGGTATTCCCAATTTATTCATCTTACATGATAATGAAAAAGATCATGAAAGAAATTCAAAACAGACTGAGGATTTTGAAAGAACTCTCTCAAAAGGAAAAGGAAAAAGTGCCATCACACAAGGCATTTCTAGAAGCAGGTAAAGGGTCATTCACATCTGTTGTCAGCAGTGAATAACAAGACAAGCATGCTTCTCAGTGATTGCTGCAACTGTGCTACTATTGTCTTACTGTAACCCCATGTAACCTCTGTTACTGCAAGAAGAGGTGATGTTCTGACTGTTCACAGGCAGGAGTAGGAGCCAGACTTGTGAGCATTGCATGCCACGAGGTCTGTTTCAATACCTAAAACTGACACACATAGCCACATGCAGAAATACATATATCCTGTGAAAATAAATACTGAAAGAACTTCTGGCATTCACCACTATACCTGGCTTTGCAAAGATTACAACTGTGAGCCATGTCATAAGTGTTGCAGGCATGGAGCATTTGCAATGTATCAAGCATATTACCATTATTAAATGAGTGCAGCAATTCAAAGCAATTTTGACTGAAAAGACCTCATTTTAATTTACGGTTACAGCTCTTCCACCATCCCTGCAGTATAAAAGTGCCTTAAAATGGATATAAGTAATCCTAATCTATCCCACTCTAAGGCACGTTTATGTTGCTTAAGTGCAAAAATGAAAGTTCAGGCTGTCGAATTCTGTGTGCAAAACACTTACTGAAGAGTTATCTTGTCTTTGACGGTAACACTTCAAGGCAAAGTACAGAACTATAGCTTCATCAAATCAAGTTATAGAAATAGTGAAATATATAGAAATATATATACAGAAATAGTGTGTAGAAAAAATGATAAATCAATGGAAGATATGTAGGGCCAGACACAGACTCATGCTACAGTAAAGAAGTTATAAAAACACCTTAAAAACATGGTAGGAATCAGGATAAACAGAAGAAAATCACTAAGAAAAATTAGTTTAGTCTGAAGAAACATCACACATTTACTTTAAAATAATATGACGGTTTATGATATCTGATATCACATTATTATATTTATGATAATTTGATTGCATGAGAGAACTGCCATCTGAAGGCTCATGGATGTGACTTGAGGCATCTCTGAAGAAGAAAATAGTTTTGGAAGAGAAACAAGTGTTTGGCAGTTATTTTCCCACAAGCCAGCAGTGCAATTTGCAGTAGCCAGGTAGGCAATATGGACACAGCCATTGTGTTGTGGTGGGTGAGAGAGCTTTTCTCAATGACATGAGCTGTGCTGCTTGTCTTTCGGGCCACAGGACAGTCTTTACATCAGTATTAGATGTCTGTAGTTTGATGGGCAGCAACTGGGCCATAGCATGCAAAAGATGTGATGTGACTTCCCTTGGAGTAAGCTACAATGGACAGAGGCATGCACCTCTCACAGGCAACATCCACAGAGGCATGGAGGATCTAGTACAGTGCACATTCAAGCCCCACCTTAGCACACATTACTCTGCTGCTTTAGGCAAACCTTTATTCCTCCTGGTCTGTAAGGATGGTGAACTCTTCAAGGCAGAGACTTTTACTAGATGTTCATTCACCACCTAACAGATTTGAGCCAACTATGTTTGAAAATCAATGTCAGTAGACAATGAATAAGACCAAATTCATGTTTGCACCCACAGTGACATTCCTGCCATGGTCACCTGCTCACAAGAAGAAAACAGAAGCCCAAACACTGATTAAAGGAACGAGGATGGGTCAGTGTCAGGTTAGTGGTCCCTGTTCTTGGCATGTCTGGGAGCAAGCCTTTGTCCTCTGACCATCTCTGGATGTGACATGTTGCTTTATCTCCATTCAGAATAATGAAGATAGGAATATTTCCTACACCCCTCAGGGTGTGAAGGTTAAACCCAATAAAGAGGTTGATATAATGTGAATATGGGTATCTAGAGGAGGCATGGTGTAGACAGGACACCTCTATAAGTCCATGTACTACCACACACAGCAGAGCCAAGCAAGGCATGGCAGTGCTTTGCAGGGAAAAATATGTGGATGTTGGAAGCAGCAGAGCCATGTTAGCACATTGCTGCACCTGAACTAATAACAGTGGCACCTGAACTAACAGTGCCATGCTGAGGTGATCACATCCTGAAACAGGCAGAGTTAGCTCAGTAACTCTGCATTACACTTTGTAGTGTGTCCTTCCTCACAAAATCATCATAACATTGCCAGCTACAAACTTAAAGCAGGATACTTTATCTTTTATTTGACTAATCAAGGAAGATGCCATCTGTCTGTGTTGAAGGCACAGCTGTAGATGGTGTTGCCCATATCAGAATAAATGAGGAATAGCTTCCCTGAAGACATCAGAGTCAGACAGACAGAGAAATAGGGGAAATGAGATGTGAATTCAGCTCAAGGGTTGTTTCATTCATTTTTTTCCTGTCCCAACCGATGTGTGGAGAAAGTGAATGAGCCTTGGCAGCAGACCAGGATGAAGGATATTGAGATCAAAGGAGTACCAGCACACCACTGTCACAGAATAGTGTGTATTTGGCACAGAAACTCCTCTGATAAGCATTAAAAATATCTTTTTAATGGATATTTTATTCTCTTGACAGAGGTTGTTTAAGATTCAAAAGTGACACAAAAGTAATTTATCCTCACATGTAAAAATGCACTCTCCAGATAGAGATAACATATTAATTTTATTCATTCATGTAACACTCTGAAAACTAATCTTAGGTTCCTCCCCCAATGCTGTGGAAAGCAAAAATTAATTGACTTGGGTACAAGGAAAGTAATGAATCTGCATTTGTTTTACTTTAAGATTATGCTTTCAAAGTAACAAACCTAGGTCATCTGCAAGCAATCATTTGTTTTCTACTACAAATTCTGCTTCGTAATGTGCTTAATATGTCATTTGTTCATTAACATGTTTGTTCATTAATTTTTATTTAACAGCACACTCTGTGGTCCATCATACTAACGTTTTTAATTTCTGAAGTCATCCAACATACAGTGCATAATGTGGTCATAGTTGCATGAGAATGATCTTATATTTATACACTGTCTTTCAGACAGAAGAATCCCAGATCGTGTTCATAAACTATCTTCAGTGAATAGGTTTCTAAACAATGGTTTAGGGAAAATGTAATTACGGATCTGTTATACCTTTGTATACATATTTCCAACTGTTCTTTTTTAACTGGACATGTATTGCAGATCTGTCATAATATTGGCCATTTGATCCTTATTTTTCTTGCTAATCAGGAACTTTCTTCTCCTCTTCTCCAGTTCAAACTTTCTCTTGGTTAATCCTGGTGTTCTTATCAGGATTTTGAGGTATGGAAAAATTTAGCAAGAAATTGCAAAATAAGAAAATCTGGAAGTGAAGACTAAAGAGAGAACATTGTGTGCTTTCTTTGCAAGACTTCATTACACCAAAGACAAAATGGAGGCCTGTCTTTGAAAACAGAAGACTCCTTTAATGAAGTAGATCATGGTTTAGAGATAACAAAGACAGGAGAGTGTTAGAGTTATATAGCTCCCATGGGCCAAATTTCAAACACTATTTACACAGCATCATGAATTACCAAGTCTCATGACGCAGAATGAGGACTCTCTATAAAGTATTCCCTAATCTTAAAGACAGTCAGACCCAGAGCATAAAGCAGTATATTTTTGCCAGCTCCAGAAAAGACCGTTCTATGATGTGGAGAAAAGACAACTTTGCTTAGACATCAGATTAACAATTTCAGTTCAGTGTCATGTTCATCTATATATAAAGAAATTGAGATAGATATATTCCCCATATTTTTGTATAGATGTGTTTAAACACAGGACAGTTTTTTCAGGAAGGAGATCATATAAAATATGTTCTCCCTGAAATGAACAGAAAAATATTTGGGAGGAAGGATTTCTCTTGGAAAATGTTAATAAAAACAACAACAACAAAAAGCCTTTCATCTAATTTCTCAATGGAAATCAAGTAGTCAGGAACAAAATAAAATCCCAGAAGAAAAAATGCCTCTGTAACGCTTTTGGGGGGCTCAAAAACCTGCAGTTCTGATGTCACCTGCCTTCTTCCTCCTCAGACTCCAGAACCAGGCTACATTTTTTTATTATAGCTGCTTATTTCCTCTCTGACTGAGCTGCTGTGATGCAGTATGGAAATCTGTGGCCACTGTGTTTTTCAATGACAATGTCTTCATGAGTAATCTAGCTGCTGGAGAACAGTAAAGACATGAGACTCCTAAAATCCTAGAAATTCCTATTTATTTATAATTATGAAGCAACATTTAATGATATTTTTCTCTGTTTAATGAGCTACTCTTAAAAAAAAAAAAAAAAGACCAATATTTTATATAGAAAGCCAACACTTTCTGTTACAAGGCTACATTTAGAAATTAAAGATTTGAATGGACTAGTCTGGGAGATTCTAGATGAACCATGAAGGGTGGTGAAGTTCATCATAACTAACCAAGTCTTTCCATCCTTAACCTTGGACCTTCTTCTGTGACCTAAGTTAGTTGAGTTCCTAGTCATCTGAAGACAAGTTGCACACATACCCTTCCCTTTCCTCTACAAGTATTACTACTGCTATATAGGCTGGATAGATTTAAGTCTCTGTTCATGCACTTCATCTGCATTTCTGATAAAACAAAGTAAGGTGCTGGAACAAGTACTTCCCTCTGACTGTCACTGCCATTGAATTGATAGGATGCTCCAATGCACAGTCTTGGATGTGATGACTCACAGCGCAAGAACACAGCTTGGAAACAGCACACACCAGACAACTCTCCCAGCCAAGCAGCCTGGACACAGCCACTCTCTTTGCAGGGACAAGCCAGTCTGGCCATGTGGACAGGAGTTGTGCTCTACCACTTAGCTTCAGGGCCAGACAAGCGGCCTTGGATTGTTTTCTTTAAGTGTGTGTAGTCATAGTGGTTGAATGATTGACTCCAGAGGAGTATCCTCCCACTTTTTATGGTCTTCTGTTCAGACTTTGAACAGACTCTTCAGGAAATACACAGTTAAAACGTTTGTTGAATCGACAGCCAAATAACTAAGAGTATCTAATGGTTTCCTCCACGTTTCCAAGTCACAGCTAAGAAGAGTTACCCTATGAGTCTTTAATAGATTTTTAGGTGCCAGTTTTTCATTCTCCAAGATAGACTACATGTCTCAATGGTATATATTTTATTGGAGGATGTGAGTCTATTATTAACCCATGCTAGAAAGTCTAGGTTCTTCACTTCATATTTTTAGTTCTGGAGTTCCTCATTTTAATCCAATGTGTCAGGCAACATGACAGCTGTCGCATTAGTATCTTAATCTTCAACTGCTGATCTTACACCACTGTTTATTGGTAAGTTAGAGTGTCTTGGCTCTCTAATCTTATAAGGATCTAATTTCTTGACAAGCAGGTTATGAGATATTCATGTATATATGCATGTGCTATATAAAATGATTATGAAACTTTATTTAATGACACAGTTACTTGCCTGAAGTTATTATTCTATTTGAAATGAATCAGTTATTAAAGACTTAATTGCGTATGAAAGTACACTTTCTATACCAAAATGCCCTGAAATGCCATAAAGTCTCATGTGCAGAGTAAGGTTAGATAAAATTCATCATGAATGTGCTGAACTTCATAACATGCATATAAGGCTCACTGTCTTTTTCGGTATTTCAATGAGATTTGGACCATTGCTTCAAGTCAGACTTGTGCTGAAGCGTTTTTTTTCTGAGCAGAAAGGGACTTATGCACATCCCTCATTGGTCTGCTGAACCAGCAATTTAAACACTAATTAGTATCAGCATTAAAAGCCCCACCAAGACATTACACTCTGAAATTCAGTGAAGGCCGGATAAAATTGCAGCATGCATTCTTTAAATATTTATATAGTACATCAAAACAAATGAAACTGGAGATTCCATTTCCAGCGTGAGCTGCAACATAGCTAGAATGGGGTCTACTGTGTCATGCCACTTATTTTCATTTCTTTGATTTTTTTTTTACGATGCTTCTGCTGAATTAGTAATCAGGGACAAGGGACAAAGTCATACTGTTTTAAATCTTCAGTGTTCCTAAGAGTAAACAGATACCCAGTGAAGCAAGTTAGAGAGGTCTTTAACTCTATGAATTATTTTGAGAGCATGAAAGTCACTTTCACAGATCAAGTTTATCACAGCATTGAAAAGATGTAACTAGTTCTAATTATATTAGACTTTGTGTACTTCAAAGAAAAAAAAAAAAAAGAAGATGATTCTTCCCTTTTAATATTACTTCCTCATTTAGTTAATCAGGTCTGAGTGTCTCAGGTCTTAGATACACAGAATCTCCTGGAGATTAATGTCTCTACAGAAAAAAAAAAAAAATGGCTGTAGAGTTTGATAGTAAAAACTCTTTGTCTACTATTTTGGCGCAACATAAATGCAGTAGTCGCTATTGTATCAGTGACTTCCAAGTGACTATTACATTTGACAAATATTTGGTGAAGTATTTAAGTAAAATGTAGAATAGTAAAGATTATTTCTGCTACACTGCTCTTTCACAAGCTCCTGGCCATTGTGGTTACACAGATCCCTGGAATCAAATCCAGTGTTGTGCTCTACATGGACAAAGCACTGCACACCCACAAGTCCCTGATGGTGTTATCACTTTTAATATAGATTTTTTCCATCACTTTCATGACATACTACATTTTCTTTTACTAAAGATAGAATGAAGTAACTTATTAAGATCTGGAGAGTGACTTTTTACTTGGACAGATAAAAATAGGACAAAGGGGAATGGTTTTAAACTAAAAGAGGGGAGATTTAGATCAGACGTTAGGAGGAAATTTTTTACTCAAAGGGTAGTGAGGCACTGGAACAGGTTGCCCAGAGAAGTTGTGGATGCCCCATTCCTGGAGGTGATCAAGGCCAGGTTGGATGAGGCCCTGGGCAATCTGGTCTAGCGGGTAGCATCCTTGCCCATGGCAGGGGGTTGGAACTAGACGATCTTTAAGGTCCCTTCCAACCCAAGCCATTCTATGATTTATGATTCTATGAATCTATGATCTGATCCCAAATGTGAATTAGTAAGTAGTCTATAAAATAAAAGACTGGAAGAAGGACATAATAACATAGAAAAGACTGCTAAAAAAAAAGGAGAGAGAGAGAGAGAGAGAGAGAGAGAGAGAGAATAATATATTCTTCCTTTCCAAGCTGAACAGACCAAAACAATAAGTAATAATAATTAAAAAAAAAAAAAAATAGTATGATGACACTGAAGTATAGAAGAGTCATGTCAGGCCTCAGGAAATCACATTCAAACAAAACTAGAATACCTGGGGAAGTTGTAAAGTCTTGCTCAAAGAAGGTCTCTAAAATAGATTGGAATTACATCTGTCATAAATGACAGAAATACAGCTCTTTAAGGCAGGAAAAAAACATAGGAGATTTCTTGAGGTCCCTCCCAGCTCTATGATTCTGTAAGCAGTTAATATGTTGGTACTTGGAGGAGGAAATGGGATGCTCTGACTTTCCCTCTTACAATGGGGTCTGGAAAGTTTGGTTGCATACTGGAGAAAATATCATTGACATTTTTCATTAAACAGAGCAGCAAAGTTTTGGCCAAGACTTATATTTCTCAGTGCCCTGAAATTGTAAAAGCAGAACACTATCATGAAGCTTTTTAAGTAATGGTGCTTTCTACCTGAGAACTGCAATATCAAATTAACCAAATGTCCAGCTAGTCCAGCATATGGACTCCAGTAGTGTCCATCAGGGATACACCCATAGAAGAACAGGGAGAACATATATAAAACAGTGAACAGTCTTTTTTTTATTCACTTTTTCCTTGCTTTACAAGATTTTACAGACCTTTTCAGGTCAGTTTATCTTCTTTCACTATAGTGCATTGCAGTGCCCCACATTGATATCCATTTTGGGAGATAAGGACAGAGGAAGAATGATGGCCCAGCTCTCTTATTCTTTTTTCATAGGAACTGAGCATTTTCAATGACTGTAGGATACCTAACTATTGTGTGTTAATATCTCTTATTACATGTTCAACACTTTTTATCCTAAGGCCTTGAGGCCCTGGATCTATTTATTTCCTTACATGGGGAGGGAAGCCTTAGGTTATATCTTAATTCGACAGTTCATCTTCTAAAGGAACACCTAGAAACTGGGATATGCAGTGGAGGAGAACTGTTGCCTACCTTATGAAGCCCATAAATGAGATGCTGTATTTTAGACCTATATCAGGAAAATATTAAACTTCTAGTAGCTTACAACAGCAAAGGCAAATAGCTTATTGTAATTTGGTTGATATAGTTACAGTCCACACACAAATTATCCAGACTTACACTGACTGGAAATAAAATTTTAAAAAATCACCTCCCACATCAGCTGTATTTTCCCAACAAGTGTGTCCTGTAGACCTGATTTCAGCACAATGAAACTAAAAGATCTAACAACCTGGGCTGAACTCAACTCCAGTGAAAATGCGTTTGTGCCATTCCAGGAGCTGATGAACTTGCACAGTCTCAGTAAGCCCTTTCAGCTCAGCCATTTACAGGCCTGAGTTTCAAAGAATTTTAACTTCCAGAAACCTCACACTACAAACTCAGAGCTTAACCAAATCCACAAGCTGAATATCATCTTTATGTATTTATTTATGTGTTTCATTGATTTATTTATTGGTCCTAGAATAGAAACAGTAAGAAATCCTTTTCCTACTACGGGGTTTTGTTAATAGTCATCTGCCTGAGCCAGGCTAACTGAAAGAATTGCTAAGGTTCACAGTCTATCTAGTGAACCTTCCTCTGTTCATTTACAGCAATGGCCAATAGCCATTTAATTCTTTTCTCTGCATTCTCTCCCAAGCCATGTTACAGTAGGGTGAACTTACAGTGTCTCCCTCTGCCCATGATCGGTGCATGCTCATGAAGAGTTTTTTAGTTCTGAAGTTCCTAAAGAAAATTCTGATTTGGCATAGCTTCAAGTTCTTTTAAACACAAACACTATCTCCCTTGCTTTGGCACTCTCCTTGTTTTTTCTGTCAGCCTTTTCCCCTCCCTTCTTCCTTGCTATGTCAACCTTCCCTGTCTCTCTCACTCAAATCCTCAGTGAAGAAAGCTAACACTTAAAAAAATTAAATAAATAATTTTTTTTTTTTAATCATGTTTTTTATGGCGATTATCTTAGCTTAGAGCAATACCATTGGGCAACTTCATAAATAAAACACTTTTCTAGGGCGTTGTTAGATAACCAAATCTTGTAATTTCCAAAATTTTCATGTGCTACACTCTTTTGGAAACTTCTTTTACTTCATGTCAACAATCCTATCTGTTCTAATTTTGTAGGGTAGTAATAATGATGCTGCTTAAGGCTTTGCCTCACTTTTGCATTAACTTTAGGGAAACTTTAGATCTTGAGTCTGAAAGCTGTGATCTCCAGCAAGGAGAAAGTACTTTGGAATGACCTAAATCTTTCTGCAGTAACTAGGTTCTCAGAAGAAACATCTGTATCAACATCAGGAACATCTCCACAGACAATGAGCTCCTGAATGATACTTCAGGCAGCCCAACTCCTAAATAAGAGAAGGCTGTGGAATATGTTGCTAAATATAGCTCTGCGATCTTCAAGCCTCTGGATATAAAGGATGAGAAAAAAATATGTAAATGAACTTTACCAACCTGTTACACAAAGGTCATCACAGAAGGAGATTTGCTGATTTGCTCTTACCCAGTCTTTCTTATGCATATATGGTCATGCATAATAACCTCTCATTTAGTGAAAAATGCAAATATTGTAGTCCTTACAGAAGAGAATCGCTGTCTGATAAAAATAAGACCGAGTAAAATTGCTGCTCTGCTGATTTCCAAAGCAATTTTGCTGTTGACTTCAGCACCATAAGGATTTTCCTCTTTGGTTAAGATAAATGAGGCCAACAGAAAGTTCACTGAAGGTGACAAGTTTTTTATGGACAAAAAGCAGAACATATTTGGTCTTTTCACTTATTTTTCTGACCTGAATATTCATTTACTAGATTAAGCTACATTAAAAACAAATCTGCACCATTGCATATTAATGTTACATTTTAATATAGAATTTCCATATATTAAATTACAAATATCTCTGTCTTGTTTTTGTTTTCATTTTTGTTTTTCCATAGGGGCTACATCAAAAATTTACAATGGTTTCTCTACAGTTTTCAGCGTTTCATCTACGTTTGTGTTCACTGACTTTCATAGGAGCAACTGATAGTTGTGTTCATAGTGATTTATGTGGAAAGGGAAGCATAGTCATATTAAGCATATAATGAGCACCCTGAAACATAAGTTTACATTCTGCTGGCAGTCACAGTGGCTTTGGCAATGGATTTTAGATGACCTTAGCATTCATGTCTAAAGCATATGTGATAACTAGCCTCAGCTTCCATCCTACTGTAGATCTTTTAAAACAGTGAACATAAGATAAAGATCTGTTGTGGTTCTCTTCTCAGCTCTCCATAACATTTCATAAATAGGTCAGTTTTAGCATGTTTATATAAATTGATTCCCCTTCTGGGAATGCTGGGCTGTGATAAACTGTTCTTTCCAATTAGTTTGTTTTTTTAAAAAATAGTTGGGGATTACTATTACAGCTAAAAAAAAAAAAAATTAAATATAAGTATCTTCTAAGTCAAGAAAATGTTTTCTGTCTGTTGCTGACAGATGAACTGCAAATGCACGCTCCTGTTCCCTTTAAAATCAATATTGCAGTCTGTATGCATATGGACTTCTTTCTGGCTGTGTATAGCAACACAAAGATCTAGTCCTGCAACATGGTGCCCACTATCACAAGTCATTGTAACCATAAAGGAGGAATGACTGAGGTCAATGAGACTTTCTTGGTTTGTAATCCCTGTGCTTAACAAACATCTACAGGATCAGACTCTGTTTTGTCATATTTGCTTTAGAAGTCATTCTGTTGGCTTGCAGATTTGTACATTCCTTTAGTTGCCAGCTGTCCTTTTAATTCTCATTAATAATACATTTTATTTGATTTTGTTGTCAGGCCCTTTCCTAGATGAAGAGGAATTTGCATGGAAGTCAGTTCAACTGGTGAATCAGTTGCCCTGTAACCTCCTTCAGGAAGAGTAGCACTGGATATATCAGAATAAGATGTAAGAAATGGTACAAAATCATTACACAGGACAGAGGGGACTTCTAGTTTTTGACCATTATTACTCATCTTGATGACCATATCTTTCTTCAGAGTAGTTAACAGAATTATGGTGACAAATACTATGATTTGACCCCCACTTTTTCATACAATTGCCTGCAGCTTTATGGGAGAGCTTTATATGAAGCTCTGAGTGGCCTAGCTCTGCTGCTTACTTTGCGGTAAGTTAGATCCAACAGCAGATGGAATCCCTGAGGCACGTCAATTTAATTTTAGGTTGTGCGTGTAGTGCACATGTTGCCGATTACAGTGGTGTATGATGTCTTTCTAGGAAGGAGGTCTTTCTCTCTCCCACTGGGTGAACATGCTAAGGATAAATTTTGCAAAAGTTATTAAATCTGGGCTCAGTCATGTCTTAACAGCCTGCATGAGACCAGGACCATATTTCAATTATTTCTTACTATCTAGAAACAAGAGATTCCTCTCCTGCTTCTCAGCTACTCTCTTAGCAGTAAGGTATTCAGGCTCCTAGGAAATGGAGCAAAAGCTCCAGATTTCAGATGGACTTCAATGGTGATGTGGTTATACAGCTCTACTCAAGCAAAGAACTTCAGACTTCATTTGTTAGAGCCCTATGGCCACTGTTCTGAGGAATTTGCCCAAAACATGCTCTCAAACAAGCATTTAGATGGATAGATTTATGGCATCAGCTACCTAGCTCCTCAGTAGAGAGAAATACAGAAAATACAGAAATATGGAATAACTAGATAAGTAACATTAGTGTCCAAGTCGATCTAAAAGCACTGTTGAATGCAGAACAGCTTCAGACAGCAAATTTGCCTGGGAAGAAGGGAAGGGGCAATGTTTTTCTAAACCAATTCTTCTAGCCATCAGAAGCAGTGAAAGTAACCTCTGCTTAACAGAATGAGACATAGCCTTTTCCAGATAACCTGCTGTGTATTCTAACTGCTGGGCAATTTGTTCTTTGAGATAATGGCATACATTTCTTGTTCTATGTTTTATGTTCTAAAATGATTTTCCCTGTTTTCCTCTATCCCATCAACTTCAGAAGCCTCCACTGCACTGTACTTCATTGACCTAGTCCCACTGCCTTGCCAGATCATTGGAAATGTGACTTCCAAACAAAACTTCCACCAGGCTTCCTTTTAGCATGAGGCTGTAAAAGTCAGTATGATTAACTTTCAGGGGAATATATAACACCCATATTTCCTAATTTTATATAGCGTCCTACTGATATCACAAATGGTTGAAATGCATTGCTAATGCTGCCATTTCTTTAGCAACATATGGGATAAGACACTTTTATAGTACAAACATAAGTTTTAATTGTTCATTTTGACTGTATATTCATAAGTTCCAGTTGGCCTTACAGTCAGAGAGCAGTCCCTGGCCCACTTCAAATGCTGGCACAGATATAGCTTCAGAAGCATGTTATCTAATGGTTTATCAGTCATGAGCAGTTCAGATGTTACCCTCAAACCATATATGATGCTTGCTGTCCTGGCCAATCCAAGACATTGAAACTAGGCTCTTTGGAGCTAAAACCTTTAGTTTGACTTTTGCAGTAGGGAAAAGCGATGAATTCACATGTGCGAAATGTAACTCATACTCAAGCCAGCTTACACAGACATCGTGGCCACAGAATACAAACAAAAAGCAGAAAGTTTCTTATTTACATATAGTATAGATGAACATATGAAAATATATATATATAAATGTAAAAACTTATACTGAAAATTCCATCAACATTAAAATATTTTAAATCTTATTTTCAAACTGCTTTTTTGGAACAAAAGCCTACGTGTGGACATTGACTCAAAACCAAATTCTGAAACATTCAGACTTGACTTTAAACCCTTCATCATGATCATGATTTTTGCTTCTGAGAACATGGCTATTTATTTGACCTTTGCAAGACACTCACTGGTCTGTGTCTGGAAATAAAGAAAAAAAGTAAGACAACTGTCTTCTGATTTGCTGACATGAGATGAGCAACCAAGCACCATCTAGCCAGCATGTCAGTACAGTAACCTAAGCTTCACCACTGCTGCAAAATCTAACTCTAAAATCTACACTTCCTCCTGCCAAAAGACCCTTTTCCATAAGTCCCCAGTTTCACAAGAATAAGGGCAAGATGCAAAATATGTTCAAGTCCAACTTGAATCCGACCCAGTTGGAATGTGAGAAGAGAATAAACTGCCACCCACACACAGACTGCAAGCAGGAAATAAAATCCAATTGTTTCATTTATGTATATTTATTTCTTTTTAAGTATCTGCATTGTCTATCACCAGAGAACGGGTGTCTGTGTGTTACTCTGGGGAAAATGGTGCAATTAGTTTTGAATAGAAATATCCTTTTGCTTTTTTCAGTAATTAGTATCTTTGAGCCATGATTTCCATGATCTTTGCAGCACAAAGGATTCAGAGACACCAGGTTTGAAGGATGTGTGTGTGAGTATTTGTGGAACCCAAAACTGCAAAAATATTCACTGGAAGTACTACTCACACATCTAATCAGGAAAAAGGAATAGCGCCAGGCAGCCAGTCCAACCAATGATAGCTTGAAAAGCAAATATTGGCTATCCACAAACAATTTACATAGCAAAGATCATCTGGATAACATAAACACTTTGGTACTCTCAAGTAGCAAATATTTGTTCATTAATTGGACTAATTTTGTATTATGTTTTAAACAAACATTCTGAATATATTTTTTATTTTCTCAACTTTTGCCAAACGTTAGCTACAGACTGGTGTATCTAAGTTCCAGAAGTAAACATTGAGCCAAGTAGTGTATGGCTTGATATTCTGTGAGTATAGAAATATCAATAGTAAATGAGAACAGTGGGCAGCCTGAGTAAAAAGTTTTGATTCATTTTCTTATTCATCCTAGATCACAAGTGTTCTTGATTTTCATGTATCTTCAAGACACAGTCTCTAGAACACTGTCTTCAAGTGGGCAGATATGCGACCATTACCACTGTGAGCTGTTTCCGTGACACAGAGATTAAAAATATAAGAAAACAAGAAAAGGTTCGTAATTTGAAATATGAAATATGAAAGATGACCTATACTATAAAGTAGTCAGACAAGTCTTCAGTACAATCAGCTCCCTATACTACTTATTTTAAAGACAACTCCCATTTTGTGGCAAATTCCCCTCCAACAAATCATTCCTCATTTCACATCGGCAGAAAAAGTAGAAGAGTTAAATCCTAAATTACTTCCTTCAACCAGTTTGTCAGCATTTTGAGGGACTAATCCTTCCCAAGATCTAAAAAAATCATGAAACTACCTGCTAAACAGTTGAGAAAAACTATAAGCTCTACCATCTAGATGAGGAGTTCCTCACAGGTCACAAAAGGTTACATGAATGCAGCCAAGGAGCCATGCATACACCTCTTCATATGTGCATATTCAGGAAGAAATTCCTGCCATCACCAATGCTGATTTCAAGGATGTCATGTATACTCAACAGAACTTGGCAACCCTTGCTCCTGACAACAGCAATATAAAATAAATATAAAAAATATAAAAATATAAAATAAAACAAAGATAGATGCATACAATTTTGGAAATCAAAAGCCCCACTTAGCATGTCTTAACCACTTTACAGTGTGCAAGTATGTTGGCTCATCAGGCTACCTGACTTAAAGCAAGCCCAGAAAGAGTGATATGGCCAATAACATAACTATGTTTGTATGTTAAGAGCCCCAGATTTAAATAGATAGATAGATAGATAGATAGATAGATAGATAGATAGATAAATGAAATGAACTTGAATTGATGCTTTGCTGCTTCTTTAGAGAAAACCAATATTTTAGAATTCGATTAATCTGATTGTTTATTAGAAACCCAGTTTGGTGTCATTTTTCCATGGTCACATTGTTGTGCAGATATTTTCTCCTTGTATCTAAAAAACATGTAAGCCCTCCCTTTCAAGCTTGCAGAGCTCTGACAATCACAGCAGACCTGTCTTGTGCTCCTATAAAGACTAACATACTGCACAATGTTATGATTATCACCATCTGGTAAGGACAAAGAGTAACTAGATTTAAGGAGAAAAATTATTTATACTTTTTAATCAGAAGTATAAAGACACAGGTTATAAATTCAGGATAAGTTGATTTAAAAGTTGATTTTGTATGTCTATAGGAAGAAATACTACAGTATTTTACATGCTACTCAAATCTCCAAATGTAGCAAATAATTTCACCATAAATATATTTAAACTATATTTCTGCATTTGCTATTCTTCATTTATGCGATGCCTTTTTGTTTCTATAAATATGCAAATTGCTCACATAAAGACATTTCAGTCTTTGAACTTTGTGCAAACCGTTCACTTTTGATCTGTTACATAAAATGTGTTACCTGTGTTCCAATAAGTTATTCTGCAATGAGTTTTTGGCTCTGACTCAGGAAAGCAGTGTTTTTTAGGACCAAAGTCAAGACTTTTACAGCTATATTAAATCAAATGGTTTTAATTTCATGGTTTTCTGCTTTCATATCTAGATAACACAAAAAAAGGGGGGGGGGGGGGGGGGGGGGGGGGGGGGGGGGGGGGGGGAGAGAAGGAGAATCTCCCCTGAAGATCTCCACTCACCACATATAAGAAATAAAATACTATTTATATTAAGCACTACAATTTTTTTTTGTGGTCCACTGAGATTTTCAGTTACCAGTTCAAACTAACAACGAATAAGCTTTCTTTCCTCAAAGCAACCTTCCTCAAAGCAAGAGACAACATGTGAAGAAAATAGTATCTGTGATCTGTCTGAATTCTGCAACTGTTTTCATTTTTAGCAATCTTATTGGAGAATACAAGAGAATACATTAGTATTGTAATGACAGTGAGAGAGAAAACTTTCCACATTTCAATCTAATCTCCGAATTTTATATTGGCATAGAATCCAAATGCAGAATCACAAAATGCAGTTGGCATTACTTCTCTTACCCTTACTTGAAACCCAAGCTAGTTGATCTTTTGTGGTACTCCAGCTTTCTTTCTCTATAATTAGGTTTTCATTACAGCAGTTGTGTTACATTGACTCATAAGGCTGAATGTCTGAATTAGGATTAGAGCCAAATATAGAGTTGCTGTGCCACAGCTCCCTCAGCAGAGCAGTGAATGATGTTGAATGCCTGTACACTTCAATATTAGTGAATCTATAGCATTCATTTACTCATAACAAGACTGTGCTATTGACCTAGTTTGCTCGTTAAATTAATGGAAGTTGGAAAACCTAAAAAGAAAATCCTAGAGAGGTTTCATTTCTGTGCCTACTTGGTTGGATCAGTAATTCTTTTTATTTTCATTTCTTTTCTCCTGGCTCTATAACAGGATGAATTTGTTTTAGATTATTTTCCTATTAACTAAAATTTCCCAGAGGTTCCTGGTATTTGCATTCAGCTATTTCAGTAGCAGATACAACATTGTACTGAATACACCATCTACTGAAATGATGAAGTCGTGAGGAAATCAGACACATGTTCCTTACAGATGTTTGACCTAAGGCATACTGGAGTTGCCAAATCCACCTTTGGGTCGCACTCTTCTCCATCTGGAGATCTACAAACACTGGGCCAAAGGAAAGAAGTGATTTATAAACTGGGTAGCCCTACTAAAGTCAACTAACAATCTTGAATTTAAGTGCCAAAATCAGTGCTGTAAGTGCTAAGAACTTGCAGCCAACAAAGATTTCAGTTGGGACTTTCTGGCACTCTATCCCTGAAAACTGGGACACCGCGAATTTGGTGCTTACATGATAAGTTTAGAAGTTTGGCTTTGGAGTCCTGACTTCCAAATCCATATTCACACCTCCAGGTTTAGCCAATCATCTCTTGATCTTTTGTCTTCCATATTCTCTTCAATGGTAGCAATGAGTCAGAGAAATATACCGGTGCTGCACAGACTTATAGCCAGCGTACCTTCTTGGCTACTTGGCCATGGGATTGCATGCAAACAGGCATTCCTAGCTGAGCTTTTTCTCTTGTTCACTGTTCAGTCCTTTCTGATGCAACTCATGGCTCTCACAGGACTGCTAGCAGTAATGAGAGCTTTGCCCTCATGATCAACTCTATACATGTTCCTTTTACTTTAAGATCTCCATCCAAAGGAACCCACACACTATGTCCTAGCACAGAATAGTATGTGCCATCCACCTGTGACTGAAAAGTCTGTCTCATTGAATTGGCAGGCAACTGTATAGTAGATATTTCCCATTTATGACCACATTCAGAAAACACAAAATTCCCAATAGATATAAGATCTCAGTAAGAAAGACAAAATTCTCAAACTACAATGTGCCAGAGGAAAAGTGCAGGAGACTTCAAAGGTCACAAGGGCTCTGAGTAAATGCTACCCACCACTGAGTCCTCCCTGCTGACTATTTTACATAAAGTGTAAATCTTTACAGAAAGTTAGTGTTGTTTCCATAATGTGATAATCAAGCTGATAGCAGTTCAGTGGAAAGGTTCTGCTCAGGGACATAAAATACTCCATCTGCTTTCTCCTTCCATTTTCCTCAGCTGATGCAATTTATTTTATTATGTTTTATAATTTATATATTTGATTAGGTACATTGGAAAATTAAGGAAGCTCTGAGCCATTGATTTAAACATTTCCTTTGCGGTGCAGGAAAAAGGGAGTTTGATGAAAACACTGTGTCACTGGATGTTCTTCCTACTCCATTTCAAAAAACCAGTTTTCCTTTTTGCAGTACTTTGAAATAAGCTTATTAATCCACTGAGGGAAATAAACAGCTGGAAGTAAACATTTCCCAACTGCTGGAGAAACACTAACTGTTTCCTAAGCCATATCCAAGTGGTCACCAAATAAATGCATAAGACAAAACCAGTTCTTGGCCTGGATCTATGCCTGTGCTAATGAAGAAATCAACAGTAGAGGGCTATCTGAGTCATTCTTCTTTAGGGATCATCAAGTATCCAGATTCTTAATTATTTATTGGTTGCTAAGACCATCAGCCAGCACTGTGCTCAGTGCTGTACATGGCAGCCTTCACCACACAGTCTAAATTTGGCATACCAACATTATCCAGCAATTCACTGCATGTTCAGTAGACATCCAGCAATACTCTTGGTGGGTGGTGCAAGCCTGAGCTGTTTGTAAAGTGCTGAAGAAGATATTTTCCAAGAGAAGTGCATTTTAAAGAAGAATCTGAAAAGGAGTAGACAATAGGCACCACAAGAATTAACCAGCAGTTCCAAGGAAGTCAATAAAAGGCATTCTTGAAGGTCTGTGAATTCCACATTACAAACCTATTCTGCCACAGATGATGTTATTTTTCATATGTTTTTCAAGAATGCTCGCATAAATCAAGAAACAGTTGTGTAAAGAAACAGGTAAGAAGAACCTGCGAGCCCACCGCCAACATAGATTGCAGATAAAACAAAAATTTGTTATTTGAAGAACAAGTGTGTATATATATATATATATATATATATTATTTGGGTTATTATTATTTTGTGTGCAATAAGGAATTTCCGTAATGTTCAGATCAAACAATTATGAAATCAAAATAAGAATGTGTCCAGTTCAATTAGCTGTCCGTGCTCAGTTAAAATGAAACTCACTCCACACACAAAAAAATCCATCCTTAAAGCCTCATGACAGTGTGGCCAACGACATTAACCCATGAGTACATCCCAGTCAGACAAGCTGAGTGTCAGGCCGGAAGAGTAACCAGCATGAGGTTGCAGGTGGTCTCTGGACACAGGTGACACAACCAGCAGAAAAGAAAACCTGCAAGATAGAGGTGGCTGTGCCCTGATCTGAAGCACTGAAGTGGCCTCAGTAGCCTGTGTAAGTTTGGGAAGAAATGTGGGTGTTTGTTATTTGTGAGGTTTGAAAATGGAATTAATAAGTGAGGGAAGTGCCTGGAAGAGACTTTTCCTGAGCAGAGGAAAAGTCCAACAGCCCTACATAGTTATGTACTGTTTACATCCTGGCTAGCTCTTTGAAATGTGGTACAGTCCTCCCTACGGGCATGTGTCTGACCAGCCTTGTGGCTGTGGTGGGTAAGGAAGGACAGCAGGGTCATGAGCACACTCATCACTGTGTACTTACTCCCTAAGGGTAGCATTTAGAACACAGATCTCTCCTACCTAGGATGACTGTATCTGAGATCTGCTTTTAGCTAGTTTAATATTTACTTATTGGGAAGTTTTCCTTTCTGTGCTCTGAAACCATACCTGAGACTTTTCTGTAGCCTGGTGCTGAACTTCTGAAGAACAAATAGATAAAAAAAAAAAAAAAAAGAATTTTTGAGACATATATAAACCAAAATGTCTTCACATACATTTAGAAGAAAGCCCTGTTGTGTCCGGACAACTCCTGAATGGAAAAAAAGTTGTTAAATAGATTAATCACTCACCTGTAACATCTGATTTGAGCAGCCCCAGTTCAAAGCCAAAAGAACAGAAAGGGAAAAGGTTTTGTTTTTCAATCACTACTCTGTCAGGAACTATAATGCTAGCATAAACATTTTATATATTTGGTGCAAAATCACAGACTACCACAGCCAAAAAATCCAGACAGTTTTTCTAAACCATGGACTTGACTGATAAAATGAAAGCGCACTATCAATTAATATTTATCAATAATATAGAGCTTCTGTAATCAAGAAGACTGTGAATAAGTGTATATGTATGTATGTACGTATGTATGCATATTTATATATACACCTTTCAAATTCTGATACAATTCTTCAGACTCTATCAAGTCCTTCAGAGTATCCCTGTACATACCTCCTGAACTAATTTCTGTGCACTTTCCAGTATTAACTCTGATTCCAAAATTACTGCAGAATAAAGCACTAGAAGGTTGTAGGGAAGAATGACAAAGAAAGAATATACTCAGACAAGTGCTTGCGGGGATCATTTGAGTTTGGATATGGAAAGATCTATCTGGGAAACAGGATACAATTTCTTAGTTTCATGACAGTAACCATCACTGGAAGACTTTATCAACAGAAGTAGGAAATTTATTTTCACTTGGATTTTGTAAATCAAAAAATAGATCTCTGCAAAAGTCTGCTCTAGTGCAACTGTAAATTCTATTGTTCATTCACAGAAGAGGAAAATCCAACGCCTCCCAATACACGAACTATGTTGTGAAAGCCTGGATATTTACAAACTATTAGCATGTGCATACAGAAAATCAAGGCTATCTTGTTGCTCATGTAGGAATCAGTGACCAATAATTCTGCCACTTTAGCCATCTTTCAAAGTTTTCCATTTGCCTGTGGTCACCTCCCATTCAAAGATGCAATACCAACGAAAATGCAATGCTAACAGAAACAGAATCAGATCTTGGTATGCACTACGAGGTCTTAAACAGTGTGCCTTGTCCAAAAGATAATGAAATTATATTTGAAAAATACCTAAAGGTCACCTACAGAAGAATTAGTCTCACCTCATTTGAGTCATCTAAGGCTTAGGCAGCACCTCTAGGCAATTCTGCATTCCTCATACTGCCAACAGGGAGAGGAGCCCTCCAGTGGAAGATATCCCAATCCTAAAACCATGGCTACAGAGTCCCTCTCATCTGCCTTGGTGGAGGAAGGAACATCCTTTTTGGTGATTTACCATGGTCTCATCAGGTGTAACTGGCAGTGGAAATACAACCCCAGAGAGCTGACTACAGGGAGATGTGAACAGGAAGTGGCCGAACAGTATGAGCATGATGTGGATTCTAGAATAACTACACCTAATTAAGAGCAGAGCCAAACAGCTCCATCACAGCACCACACTGAAGCCACTGTTCTGCTTGCAAGCCTCATGCCAATATTCCTGCAGAGTGCTGCACTGTGTCGTGTAAACATGTCTGCTGGGTATCCATGGCACAGTGCTGCATGGAGCAGCATGGGCATATACAGAGTTTCATTGAAAGCTAACAGTATTTTTCAGTAGCTGAGGTCTTTTTTTATGTACTGCTGGATGCTGAGTGCACTTCAGCTGATCCTTAAGTTTAAATAAGGTAAACCTGACTGTGTAAAATGGGTCAATGGCTTAGCTTGTGTCTCCCAGACTCAGAAGTAATTCTTTCTAAGACAAGGAAAGCTTCCTTCACTGCTGCAGGTCTCTGAGCAGTTAAATACACATGTGGCCAAACTCAGTCCTCGTAAAACCCAATTGACTTCATTCAAAAAGCTCCTATAAAGATGACTGATGTCATTGGAGTCCCACCAGAGATGAATTTGGCCCATGCCATTCCTCCTGTTTAGCCATTGTGTAGGAATGTAGGGAAGAAATGCATGCTGGGCTGTAGGACTCCATCTCTCAACAAATCTGCCAGGGCTGAAAAGGAATTACACATGAATATAAACTTATCTTGCACACTATATTAGATCTCCCAGATCAGCCACTGCTTTCTGCTGTCCAGGTATGAATTGGAATAGCTCCTTTCACTACAGTGAGATTGAGCAGGAGTATATACAAGAGTGTGCCAGGCCTCTTGGGAGCAAAAATATCCCCATTTTACAGATGACAAAACCAAAATGGGCAGCTGATGTGATTTTGTGATTTGCTTCAGCTCACAGGTGGTGACAGAGGTAGAAGAAGTATTGAAACTCAAGTACTTATGGCTTCTGGACACTTAGGCTATGTATTCCTGTGATACGTCTTCGGATTTTCCCTCTTCTTTCCCCATCTCCTTTCTTCACTGCCCCCAACCCCATCAGCATTATCTGTAGCCACACAACTGGGAAGTTGGAATTAATCCATCCCCAAGGAAACTGGGATTAATATACAACTCATGCGGAACCTTTAAAAACCCACTGATTTGTGGTCCCCTTTTCAGAAACATATGTAATCCAGAGCTGAAAAGTAAGCATTTGCTGTTCCAGTTCACATTCTGAGAGAGGCTTTTGCTCTGTTTCATTAATGTGCACTGTGAAGACCCCAATTTGACAGAATTTCTTCCTGCATCCAAAAGAAAACCAGGTTGAACAGGTTGTGCAGAATCAGGCTCTTGCAGAGTAGTAACAGTTTATGGGCAGAAAAAGAATGACTGGAATGCA